>JAYRBT010000023.1:5131264-5232073 GCA_036023395.1 Myiotriccus ornatus | reverse complement strand
GTCCCGGGGTCGCTATCCCGGTCCCGGGATCGCTATCCCGGTCCCGGGATCGCTATCCCGGTCCCATCCACAGGGATTGGCTCCACCGGCGGGGCGATGCTGCCCCCTGGCGGCCGCGCGCCGCCCCAGCGGCTCCCTCACAGCCCCGGCCCGGCCCGACCCGGCCATGAATAATTTAAATCGGAGCTATTAAACACTTCCAGCTCTTGTCAGTACTCGGAAATCTCATTAAATCCCATCCGTACAGCCGCTCCGCCGAACCCCGCTCACTGTTGCCCGCCGGAGCCGCCCCGTCCCCAGGGATGCTCTCCCCGCCCGCCGCGGGGCCGCTCGGGGCGCTTCCCTGCGCCGGCACGGGCTGTCCGTGGCAATCAGGGCTCCTCGTTAATCACATTAACACGTCGCTGTCACAGGTTCCCTCCGCTCAGTCTCCCCTCGGAGTCTGGGCAACAGGGATGTGCTCACGGGCACGGCCGGGCTCCCCAAAGGAATCCTCAGGGAGCCCCGCCAGCCCCCAGGATCGGGCTGATGTAGGGAAGTGATGCCTGGGACTCCAAATTTAGTCTCTCAGCCCTCACCCAGAAAGTTCTGCATCAGGCCACGTAAATTCAGCTTGATCCGATGGCTTCAAGTGTCGGTAAATCCACCAGGTTACTCCAAGAGTTAATTAACCTCACTTTAAAGACTGCACCTTCCGGCTAGTACCTCCTGATAACTGAGGAAGGACACGAAGTTATCCATGTAGTAGAATCATTTGGACTGGAAGGGACCTTAAAGCTCGTCTTGTTCCAGCCCCCTGCCGTGGGCAGGGACACCTTCCACTTAAGGTTGCTCCAAGCCCCGTCCAACCTGGCCTTGGACACTTCCAGGGATGGGGCAGCCACAGCTTCTCTGGACAAACCTGTGCCAGGGCCTCACCACCCTCACAATAAAGAGTTTTTTCCTAATATCTAATCTAAACCTACGTCCTTTACTTTTAATCCGTTTCCCCTTGTCCTGTCACTGCATGTCCTTGTAAAAAGTCCCTCTCCATTTCTTGTAGGCTCTCCTCAGGTACTGGAAGTTAGCACAGGACCAACCTCACAGTGCAAGAAAGCAAATCTCTTTGGGCCCAGTTCCTCCACCCTTTTACTCCCAGAATCAACATCCACTTTTCTGCTTCCCTGCAGGTATCTCTGAGGGAGGGAGGCCCTGTCACATCGAGCTCCATACAGCAAACTGAAGTGAGAAGGCTCTTTAGACAGTGTGAAAATCAGCTAAGCAAGCTGCCAGCAAGCTACAAGTGTGCCTCCTTGCTTTTGAGAAAGCCAGGCAGGTATCCTAAAAACCAGGGGGGGGCTGCAGCAGTGCCCAGTACCTCTCAGACCCCAGCACACTCCCAACACACTTCATGTACAACTTTTGAATATCACATTCCATTTAGACGTCGTGCCACCACTACTCGGCCCTTTCCACAGGAATATTTCAAAATCTCACTTAACAGCAACTGGGGGAGATGTGGAGGAAAAGAAAGCAACACCAAATGAGAGCTAAAGGAAATAAAACCCACAGCCTCCTAAGAAGGAAGAACTGAACTGCTATTATATCTACATAGCATGAGGTATCAACCACACCAGCAGCCAGACCATCCACATAAAGACAGACATCCTGTATGCCACGTGTTTGGGGGGATCTGAGTCTGTCTTCAGCAGCATCTGGAGTTCTCCAGGCTATATCTGTCCTCACCACCTCCTACAAAGATGAGAACAAACCTTCTATCTGTAGTGGGCATGTTAAGATGATGCCCTGGGAGACATGTGCCTAAGTCACCCTAATTCTCTGCTCCAGACACCACAGCCCTCCTTAGTTAATAGTGCTAGAGTCACAACAGGGACTTGGGTGGATAATCTCTGGAAAGGTTTTTCGGTTGGACTCATTTTGAGCGAGAGATTGTGGACTCCAAATTTGATCCAGTAGAGCTCAGGTCACACAGAAGCAGCAACAGCAGAATCAGAAAACCAATTCAAGTAAGGGACTGGAGGTGAGACCTAAAGGACTGCCACAAAACCTCAAGTCCACACAGTATAAGGAGGAGTTTGAAATTGGGCTAGTTCAGGTCCTTTCCAGGCAAGGAAAGAGTAACTTCTTCATATACACCAGCTCCAGTGAACATTTTGGGGACCATTCTGGTCACCAGAACTCAAGGCTTGCAAGTGTATTTGCACAGCAAGAATTAGACTTGAAAATGAAGCATATGATGAGTTATGCTGGCACAAATAACCGATCACTTGCAGCCCAAAAGAATAATCTCTGAGTATGAGACGATAGTCTGAATGAAATAGAATCTCATTTAGAAAATTAATTTTTGGGAAAACCTTTTAGAATATGCTCTCTCGACTCAAAGTGAGTTCTCATCTTTCCTCCAGCAAAAAGTCCACCAAGACCAACAGGAGAGTAAAGTACAGCTATTCTGACTGTAAAACAGAGGCAGAATAGACCCCTTTTCTCCACACAGCATTATTTATTATTCATCACCACCCCACAAAAAAACCATTCCACCAAAGTAAATTCCTGAAGAGGGAGGTATCACCATCAAGATTTCATTTTTAAGGTTGCACAGACTTACCAATGTGTACAGCTAACACAGGAGATCTCATTACAGCCCAGCATTTCAACTCTTTTCAACTATCTTTATCAGAAAGAATTTTTCCTTGTGATTATCCAGGTACTTTCAGTCCCTCACAGTAGCTCAAAATCTTCACCCCCCCAGTGCAAGGCCCGCTTAAGAGATGGGCAGGCTTCAGGCACTGCGTTCAAGGGAGAGCAGGAATTGCTTCAGCCCTGTTCAAAGAGGAGGCAGAGCAGAGACAATGCCCCTCTCCACTCCCAGCTGACCTCCCAGAAGCAGAGCAGTACTCATCTAAAGCAGAGCACACCAAAAAAAAATGTGGAGAGAAACGTCTTTGAAGGAAGTCTCTTCAGCAGGATGTTTCAGGCATAGCAAAGACACCTTTTCCCCCCCTGTAAACTTTGCCTGCCAGATAGCAAAGCACTGAAGTTGTTGCACAGACTATCCTGAGCCATAAAATGCTGTTTTCTACACCCCGGATTGATGGAGGAATTTAATTTCTCCCCTGGAGTGAAAAGATACCTGACCTGCTGTAGAACAGGTCACTCAACTTTCTTCCCACTCGCCAGGGACCCAGGTGAGCTGGAAGGTTGTTCTGCAGAGATCGCTCAGAGGAGGCACAAACGGACGGAAGGGATGAAGGAGGAAAATTCGTGTCTGTTTGTGCCTGTGGATGAGGCACTGGGAGGTCTCAGACCTGTCCTGGGTGCAAGAAGCAGATCATCTCTGACTAAGGGTCGCCATTCAAATTTAGAACAAGTGGCAATCCCAGGGAAATAACATGAAAATTAAGAGAGTCAGCAAGTGCAAGTGGTAAAGAAAGACTGGAGTACCTGTGTTTGTGTAGTCAACAAAAGACCTAATTGTCTCCTTGAAGAGGTTTATTTTAAAGAAGAGCATGATTTGAAGAAGTGGCTCTCTGTACCTACTGCAAACAGCATGAAAGTAAATTCAGTGTCCTGCAAAGATTAATTGGTGTGTGCATAAGGAGAAACTTTCTGTGTCTGAGGGTGGAAAAGGAGTAGTACAAGCCACTCAAAATCTCTTGGAGCATGGTTTGTGAAGTTTTCTTTAAATTGGATGAACATGTGGGATGGTCAAGGCTCCCTTCTTGCTCCATAGGGTTGGATGACATCTTTGCTCAGGGTGTGCAACAGGAATCCATCTCCTTTATGCCTTGGAGCAAAAAAAAATACACTGGAATATGTGAGGTAGATAGTCACTATTCAGTGTCATCTCCAGTACCCTGAATGCAGACACTCATCAAATCAGAGGTTAGTGGAGGAAAATTGTGGCAGAAAGAAACTGATAATATCTCCTACACATATTGGTTTTTTTCATGAAGGCAGGGTCAGTGTGTGCTGTACTGAGATATCTTTCTGGTGGTTCTCAGGGTCCTTATACAACCAAATTTGGTTCTTTCTGGTTCTACTGCATTAGAATATTATATTCCCTTGTTATTTCCAAAAACACCTCGTTCACAGTAAATAGTTACAGCATGTCCACTCATGCTTCCCTAAGCTGTATTAGGCCCTGACTGTAACAGTCTGTCCATTCCTGTGTCATCCATGTAACCTGGTCTCTGCCTTTGTTTCAATGCCTGAAATGCTCCAAGAGGAAAACACAGAATAGCCAGTTTTGCTTTTAGAACACAAACATGCTTTATGAGCAGTGGATGCACGTTGGCCGATGAAGAATCCCAACTGTCTGGGTCTATGAGATAATTGTTCCACTTGGGACTCATTATCTAATTATTAAAAGATTCTAAGGAAAAGCATTTCATAAATACAGCACTAAATTTCCAGAAGTGTAATTATGGGCTGAACACACATTTTTTAACACCTGTGCTATCTACTACATAAGCCAGTAGCAAAGCACCTTGTGCTGTGCTGTCTCTGTCAGGCTCAGGGCAGTACGTAGAGTAACTACTAGCAAACTGAAAGGTAACATTTTTTTTGTATTCGCATTTTGGTACCAAAATAACACAGTCAGCTTGGGATTGGTTTAAATTTCTGTCCCGTGCAGAATCTCTTGTGGCAATAAGAAAGAATAAAACTTTTCAAGTTTCAAGCACAGGAGGGGAGAGGCACAGGCCAAGGAGCTCTGACCCAGCTTTGATGCTATGGGATCAGCTTTTTACTCAATGTTAGAAAACATTCTTTGCTTATCAGTTATCTTAGAAAACCATTGCTCTACTGAACATGAGAATTCCAGAACTGGGTTCCAGACCCACCAGTTCAGGAATTGTTAATCAAAAGTATAAAGTGCTACATCACTGAATGACAAAGGCAAAAGACTTGGAGCTGGGTCAATAAATAATTGCACTTTAAAGGAGATCCCAATCTTATTCAGTCCAGATTCAGGATAAATGAACAAAAGCATATTCAGAGCCAATCTCAGAGTTCTGTTTGCTTTTCTATGGTTGGGCAGCATCATGCTGGATGGAAGCACAGACCATCACACAGAGTGAACCTGCACTGTGCACAGTCTGTATATGGACTGACTCCACCTCCCTCCAGCAGACCCTTTTCTTTCTCCTTTGTAACCAGAAAAACTCCAAATCCCAGTGTGAATATATAAGGTAACACTCTCAGCTATTTTCATTTCCAGCAGCACAAGGGACTTAATTTCCTGATGCAAGAGAATTTCAAAAATCCCATAAATCACATTTTGCTCCTCACCTCCAGAAAGAATTTCCTTCATCCTTCCCTATTCCAGCCCAATCCTTCATGCCTCTTCCCCTGTCCCTTCTCAGCCCTCTCTGTTTCTTGCTTGCAGAGCATCTTTCCTGACCCCTCTGGGAAGCTGACCTGCTTGGCAGCAGCCTGTCTATGAGCACCAAGACAACAGTTGGGAGGCAGGCAAAGAGACCCCACCTGAGTTTCATGCTGATCAACAGGGGCAAGAGGTCTCCCTGTTTAGAGCAGGTTAATCATCTCCTGGATGCTGTTTTCATCCTTTCACAGGCACGAGGAGGTCAGGTAGAGCTCTGGCTACTGTTGCAATGAAAAAGGAGCAAACCTCAAAAGGTGCTGAGGGACTGGTAAGAACAGTCCCAGACACTTTTTCCTGTCACTGCACTACCAGGACAGGAGAGCAGCAGCCACAGCAAGCTGGTAACTGCTCTTCAGAAACAGTAATAGAAGGTGTTAGGGTGGTACTTCCCCCTCAAGCACCTGGTTCCTCCTTCCAGCACCCATCACAGCTGGTTTAACACCATGATTCCACACAGGAGGCTCAGCCAGTTCTCTGGCTGAAGGACGACCACAGCCAGGCTTTGAATGAATAACAGCCTCTTCATGGCTAAAGCTAGAAGCTTTCTTCTTTACTTGTTTTTTTTTTTAAAGAAAAAAAATAATCTTTCTTTCACAAGGCTCAGAGAAGGCTGAAATTCAGGCTTTCATTTCCCAATCTTACTAGAATGGATTTTTGCTTTTATCTTGACCCTCCATTCATGCCAAAGCCTCTTCATGATCGTGAGCATGATTGCTGGGAGGAGCAGGGGGAAGGGTAGGTGTTATAATTTTGATTATGCTTTGAAATGCTCAGGGCTGGAAAAGTAGCATGAGATTCCCCCCACTTTCCGTGCCTCACTTGAAGGCAATTATGAGTGCCTTAAAGACGTGAGATCTGTTGAAAATAACAAATTGTTGGTGGTTTATTTTCAGGGTAGACAACAATCAGCTTTTAATCAGCTTCTCATCACCGCTAGACGTGAGCTATTAACTCTCTTAAGAAATAATTAGAAAACAGAAAAGAAAAATCTTCACCAATTATTTTCGTCCAGGAAACTGAGATTTTATGAAAAAAAAATAGTCTCAAGATTCACAGAAAACAAACTTGGTGACGTGTTCAGTTCAATCTTTTGGCAATGAGATATTGTTTGCCAGAGATTGGATTGTGCTTCCTGAGCTCGTATGATTTTATGGATATTGGCTTTGGAATAAAAACCAGTATTTTCATTCACCTTGGGTGGACACTCAGATATTTCTGCCAAATCTTTTTTTTTTCAGGAAATGGATTGCAAGAGTCTTCAGTTTCTCTGATTTCTGACTATTCACAGAACTTTGGCTTTCAGATCCCCACAATACACATTTTTTCCACTTTTGAGTAAATTATCTGTGAAATTCTGTCCTGGGGGAAACAGTACTCAAACTTAACTACAATACCTCCAAATTTCAGTTATATTAGAGTTAGCAACAGCTATGAAATGCCTCAGATGGGCAACTGAATAGTCACTTCATCTTACACACAACTTCACAGAAGTTTTCCCAACCAATAATCCCATTAAAATATACCCTGAATATGCCTTACTTGCTATTGCCATGTGTACCTCTACTAGGATGCTGGTTGTACCTCAAATGCAACTCAAAGAAGAGAAATCATGAGCACTTTGCAAGGTCATCTGCAAAGGACAGCTGCTGCTGCCCTGTTGTGCTGCTGTCTCAGGCTGTGTCCCTAAGATGCAGTTCCACAGTAAGGAGCCTTCAGTAAGAGACTGGGGGACAGACACGGCTTGTTGTTGTCACACTGCAGGAAAACTGTCCTCCAAGCCAAGCAGGGATGCCCTTCTTGATGGCAGGCACTAGTCAGAGACAAGTTCTCAGACCCAGTAAGAGCTCACTGAACAAAAACATAACGGGCTGCAAAAACCCGATCACACTGGGTTATGGATTCCAAGGGATGACTCACTAAAGAGCGTGTGAGGGCTGAGCTAATTAGGTTCCACCCCACCAGGACCCCAGTGGCTGCATCTTTTTATTTTATTTTCTCAATTGCCCATTGGAGATGAATTGTGATTACTTTAAAAAGGGATTCTTCTGGCACATCGATCAGTGTTAGACCCATTTGACCTACTAGTGTCTCTTTAAAGATTGATGAACTGGAACACAAAAGTGAAACTCTCTCGCTTTAACTGTTCCCACCTGAGTTTCCTGCACTGTGAGATACATCTTTTTAAGAGGCCTATGGAGTGGTTGCATCATTGATTCACGTTCTGGGGTTATTGCACACAGCATTTCCATAGCCTGGCAATAGGCAAGGCAGTCACACAGGCTGGAAGAAAGCCATTAGCAAAGACAGTCACAGCACTGGTTTAGATTAAAAACTGTTGTCATTAAAAATGTGCTGCATCTCAGGGACCAGAGCAGGAATTTCAGTCTTCTAGTTTTATACTGGTCACTAATTAAATGCAAAATGGCAACCTTAGTTTAATTTAAAAAATAAAAATAAGGAAAAAAAAAAATCACTCAATGGATTTATATTTTCCCCTCACTAAGTGAAACCCCTCCTTGCAAATGGCAAGTGTTTTGGCCAAGGTCAGTGAGAGAGGCTGCAGGTAACTGAACCTTCACTCACCAGAGGGTACCACCACATCCAAAAAGAAAGGTACAGACTTTAAATTTAGAGCTTTTCCTTGCACTAGGCAAACCCCATTCATTTCCACGTAATTATCTACTGCCAGTTTAGTCTAATACTTCTAATACTTCATCCAACCATGGATGAAGTTCTGTCCATCTCTATCCTCCCCTAAATGGCCAAAATTCATCCTCTGTTCACAGAAACTATTTGGTAAGCCAAACCCAAAGGACATTTTCTGGAGAGTGCAACCACTCCTATTTTACTCTCATGGTCCTTCTTCTTTTTCTAAGCTGATGGCTTTGGGCAAATGGAATAAAGACTTGGGTACTTATTTGTTCAGCTTAACTCAGATTGTGTGATTTTGAGGAAATATTTGTGAGTATGAAGTAGCTTCTGTACATCAGAAAGAACTCACCTGGAATACTGACACTGCTGTGTAAAACAGACTAAACGGCCAATGGAGGGTGTGGTTTATCATTTTAAATTATTTTTGCTCTCCAGCCAGAGACAGTTGGATTCTTAAACCATTATTTTGTCCTTTTAAATTTGACTACTCAATTGTACCAGAATTCTTAATTATTTCTCTGCCTGCAATAGCACCATCCAATTTATTACCTGAGAATAGCAGTATTCATAAATAATCCATTGCCTTTTTTACCTGAAGGTCTCAGCATCTGGTCTTCAAGAATATGAAAAATTTCTTACTTAATAATGGAATATTCCTGTGACAGTCACCCTAACTGGAAAGTATTGATTTCTGAAGCTCCCTGTCCTCCACTCAAGAGAAGTCAGCAGAGCTCTCTGAAGCAGAGCTTAAGCTCCATTGCAACAGTCTGGACACAGGTTATCTAAGATTCCTTGGAGCTTTTATCCACCAGAGACCTCTGGCCCACTGGTCTCCTGAGATGCATGTCCCAAAATACAGAACCACAACCATATCCTGCCTGTGTGTTGTACAGTGTGGAGCAGAAATGATGAATACAAGGGAAAATCCTTAGCACAGAGGACCAGTAACAGTATCTCTGCTGTGCCTGGGTAAACTTCAGCTGGATTTGCACAAGGAGCAGGATTTTTAAAAAACATCTCCCAGAGAGATCTTCTGATCACCATGTAATAAAAATACAGACAGACTGGGCTTGACAGGTTTGAGATTAATTTTCCTTGGCTCTTATTTACATCTTGGATTCTGACAGTCTTGTTCTGGACAAGAAACACTCCCATCCATTATTCCTAATGGAGCAAGATCCATGGCAAAGTGTTTGCTACTCATTCAGTGACAGAAGTAATGTGTTTAATCAAAAGCTATAGCAAGACAAAGTGAATGAAACAAGGTAAAACAAAGTAAAGCCTTAAGCTTGGAGGATACCAACCTCTCCTCAACACTTCACAGTTTGCCAGGGCATTGCTGGGTAGAGTAGGAAGAGTAAAATTTACCTCTCCAAATCACACACTGTACTGTCAAACCATCCCAGGGAAGCTCTACAGAAACATCCTAACAGACTGCTCTGCTCATGTGTTATCTACCCAGATTTTATAAAGTCTCTCCCCAGTCCCTTCCATTTATAGGTATGGCCTACCTACAAACGTGCCCCTTTCCTCCTCACCCAGCTGAGTCATTTCAAAGAGGACAGTCTGGAGTCCAGTGAGGAGAAGGCGAAAAATCTGAAAATCTTTGGGAACCAGCTTTGTCTTACCCTGGAAAGCTAACAGAGATGTCTAGAAAAAAACAGCCTTTTTTTAAAAAAAAAATCCTTCAAACCAGCCGTTGGACAATGCATTTGCAACAGAAAGGCAGTGACCCAGGGACCTGAAGCAGAAGCTCAGCCGTGCTTGTCAAATCATGTATTTGTAGCTGCACTGAGATTGGAGATTCAAGCTTGAAAACCAGCACGACTGGGGAGTCACTTAGAATTTAAGCATGAGAATTGTGAAAGTCTTATTCAAGGCGCAGCACTATACACATAATTATTCCCACCAGAGAGTCCACCAGTGGAACTGCTGTGGGTGTCTGTTCCCTTAATGTGAGACCAAAAAAAAAACCCACGGTGTGAGACACAGAGGAGCCCTTCCAGTACAGGGCTGTTTATCTTCTCCTTTAGTAAGATCAACTACCACATCTTAATAGAGCAGCTCCTCCTAACAGCTCCTCCCCTGCCTGCACTGTGCACCCTGATGATGTCTACTCGATATTAAAAGCAACACTGGAGGGAAGACGGGGGCCCGGAGACGTCCCTTTTTCCTCATGTATAATTTGCAAAGCTAGTCAAAAAATAGCAAGCAATTTAGCCTGGAATTTTGCCAGCTCGGATATTCACAGCACATGTGATCAAAGAGCAGAATTTGCCAGTCACTGGAAAAACAATCAGGCTCGTAACCTGACTTCCACTGCTGGAGACAGAGCCTGTAAACATCACTATTGATCAGAGCAGAACTATTTTCATCAGGCTGCACTGCTCTGGACATCAAACATCTGCAGAGTCAACGCCTACGTAAGCTGAAGTTGGGGCAGATAGTTCCAAGAATTTAACATTCCCTATACATGAGCGATTTTCAAAAGAATAAGCAATGGAAGACACTATGAAATTACACTGAAAAATGAAGAGAAAGATATCATAAATGGATTTTGGGTAAAACTTCGGGTTATGTTGCCGCATATTGACATATACAACAAACTAAAACAGCTAATTCATCTTCCTACCTTCCACTGATAATTTTTTAATTAAGTTACTTATCTTTATCTACATATTTAAGAATGTAGATCTTTCATTATTCATCTCTTAAAGAAAATCAATGTTGCCCTGATTTGCTACAGCTCAAACAAGGGAACCGTATTATCTACAGTAAGACTGACTAATAGAAAAATATTTCATTAACTTTATTTGCAAGCCCTAAGAAAATGTTATTGAGCACATTTTGGTACTCCTAAAAGTCTGAATTATGAACCAAAAGCTTAACACTGTTCAGGATGACTAAAATATATGTAATGATAATTTTTCATAATACTTATAAATAAAAAAAAGGAAAAAGTAGAAAATTATTATGACAGCCCAATGAAATGTTTTAAAAAGTTCAGCCCTAATACTGGATTATATTATAAACATCACTATCAAAAAAGCTCCATATTCTGCTTTTTATTCTTTATTAGTTATTATTCTATATTTTATTTATTACTATGAGACTGCAAGCTAATCTGTAGCACTGGTTAGATGCAAGTGTCGAAATGCCTATCCACTACACAGTTTTGAAATATTTGCACATCAAAACATACTCTGGTTTTACACTTGGGATTCTAAAGCTTTATAAAAGACACCGTGAAAAGAGTAAACTTGAATCTCAATTTCTGGAGGAAACAGACTTTTTCTAGTCATCTTAAGTGTCCTTTTCTTCTCAAGGTGACCTTAACTTTCAGATTTGTAAAATGGTTTCCTCTTGTGTTCAATCCTACTGTGTAATAAGTTTTAAAAATGACTATTTATCTTCTTTAATATATTAGTCATATATAGCAGGAGAAGCCTCTGTGGGGATTTTTGCTATCGAGTTTGCTCAAGCTTAAGTCAATGCTGATTTAGAAAACATAACTTACGCTTCGTAACAAACAATCATGGATATATTTATTGGAATAACATCATTCCATTCTCCTTCAGCAGCGTGTTTCGTTTATCAGTTGCAGTACTATAGATTGGTGGATATTTACAGTGACCGAGGCAATTTGAAAGTAACGCTTTTATGTCGCCCATCTTATTGTACTTTTACGAGCCTGAATCGCTGGCATTTGGGAAATAAATAAATCTGATGGTTCTGAAAAATGTAAATGAAATGCAAATTAACTGGGCAGGTATATGTTACATTTGTTTCTGAGAAGGGAGAATCGGCGCCCTGCTCAGAAACTGCCCGTTGCAGAAGTTGTATTTATGAGAGTTTAAATTTTTTTAGGTCTTGCCCTACTAATCATGACCTCAGCTGCTTGCACCGTGTAATGACAATAATGAATAAACATGCTGTGCTTATGAAGAACTAGAACCCAACAAGCTGATCAATTGTTAATTCTATAAAGTGACTAAAACGTGTCTCCACTATCAATAAGTAAATCAGCTTCTATTTGCAGTACTAATGCACCTTGTACATACCCTCCAGCTATCCTGCCCTTCTCTGTAATAATGTAATTATCAGTTTGGTCATATTTAAGTATAACCTGAATAAGATTTGATATTATTTTGGTCTTGAGGGTGGAAAGATAGAAGGAAAAATTGTTTGGCTATTTAAAGAGACATTGCATTTATCTGGAGGATGCTGATTTTCCTTTTGCCCTCCAATTAGTTCTACAAAATTGTTCCTTTGAAAAGCAGTTATTTTACAGCATTATTCTTAAACTATGCAGGCCATTATCAGATAGACATTCAAGAAAAGAAGCCTTTTTTATTATTAATGCCCTTTTGCTCTAAGCATCTGTAACAAAGAATTTAAACAAAAGACAATAATACTCATTAACTGTAACAGAAGATATTTCTACTGTAGCAAAAAAAAAAGGGCATTTAAGACAAAACCAGTTTGGCTCTACTCAGTCTTTATTTTTCCTCTCACATGAGGAAAACACAGAAGGTATATCAGATTTTTAGCCATAATACAATTAAGCATATTCTGTATATGCAAATTATAAATAGCTGCCTGTCTCCACTACATTTCCAAGCAAGATTTAGGAGTAATAGTTTATTCATTGCTGAAGAGCATGTTCAGGAAAAAGAATGTCTAATACAAAACCCAAAAATATTCTGCTTAAATGCTTTTTCCTTCTCATTCTTACAGCTGTCTGCAAAGACACTGGGTGAATGCAGCTACCTGTTCATCCACCCAAAAAACACAACCCATCTGGGGTGCAACCTGCAAGCAAACTTCACCTGGAGCATTTCAGAGGTGAGTGATACACACTGGCAGGATGAGTAATTGTATTTAAAGTGCTGAACCCTTTTCAGAGCTATAAACAGTAATTATTCTTAAAGGTTTCAGCTTCTATGACTATTCTTCTATTGTTAAACTGAAATATATACCACAAAAATACATTAGAAACATCTACAGGAAGGAAATGTTCTGGAGGGAAATGCTCTTAAATATGTGGATAAGCTCAATACCAATTAATTTCTAACACTTAATGAACTAAATGAACCTATTCATTTCTCAGGTGGAAGGTTACACGAATTCTGCCAGAAATTGTCCTTCTTCACCTCAGATCCATCCCTCCATTTCAATTTGGTGTAGAAAAGGAGGGATAATCCTTTTTACCTGGTACTCTCTTAATATAAGACAGTTAGTGCAGGTTTTTAAAAGTAATTTTTTCTAAGAAAATTTTGTTCTTTTAATGGTCCATGAACAGAAACAGATCTATTATTAAAAAAAAAAAAAAAAAAAAAAAAGCAGAATTAATCATGTTGCCAGCACACCAAAAATATGGGATAATTTAGTACTAAAATAATATTTTTTCTTTTACCCCCTTCAGCCTGAGTTAAGTCCAAACACCCATAATTGGAAAGTATTTCCACAGCCAAACTGTTACTCCAGTAGTACCTTTCAGCTAAACAAGCCAATGTCAAATACTCTCCCACGTACTTCCAAATAATGGATATTAACTCAAAGGTTTAGAGACATTGTTTAACGGAGTAACATAACAGGAATACACACATAAGACAATCTTTCTATATTCCACAAAATTACTAATCTTTTTTTTTTTTAGATTCAATAACCTATTTTATGTGCAGGTCCACTCGCTGCTGTCGATCTGTGTTTGGGGAAAATTTTATAGCACTTGACTTCTAACCACGGTGCTTCACAGTCATTAAACTGACAGTGCTCAGCACAAATAGCAATGCAGTCAACAGGAGCCTGCCAGACAGTCAGGATCAGGCTTTCACAGCTGCCTGTATTCATGCTGGGACAATTCCAGTGAAACCAGTAAAATGCTGATGGGGTGAGGCACAGCTGCACATATGCAAAGACAAAAAGGTTTAGCTTCATGACATCAATGCCACCTGACCAATGTTAAATCCACTGGCTTGTTGCATCCTGGTTTACCTCGGGGAGGAAGCAGTACTGTGGCCCCAGAGCAGAGCCGCCATCACAGCTTTCTCTCGTGAAGATTTCCTTGCCTTTTCTAGAAACAGGGCAAATGGATATCCTGAGAACAGCCCTGGCATTGCCACAGCCCCTGGAAAAGGCCAGAGGAGGAGGTAACAGCAGAGAGGAAGAGATGGCCCTTCCTACCTTCTCAGTAGCCCTGTGTGCTGAGCATTTGCCAGGAAACTGGAATTAAACCAGCAAGGAAGGTGAGCTGCCTGAATGCCCAGCGAAGGGTCCATCACCAGCAACGAGAGCTTCCCTATTTTCTTTTCAGAATTATCATAGAATGATATGGGCTGGAAGGGACCATAAAGTTTCAACTGCCTCACCATGGGCAGGGACACCTTCCACTAGAACAGGCTGATCCAAGCCCCATCCAACCCCGCCTTGAACACTTCCAGGGATGGGGCAGCCACAGTTTCTCTGGGCAACCTGTGCCCACTCCCACCAAGAAACATTTCTTCCTAATATCTAAATTTCTAACACCCTGTAAACCTGCTCTCTTTCAGTTTAAAGCCATTCCCCCTTGTCCTATCACTACATGCCCTTGTAAATTGTAGGGAACAGAGTCCCAAAGACTAATTTAAGCAGGGCATAATAACCCCACTACTTGTGTCATAGAATCGTACTTCCATTAAAAGAACTGAACCACACCTGTTTAATAGTTCAGACATAACAAGAACTTCCATTTAGTAGTCCAAGCTGAGTTAATTTTGCCAGAAAATCATGATACAGATGCATTATATTAATTTCTGAAATACGGCGTTTCTCTTCCTGTCTCCAACATTATTAGCATCTTACAGGGGCTTGAATTAAAAAAGAAACATTTATTTTATCACCCTGATACCAACTCAGTGCAATATAACATTTTTGAAACAGGAAAATATCACAGCTTGGCACCATAAATTCAACACAGCAACAAGATAAATCCTTCCCATTAATGTAAACCGCTGTACTTCACAATATATCTGCATCTGCAATGCACTTCTGTTTGCTGATCCGACTATCATAAACACACATAATTCTCATTGAATAATGGAAGCAGCAAAGAAATCCGAGGGTAACTGCTCTCTAGACTAAACCAGCCACAGCCTGGTCCTTCAAACAGATTCACTCATGCAGGGATGTTCTTGCTTTTATATGACAACATAAAATACCATCATCCCCACAACTGGAATCTACATAACACAGCAAATGACATCGAGGGGCAGTCACTCCTTAATTACACATGCACAGAATGTGTGCTGGAAGCTTTATTAACTTGCAATATATAAATCCCAGAGATGCACATAGGAGAGACCAGGTACCCTATCAATTAAGAGTTTCTGAATTTCTCACTGAATACCTGAGATGACATCGAAATGACTCAGAAAAAAAGAGAAGCTCATTTAATTTTGTCGAAAAGAAAAATCACTAACCCTTCAGTGCTTCCTACAACAACTCTATTTCCACCTTTTCCCCTTTACACTGAGATTAACGCTCAAACTTGCGCCAAATGGGAATTTGGCACACAGTTTAGGAAATGCAGACACGTGAATTAATAACCTGAATTATGCAAATACGAACCTGAAATTCACAACTTGTTTTAAAAAGCTGAAAGGACTCCTGTTAATTGATTTATCCATGTCTAGGCATTACTCAAATGCTTCTGGTTTAGTTAGCAGCTTCTTTCAGGTCAGGAAAAAAAAGCCTACAAAGGCTTTAAAGAGCTAAAGCACCAGAATTCTGCTCCCTCCTTTACATGGAGAAGGTTTGTTGCTACCAGAACTAGAAACAGGCTGTTTCCAGTTAGACCCTGTCCTTCAGATCAGAAGGATGCAGCACGTGGCTGAGCTGTGCTTGGCAAGTGGCTGGAGAACAGAAGGGGGAAAGATCTCTTCATCAGGGGTCAAGGACTAAGTTCTTTAACCATCTTTTACCATCATGTAACACCAAGGATGGGATTGCTGCCCCTTAATATATTTATCCTTGTTATACCTCACAGCACATGTAACAACAACTGCTACTTTAAAGGTGGGAGGGAGAAAACTTGTACTGATGCTGTGCAGAGGGAAACATCCTTCTGGTAGAAAGGCCTGACCCCACAGGAGTTTTCATTCCATAGATGTTCCCTGTAAAGTGTAACTGAAATTGAAACACAGCAGAAGGGGCAATAAAAACAACAGGTCACCTCTGGAGTCACGGAGACACCCAATACTACTTTCCTCCTTTGAGCTTCACTCTGGTGCAGTTTGTACCAAGTCCGAGAAAATCAGCCTTTCAGCTCACAGCCCTTCCAAAATAACTGCAGGAAAATATAAAATAGAGGAAAATTGGTGAAATCCGCAGTGCTTTGTTCCTCCTTACAATCCTCTTCAGAATAGCAAAGAGACTTCAGTGGCACAGACCGACAGAAATCCCCACTGCTTGCAAGTATTCAGGATGTTTTGCCACTGCAAAGCAGCTCAGCTCGAGCTGCCTGACCTCAGGTGAAAGTGTGCTGTGATCTTCTGATCTGCAGGGCTGGCACCGGCTTCAAAGCAACCGCTTGCGTGATGGGTTAGCACATTTTTCAAAGGGAGAAAGAGATGCTGAAGGAGTTCTACTAGACCTCCAGAAGGGGCAAGGAGTCCCACGGCCATAAACTGTGAGAGTGAGACAAGGGAAATCCAATACCTTGGATGAAAAGTATTTATATAGGAGAGATCTTTATTCTGAACGCGCTTCCAAGATACAGTAAAAAACAGGATGCTCGAGGCTCTCCCCAGGAGACTGAAATGAGGCTTAGCACTCCAAGGTATCTTGCTGATCCATATTCATATTGATAGTGAGTTTAAAACAATGAAAGATTGGTCTTAGAGTGTTATTAAGCATTGAAAATCCAAACAAAACAATTTTTGCATCCACAATTTCAAGCTTAGTTCTACACTGAGCTTATTTTTTCAATGGCCAACACAGGTGGCAATAAACTTAATAATTTTAAGATTTCATAAGAAACTTTATTTTGCATTAACCTGAGAATTAACTGCTTTTCATCAAATATTTTACTGTTTACCTCTTTATGTACATTTTTTTCTGACACTTGAGGAGCACTGCTCTTTTCATTCACAGCCCCATCCGTAATTGGGCAGCTTTGCCTGAGAGAGGACAGCAGGTGCTGGCCCTCAATTAATAAAAAATTGGCATGGGGAGACCAGGAGCTGCTCACAAGTACCAGCAACCAGTTGCCAATTCATATCTAATCCAGAGCAGTCACATCTGGAAGGCAATACCAGGTAACACCTGCACCTGAGCTGTGTGACCAGGAGAACTGGTGGATTTAATCTAGTTCTTAGGGGTCTCAGTAAAGTCAATGTGAAACTTTTTATGCAATTAGAATAACACCCCAGAATTACCAGAGCTGGAGCAGCCTTCTAGGCAGCTGAGGAGAAGGGCCATGGAATAAGTGGCGTGAACCCAGACAATCTTTGCATCCTGGCAAGGCAGAGAGCTCTTCAGCGTTGGACTAAAATCTATCACCAGGGCTCTTGTTTCATTTTGCCTGTGTTTTTCTTCAATAATTAGGAGCTTTTTAGCTATCAGAGTACATCAAACCTGTACCTTCCATAAGCACCGAAGTCACTCAGAAAAATATATCAAACATCAATACAAAACTAGAAGGGGGGGAGAAAAAAGAGAAATCTGCTACAGCATCATCTAAAACATAAGACACTAAGTAATAGCATTAAAAAAAAAATCTATTTCACACAGATGAAAATCATTACAGTTCTCCAGAGACCCTCTCTCTCTCTCTGCAGCAACCCGTGTCATTTCCTAGCTGGTAAAATTGTGCCACAGGATATCAAAAGACGGTAACGTTCTTCTAATTTTAATATTCCTCTAATCCAATAATGGCTTGTTTACTGCTTTCTAATTTAAAGGTAATTCATTAGATGTCTCCTGTCACATCTTATTGGCAATGAAGGCATAAGGATCACACACAACTCTGGGGCATGTCAGTCATACTGCTAATATTCTGCGTGGGTCCCTCAATGTAAAGGGCTATCAACGAAACGGCACTGATAGGGGAATGTGTGTGTGTCCCCACATCTAAACTGCAACCAAAAATATTAAGAGACTTGAGGGGTGAAGTCTGTACACAAAAAATTTACTTTCTGCATTAGTAATTCTAGCAAACAGGAAATATTTAAGGTAATACAGGTGATTTGTGTGCAAATATTTGTGATAGTGACACCAAGGGTCTTGCACAGCCTGTGGGGAAGTCCCTGGCTGACCTGCAGGGGACTTGGATAAGTCTGCTGCAAATGCCGAAGGTTAAGGAAACATTAGGCAGAAGAGGCAGCCTGAACTCCGGAACGCACATTTCAGGAGCCGGACCACGCCAGGCAACATCTGTTGCAGTTCTGCAAAAGCCACCCAAGACAGCTGAGTTTTCGAGCCACCCTAGAGCAAAGGAACAGGAACTGAGGCCAAGGGCTTCAGACCTGCCAGACCTCGGCAGCACGGAGGCCCCGAAGTCCCGGGGTGAGCAGCAGGAGCCATCAGCACAGCGGAGAACACGCGCTCTCCTGCCTCACCTGCCAGGGCAGCATCCACCGGTCTGCGCTGCTTCCCTGCTCACTCCCCTGGCACGGGGGCCGTGCCAACCTCCACGTGAGCATCTCTACTCCGAGCAATAAGGCAAAGGAGGCAATTTACTACAGGTGAAAGCACTGTGTGCTCAAACACGCTGTTCAGGCAGTTCTCCTGCCTCAGGGGCTTAGAACTCTGGCTGTTTATACTCTGCCAGAAACCAGCTCAGCCCCATTACCTCTCTCTGTGCCAGGGAACTAATATGTCCATAATCAATAGTCTCTTCCCAAGAAGTGAAACCTTTAACCAACCAGACTAACTACAGACACGAGGCTGTTTAATGAATGGTGACTATCTCAGAGGAGGACACAAGACGGAGAAACGCAGTAACACTGTGCTAGGAAACCACCAAACTTGCGTTATTCCTTAGGAGCACGGCAGGATCACCACATCGGTTTGGAAGACAGTTTGGGTCAGTACGTGCCCAAACCCATCCCCTCATTGGCTGTTGGTGATGTCATGCCCGTGCATTAATCCCCGATGACTGCAGGTTTAACATCTCACATATCACCACATCATCTACTAACGACAATGACCGCGCGTCTTGGAGGAAATTACTCGAGCAGAGAACAAAGCAACTTGTTGAAACAGGGAAAGTCGCATCTCTTAAGTGCTTATTTCCAGCTTTTCTTTTGTCAAAGTAAAGTTGCTGGGGTCAGCCTATAGCCTCTCCGAAAGAAGTGGGTATGGTTGGAGCTCTCTTTAAAAGAAAGTAAATCCTCGAGATGTCACACTCAGAAAGGTGAAAGTGCCAGTGGTGAGAAATGCAAGTATTTCAGGAGCTATAAAATCAGTAGCTGGAACTATAAACATTTTTATAAAGGGAAAAGAAAAAAAAATGGTATTTGCAGAGCAAGCTCGTCCCTTTGCTAGCGACACCTCCATCACTAAAATAACGGTGGCAGTAAATGAATTGCCTGCAGACACATTAGTAGAGAGGTATATTTAACTCTAACACCACTACTTGGAGTGTTACGGACTAACACTCAGCCACTCTCCCAGCGCCGGAGCCTGCCCAGCCCGCGGGGTTCTCTCCACATCTATCGAGAAGAGCAAACACCGCCGACACCTGCGGCACGGGGGGGTGTCCGGAGCCGGGGATCCCGCTGCCCCCGTCCGGGCAGCCCGCCCGCCCCCCATGGCTTCTTGGGGAACAGACAAACCACCGTTCAGCCACCGCACTCGCGGTAATTGCGCTCCGAAACACAAGTTACGCGGCAGATGAAGCGGTGTTTATCCCGGCTGCCTCCCCCCGCGGCGCGGATCACACACAGCCCGCCCGGGACGCGCAGCCCCGACAGCCGAGGGGACACAGCCCAGCCCCTCCCGGACGGCACCCCCAGCCCCGCACCTCCCGCATGGAGCCCCAGCCCGGGCAGCCGGAGGGGATGCCCAGCCCCAGCCCCGCACCTCACCGCATCCCGGCTCCGCTCACCTGGCCGCCGCCTCGTCCTGCGAAGTGCGGGGAAGGGGGAATCGCCCACGAGGGAGCGGGAGCGCACCCGGCGTTCAGGCTGCCAGGAGCATCCTCCGCACAGACTCCCGCACGTAGCGGCGTATCGCCCGAAGTGGCTTTGGAACTCCCCTCCCACTCCTCCTCCCCCTCCTCAGAGACACACTGGAAGCGCGGTGTCACGGCCTCGCTGCCTCTCCCACCTCCGCGGGGTCCCTCCCCGCGCTCCCCCCGTACCTGACCCCACGGCGCACGGTGAGTGCAGAGCCAGCGCTGCTCGGGCGAGGTGCCCTCTCTTCCCTCCCTCCCTCCTTCCTTCCCTCCCTCCCTCTCTCGGCTCCGGGCAGCGGGATGCTGCCGGGGAAGATCGTGCTGCCTTCCAGAGGCAGAGCCTTCCCTCAGCCCGGGTTTTTAGCCGCTTGACGGAGCCCTAACCTTATTTCAGCATCCGAGTGGTCGCTGCTCAGCCGAGGGAAGAGGCAGGAGATGTTTTCTAGCTCGCAGCCGGGCCGGAGTTAGCAGCATCTTTTGGAGACAGGCGCAACTTGAGAAGGGTGCGGGGGGTCAGGGCCACAACCTCCCCCGCCTCTTACCGCATGTCTGATCGCTGCTGCCCCTACCCCACAGTCCTGCTGGTTATCAATAAATCATCACCTTCACAAATGTAGTTAAATGGGAAAAATGAAAGGTGGTGTTTCCCTGGCTACAAAGCCGGGGTCACTTCAACAGCTTTTCCAGCAGCCACTGGGAAACCGATTCTGCTTCTTGCTCTGCCGCTGACTCTGTGCAACCTTTATCACCTCACTTTAAGCCCTCAGTTTCTCCCGTAGCTCCGGTGCTTGCCTGAACAGTGATGTCCAAATACGTGCTTCTGTCGTGAATTTAAATATGTATGTTTCTGTGAGAGGGGGCAGTGTCTCACCGTAAGTGACCATAGGGCTCAGTGCAACAGTAGGTTGATCTCGTCTGTATTACCTAAATCCTGGTGTGATACAAATCATCATCCTCCTGGACAAACATTCCTTAAATTGAAAGAACCACTGAAAAAATGCCTTGTGGAACAGGGCAGGCTACTTTCATCACAGGAAGTCACTCGTTGGCTGCTGCTGTGGAATTGTATATTGCCTTTCGAGTTGTCTTTGTGCAACTTCTCTAGTGCACACGTGAAAGACAGTAAAAATCTCAGCAGCTTTCATATCACCATTCACTGTAACTTAATAATACAGGAGCAGACTCTCACATCCTGTATAAATTCATTTAGCCTGAAAGAAAGGGTCCCCCTTAGCTCTCCCTCATCTCATGTTAGCACAACTCAGCTATGCTCTTTTAATCAACAAGAGTTATGATACAGTCAAATATTCATCTCATTCCTTAAATGAGGAGCTGTCACCTTCTTTGCCTACTGCTCCTGGCATTTAACACCCCTCCAGACCTCTAGTGAGCCTAGAAAAGGGTACACAAAAAAGGCAGAGACAGGAGGGAGCTCCAAGTTTGCTCCAAAGAAATGTGAGAAGTAGATTTGGGGGAAAGGGAGAGAACTAGATGTACTGATGAGAAAGGGAATGATTTAGAGGACAGGAGACACCAATCAGCAGAAAAAAGGTCTGGTCTTTCTGCCTAGAGTACAATTTGTTGAAAGTAGGCTGGTCAGGACATCAGACAGGGATTACATAGGATCAAACCCCCAGGTACGTGGAGATAGAGTGGTTTCCCAGCTGTGGGTGCTCTTACAACTGGTCTGCTGAGCCACAGGGGACAGGAGTTCACAGCTCTGCCTGACCTGATGCTGTCCTGTGCTCATATTTCCTTCCACAATCGCCATCCCTTAGTCTCAGTTTTCCCATCCAGACAGTGGAAGCAGCTACATTTCTTGTGCAGCATTGCTGTCAAAATGAATTAAGAGGTCTAAAGAGCACTTTGAAATGCAGATATTATGCTCACTAGTTTTAAAGCCTCCAAAGCGGTCTCCAGATATCCCTAAATCCTCAGGATATCCCTGATCAATTCCTGTTTTACAGATGAGGAAGCCAAGCAGAGGGACGGGTGCTTTAGTCCATCTCTTTTATGTCGGGTTCTGAGGGTCCCCCTGACCTTGCCACGGCTCAGGTTCCCAGCTGTTGGCCCACAGTGTCCAAGCCCCACCCAAAGCCATGTTTTGCTGATGACACAGAGCAAGCACCACAGATGCAGAGCCTTCACACCTGGTTACTAACCCCCTATAAAGCTATTTCCCTTGAGAGGTCAATGCCCATCCCCTCCACCTGCTGTGACACACATATTTACGGTATCCACTGTGCCCTGCAGGACCCCCCTCCCAGAAAACTCGGGCACTGTAGGGCTGAACTGGATCTCCCCCTGTATTTTCCTTGCCTTTGCAGGTGTACTGGGAAGGAGCAGGACACAGGGGCTTCTTCTAGTCCCCAGGCCTGTGATCAAATTATCTCTCCCTCTGTCACACATCCTAATCATCACAGCTGGCGGTCATGCCAACAATATTAACGCTGCTGAGTAGCTTTCGGTTTTGCAATTAGCAAGGTTTTCTGCTTCTCTCAAACAAAAAATAAGCTTGTTCTTCTTAACACTGCATAAATGATACAGATACATTCAAGGCCCGTGTTAGTGCCTTGTTGAGATGAACCGACATCAGAAGTGCTGCAGATATTTTAAATCTTTTGGAGATTAAAACGGTTACAAAGCTTATTATTTCTAAACATGTTTATCCTGCCTCTCTTTTTTGTTTGCAAAATTAGGCAAAGCACAGTTTAAATAAACAACTATTGTACTATTAAACATTGATTAAAGAAAAGGGTTCCATTTAAATTATTAAGTGGTAAGATAAAAAGCATCCCTTCTCTTTTGTACGCTACTTTATTCAGAAGTCAAACTTCTGTAGTCTCACTGAATGCTAATGAGCAGCATAATAATGCACAAGGGCAAGAGGGGGCTGAGTAATTAAAAACAGAGGCCAGAAATCAAAGGGCTTGAAATACACTTACCAAAATAATTCAATTATACATTAGAAACCTGGGATAATCAAGACACATCCCACAGTTTCATTCATCATTATGCCCCAATTTAATATCTCTACTGGTTTGCTGAACACAGGAAGCAGCAACTGGGACTTTCATGTGAGATGCCTCAGATGAAGAGACAAAGGCAACGTGCACTCAGGTCCCATCCTCATCATGCTGCACCTTGAAAATGGCTTCACTTGACTGAGTATATTCTCAGTTATCTGAGCTAGGGAAATATTTTTGGTCACAAGCTATTTCTGTACTGGTTGAATATTCCTTTATTTTCCATAGGTTTGCAATTAATTAATACAAATCTCCACACCCACCATTTTGTCTTCTCTATAAATCCACCTCCTACCTCTCTCCTTGGCTTCACCTCTTCTTGAAGCTTCAGGCTTTCCTGGTTGTCCACAAAAACCTCTGCCAAGCAAAGCAGTGGGCAGGTTTGTTCAGCAAACCATGTATTTAGCTGGGATGGCATCATGGGACTCCGAGGTTTCCACGCAACACAAGCTGGGTCAAAAAATCCTGATGTAGCTTTGCAATGTCACCACTTTTATGAGCCAAGGAGTCCCAGAACAGCTTCTGGTCTCCAGGACAGCAAAGGGGACTGTAACATTTTTAGGAAACATCAGTGCCATGTTATAAAACAAGGAGAAAAGAAACAGTTTGATCTTATTCGGTGACTTTGGAGATCGACGGAGGATTTACGCAAATCTGCCTTGATGAAATAAGCAGTGATCAAACTTAGTCCCATTGCATTGGCAACAGCTTAATGGAGGGACCTGAAAGTGATGCATTGTCAGGAACCATCTTAAAACCAGAAAAACTGATCAGGAGGTTCCAGCTGAAAAAGGAGAGTACTGTGTTCAAAAAGTTTGCGGATGCACAAATTGTTAACTCAGTTCTGGTACAAAATTGAGGCAACAACAGGTGAAAAATGTTGGAAACAACCCACTTCAGTCAAATAAATAAATAAATAAATAGATAAATAAATAATCAGAAATTTCAGCAAACCCAACACTCAATTGCACTCAGCTTCCTGAGGAATGAGTCTCATTGCCTTATTATAATTTTTAAAGATTTAAGCATGGAGGCTTCTAGTTGTCTCTAATGAGCAATGAAGTCAAACTAAACACTGCTGTGCTCCACGAGGTGAGAGGAGCCCGTCGGCCAGCACAGGTCACAGTATTAAACAGTGACAAAGGGAAACAAGAATCTCAGGTCAAGTTTTCCAAAACTAGGGGTTTTAATTAAAACAAAGGTTATGACTTCAGCAGATGGGCACTCTTTAGCATAGTCCCAGCTATTACTGAGCTTTGCTGCATCTTCCACTCAGAACAAAAACAAAGGGCTGCATGTGAAGAGCGAGGGAGCTTCAGCCAGTGTATGACAGCAGCTAATGTGGATATCTCCAGCTTTCCCCGGCCCTGTCAGCCACATCTTCCTCAATCAGAAATAAGACTCTTTTTGAGTTGATTCCCCCTCAAAAAAAAAAAAAAAAAATATGCACATGCACTTGGTAAAAAGGGGATCATTAAAACAAACAAACCAGCCCACAATGTGAGTAGAGCACTGTTTGCCAAAGGAGGAGAGGATAATGTGCAAGTTAAGACAGATATAATTTCAACATACAGTGAGTTAGAGAGCAAAACACCCATTTTTTTCCCCCCATTTTTCTAATGAGGAATTCATTTTTAGGAGAGAAGACACAAACATGCACATTTCTTGATTTTGCAGAGAGGGTGACTGAAAGGGGGGAGCTGTACATAGGGACAGAGCCTGAGCTACTTAGGAGCCCCACTGCTCAATATTCATTTCTCAAGTTTGTGGTTGAAATACTCTAATAGATGTCTTAGTGACATCCTCTTCCGAGAAACAGTCCGGGGCAGTAATTCTGACAGGACAAGTCAGCTGTAATGAATCTCTTCCCTCAGCGCAGATGGGGCCTCGCTTTACTCACGTGCATGGCTCCTTCCCCTTCCTAAGACTACATGGAGACAACAGAAAGTAGCTGTGGCCTCTTGTCTTACCTGCCTTGAACAATATAGTGGAAATCAATAAATGAACTTCATTTTCTTTAAATATGCAATTACATGGAATAGATTACAGAAGTGACAAAACCCAGAACAACCCCACAAACACAGAGCTGGGCTCTGATTTCTATCAATACGAGATGAAAGTTGTGTAGTTGCTCATTTGCAGCTCAAAGCTGCATTATTTTCCCTAACTCAGGCTGTATTGGTAGTCATCTGAACTCTGTAAAGCAGAAATATCAAGCCATCTTGATATTCCTTCCACAGTAAATAACGATTTACAAAGAAGGGGAGGAAATCTCCCTTGCCCTCCCTCTTTCAATTCATTAAGTTCAACTGTGATAACCAGTGAGGCATACAGGAAAGGGTTAGGTATCTCTGCCTCTGAATATTTAATTCAGGGCTAAATGTAATGCACAGCATCCTCACACCCTTGGGAGTTCAGCAGCCAATATGCCAATGAATATATCCTGACAATAGTGATTTTTTCTGCACTTTGGAGGCATGAGTGACATTTGCTCACCACATATGTTGCATCGGATGCTGAGGTCTACACTTGTGAGAAATTAATCAGAATCCATCTGTTTTCTTCTCATCCTGGACAATTTCATTACAACTTAACCAAAGATTATAGGATTCCCATGTCTGTGTCCCCAGCCCCCAGCCCAGTCTTGGTGTTTCCACACTGAACGATTAAAGCTGCTTAGTTTAAGTAAGGTCAGAATCAATCTTCCTTCCTGCAGGGAAAGGCATAATGCTCATGAGCAGGGGCCAAAATCTGCTCTAAATTACATGAAGGTAAATCCAGAATATCCCTACTGAACCATAGGGGGTTTAGATTTATCATGGAGCAGGACGTGGACCTTGATCTTTCAATGCGTGTTTCTGGTGGCTGGTTTTGATCGACTTCAGGCTCAAAATGACACAAAGTCAGTCACTGCAGGTCCTCTGTTATGTTTTCACTTACCTGCCCAGGTGGTGAGCAGAGGGATGGCTCAGCCCTTCTGTGGGGCTGGGAGATACTGGGGCCACTGTTGGAATAAAGTGCTCTGACTTAAAATATTGCCTGTACTTAGACAAGTGCCTTACATAGACAAGTTCTTTGCTTACTTCTTATTTACTAGTACTTCCTTAATTCAGTGTAATAGCAAGGGAGAACTGAACATAAAAATTGCTTGGACTCTGATTTATAATGCCAAATTTTGTGCAATGATGGATGAAGAGCTTAAAAGGTGGGGTTTTCTGAGAGTTCTTTGAACAAGGCACAAATGGCACAAAAAACTCCAAAAGCATAGACATCCAGGGGAATCTGTTTCCCAGTTGCTCAGTGACGGTTGCAGCCAAGCCTGTAAATGTGAGGTTTCTTGAACAGCAGAGAAGCCAAAAACATGAATCCAAAAGTCAGGTTTTCATTACAGAAACTATGGACGAAGAGATAGGGGCTGGGATGCCTGGGAAAGCCCAGTAAAGAGGGAAGTGAACTCCAGTGATAAGCAGCAGCTGTAGGACCCAGGGTCTACAGCTCAGGGAGGCGAAACCTGATACAGGGGATCCAGACAGCACACAGGGATGGCTGGTCCCAAAAACTTTCTGCCACTTACCTGTGAGTTCTTCGGCTGCTTGGCCTGTTTACTTTGAGGGTACTTGGAGACACGAGGTTTTCCACCAGCTTCAGCAGCTCCTCCTTGGAACAGCTCTTCCAGTCGTGGTTGGTCCCACAGTGCCACTCGAGGTCCAGGTCCGGGGCTGTGAGGTGGCAGAGAGCAGTTGCTGGCCCCTCTGAGCATTGAGCTGCTGGGCAGGAGCTGCAGGACCCCAGCGGGGTTGATGTGGTTGCCCTAAACTAGGCAAACACCCCCCAGCACTGCAGCTTCACGGGGACCAACCCCAAAAGCTGAGCGCGCTGGCAGCGGGAGAGGAAGGAGACAAGCGGGCAAAGCTGTGCAGGGCCGGCCAGAAAGAGCAGCTACAAAAAATGGCTTGTGGCAGTGAGACCTCGAGCAAAGAAATTCATCCAGCTGTGGGGAGGTGGGAGCTGAAGGCAGATGAGATGTGCAAAGCAAAACACCACTCAGCAGCCTGAGATGGGAACCACACGAAGCTCCCTGACCCCGCTCGGAGCCGCGCTGCCTTCCCCACTTCTCACAGCCATTATTCCAGCTGACTTGCAGATACCCGATGGTTATTTTTGAAATGAAGGTGTATTCAGATCGGGCTGTCACAGCCTGTCTTTTCAATCAGGAGTTACTTGATCAGATGCTTTTTTTGCTGTAACAAAATCACATGATAGCAGGGCTTTAAACAGGACCTATATTCCAGCTCCAGTGCTGGATACTTCTTTGCCAGAAAGATATCAACACATTGGGAGATAGCTATAAAAGAGAAGAGAGATCTTGCATAAATTAACTTATGCTATTTATAGACATGGAGAGCAGTCTATCCATGGGACCATCTGCTAATCTATGTCCCATGGCAATTAAAGTCAACATTTCACCATATCTTCTCCATCAAGGGCTGAGATTACGCACTGAACTCCTTTTTTGTGTAACACCAACCTTACATCTGTGCTGTTCAGCATCCCTTTCCAACTTTCCATACCACTTCCCATGTGAGTGCCTGCTACAAGAAAGGAAAAACTCAAATGCATTATTTGTATTAATATGTAGTAAAAGGGCCAGTAGGTGACAAAGGCTCTATTTAATTTATTGGTCCTCAAGAACTTCTCTGTTTCAATAAAAACAAAACAGACATTATGCACTAAATTAATGAATTTATATATTTGATACAAAGTGATCTTCCTACAGTTTAATCTTTTCAGTGCTCCTTGTTATAAACAAACCACATAGATTTTCAGAAGTGACTTATGACTTGAGGCACTATGTTTTTAATCATCCAACCCAAGATGCTTCCAAAAATTATCAAAAACCTGTGAGCAGCCCTCTCACCACCTCATTTTCTTCAAAGAAAGCTGGGAGACTAAAAATAATGGCATCCAAACATTTTGCTTTAGAAAACACATAAAGACAAAACCCAACTGTGCTTAATGTATAGTTTGTCCATATTACAGATATAGAGAATTTTCTGAAGTAACTTAAGAGCTTGAGTCCTAGTGCCTTGTTCTGCATCTTTTTATACACAACACATTTTTATTACTCCATGTAATTTTAATAATTTATACTGGCACCATCACTTTAGCGATTGCATTCACTACAATTACCAACAGGAGTTACTACAAAAGAAAGAAAGAAAATACAGAGGGTTCGATTAGCAGGAAGATTTGCAGAAAGGTAACCTTACAGCAGGACTGAAGGGCTCTTGCTCAGGCAGAAGATATTATTTTACAGAAATAATTACAGAAATGCACATTTCATGGACACTAATACATTTGGTTAATTTAAAAAAAAAAAATTAAAGGCTTTCTAGGCTGGTGAGTTGACCAGTTACACAAATAAGAACTCAAGCAATTCTTCACCTCTGTCATAGCTGATATTTCTTCCAGCTTCTTTTCTTCCAGCTGCGTTGGGCTGTGTGTGGGGGGAGAAAGAAATGGAGATGTTAAGCAGTGATAGAACCAAACATTATCCCACTGTTGGTCTGAAACTTTCTGCAGTCACAAGACAACTACAAGTAAAGTGATCGCAAAGCTTTCCACAATTATTCTGCCTGAGCTGCTCTGTGTGGGAATGATCACCTCCCAAATCTCCCACTCCCCTCCCTCTGGTTTTCCTTTCCATCATAGGATATAAAAACTCTGAGAATGAAGAGGCTGAGGATGAGCTTCACATCCATGACTGTCTTCCAACAGGTCCAAACTCTCTGCTCAAAACCTAAAGGTTATTATTCAAAGTCCTAGAGGAGAAAAATGGTGTAATGCCTTCCCTCAGCATCTAAAAAGACATAACAGACCATTACTGACTACGGATATAAGATACACAGAGTATACCAGGGCATAGATGTGAGTATTTGTGGAGAGGTTTTAAAGCCATTGTTGTCCATTTTTGCACATTAAAACCCACAAAGAGTTTTATTTAGAGCACTAAATCCTTTCATTTCTCTCTGGCTGGATTTTTAACTATTAAAATATTCATCATGCACTCCAAGAATCTTGATGCCAAGTATTTATTTTATTTTTTATAACCTTTTAAATAGTTCCTTTAAAATACCTTCAGGTGTACATACTGCTCTTTAAAAAACACTGAAAATAGGAGTTTATTGTAAAATAGTGAGAAACGAGGCTTCAGGCACTGCTGAGACCTCAGTACAGCAAAGGGGTGGATTCCACAAAATTCAGTGCTAAGGGCAGACAGAGGGGGCATTTTTTCAAAGTTGAAAGTTTCCAAAGTGAAAATTCTTCAGGTTTCACATAAGTAGATGTAACTTTCTGTTGCCAAATAGCGGGAGGGGTGGGGGGAAGGCTTCTACAACAGGGATATTTGTGTCTAAACCTCCCATTTGGATTTCCTTTCAGATGGACAATATTTTTTGAAGGGTGGGTTGCTGACACCGAGGAAAATCACTATTTTCTGTTTGAAAACTTCCCCCATCTTTTGTCTGACAGGAAACCCCCGGCCCTGAAATGATTCTCTGCCAGCTTGCAGGCAGGGGGCTGCCACGGCGGTGGTGCTGCTGCTCTCCCTGCAATACCAGATCCGTGCCTCCCACTTCCTAACACAGCCAAATGGGGAGCTGCTCCCACCTCCTGCTCCAGGCAGCCTGGGGAAGTCGATGTGGCGCAGCCCGGGCTGTGTTTGTCAGAGACAATGACACAGCTGCCCTTCCCCAGGTGAATATGGACTCTTGTTGCCCAGGCGAGCTGTGGCTGCCCCATCCCTGGAAGTGTTCAAGGCCAGGCTGGAGGGGGCTCTGAGCAACCTGGTCTAGTGGAAGGTGACCCTGCCCGTGGGAGAGGGGGTTGGAACAAGATGGAACAACCCAAACCCTTCAGTGATTCTACGATTCATTCTCTGATCCTGTGACTGTCATGCAGTGATGCACAGGGTGTGCCCCTGGAGCCTGCCGGCCTTGCACACTCGGCACAGAGGCAGGAGGGGTCATGTGCCACCAAAGGGGATCTCCTGTCCACAATGATGGGATCTCCTACCCACAGGGATGGGATGAAGGGCACAGATGCTGCAGCACCACCAGCAGTGCCACAGAGGTTCAGCCCACCTTGTCCTGTAGCTTCTGGAACGGTGGCAAATCAGGCATATTCTGCGGGGGAAGATGCCTTGGATGGAGCCTCTGACAGAGACCACAGCCAGGGCTGGCTCAGGCGCCTTCACACCCCGTGACGTGCTGCTCCTCACCCTGCAGCCTCCTCAGCTAGAGATGCTGAATGTGATCAAATGCAATTTGGCAGCTGTGAAGCTCAGTTACAAACTGCCTGGGAAGAGATTACCTTCGGCTTCCAGAACATTTCTTTTAATGTGAAGAGAAGCCGACACCTCCCCTCTCCTCCCCATGAAGCCTCTGCTTTATGCATGGAGTCAACCTCATTCTCAACACCACATTTTGAACCATTATGTTCCCCTTCTATATTCCCACATGGGATTTAATTTCTTCCATGTGGAAAAAAGATAATATTTTAACTGTCCTTCCTCCTGTTTCTTCTCACAGAGGAAGGAGTCAAGGAGTGAGATGCAAACCTGAAAAATCATACCACACTTTTACCAACTGCTTCGGGATCTCCTCCAACACCTCTCCGTCCACCAGGGCTTCTCAGAGGACATGGATATGTAGCATCTTCAGGTGATCTCTCACAGAATTTGTGCCATTGCTTCTCTGTCCAAAGGGCTTTCATTCTGCATCTGTATAAATATAGAAAGCAGAGGATAATGTTTACCACCTGCAGTCTCCAAGGAGCAAGGGATGTGCTTGTACATAGTTATTCCACCTGTCTTGTTTTCTCTCCCAGACACCAAGATTAATGAAAAAAGGCAAGTAAGACTGCATTTGTAGACACTGACTACATGATTACTGAACACAGAGCTTAACACTGAACGTCTGGGTCATTTAAAAGGTGACATGCATTTGTGAGGAAACACATTTAGTTTATTTATGGACAGGAGAGGGACACAGTGGATCCACTACATCATAGGCTTCCCAAGCAAAATGCTCCAGTCAAGGCAGAGTAAGTGAAGGCATCCCACAAGTGGGGAGGAAGCCTGTTCTTTTGCAGCAAATTGCTGGTTCTTTGGCATATTAGCTATCATTAATAGATTAAATAGCTTTTACTCCAATATGACCTGCTATTTCCACAAACAAGTCTCTTACCTTTACCACATTTATTTCCTACAAACTCTTTGATTTTCATTTAATGTCTACCTAAAAGGCTAAAGACCCAGGCACTCCACTCAGTGGCACTGACATTATCTTTTAATTAGCAGAGGTCACTTAATGCTTTTAGTACAATCAACAGTTGCTTTCTTTCCATGATCAACTACAAGAGCATCACGGTTAATGCAGACTGATTAAAACCTGAAAATCCTTTAGCGTAGAAGTATCTCAAATCAAGTATAATCAAGCTATTGCACATAGATCATTTTCCTTGACAGCTTTGATTGCAGCACCACCAGGAAGAACAATCCAGGACCTGTGTGTAAATAGCTTCTTTTACACTGTGGGTCTCACCAGAGAGCTGAAAAAGCCATGGGTGGAATTAAACCCCAGGGCTATCTCCAGTTGCGCTTGACATCCACTGAGTGCTTCCAAAACCTTGTCTCAGAAGGAAAACTAAAATTAGGTCTCACATGTGATTGATAAGTGATAAGTAAAGAGATTTACACAGCTCCCTGCTCGGCATTTCAGCTGAAAGCACACACAAAACATTGAGACTAATCATTTAAAGTCTTACAAGTATAAATCAGTCTCCTCACACTTAAATGAAACTGGGATCCTTCCCCAGTTTCAGCAGAGAAAGACCTACTGGGTGTTTGGTAGGGATAGATTTCTCTGAAGTGAATGAGTTTTTTGGAGGGGAGGGACCATGTTCAGCTCAAGACAGTGGCAGGTCTTCTACTGCAGAGTCACCTGCCCCACTGAGAGACAGATTTTAAAAGCCAAAGGCAAACAGACAGGGCTACTGTCTCCAGTGTCTAATAGTATTGTTAATCCTTATCCTTCTGACCCATGCACAAAGACAATTATTCCAGGAAACCAATGGTAACCACTCCTTTATAATCCCTGTATTATATCTGCTACAGAGGCTGCAAACTCAGTAAAATGAGAAGAGCTCTTGCCTGTTATAAATTAACGAAGCCTTTTCATCTTGGTAACTTTTTATTGCTAGACAAGGAGCATATGACAGAAAACATCACAAACAACAAAACCAGGATGAACCAGACCAAAAAAAAAAAAAGAAGAAATAGAGCAAGCATGTCCTTTTAAAAAACAATTACACAGAGCTCCCTTGGAATGGCCATATACATCCCCAGACCAGCCGCTTTCATCTCCTCTGCTGCATTTAGGTTATGAAAGGATTTAGTTTCCCAAGAAAAGAATTTGAGACACAAGGAAGGCAGGGCAATTTTAAATTAAACAGCATGACTATGGTAACATCTGCAATAGATTGGATGCCCTAAACACAGTGCAGGAGAGATCTGCCGTCTTAGCTATGGTTTGGTAAATAATTTCTCCTACCTCAAGGGTCATTACATCTTCAGCTCTTTCTGTCATTTGTGATTCCACTGAGAAGCTGAAGAATAAAGTCTCTACAGGTGCTTATGGTGGAAGTGAGCAGCTATAAATAACATCCCGGCGTTCGGCTGTGCGGGATATAAAAACCTCATTCGCTTCCTGACGTCCCTTCATTAGACACCACCTTTCAGCCCTACAGATCTCAGCATCTCCTGACATCTAAGTTGGCAGGCGGTCACTAAGCAGAAATCTGAGCCATTAGGGAAAAGGTTTTCTGTTACCTCACATCCCCAAAGCTCCACAGTGGTCTCCTGAGAGAAATGGGGATCTGGGGTGGAGGGAAATCCTGCCAAACTGGTGAATCACCACAGAAACCTTCCTCTTCGGTCCTAGAATCTGAACTCGTTAGATAGGGGATAACATCCCATGAGGAGGAGCAGATCCCCAGTGTGGGGGTGCACTCACATCTCTCCCCAGCTGCTGCCAGGGGTGTGAGCACGAGGCTCCCTCAGAACCACTCTGAGCTGCCCTGGGAGCTGCAGCTACGGCTCCGTTGCAGGCTGAGGTGTGTTAAAACAACCCCCTCAGTCTGTGGCTGGAGACTGTTTCTATCACTGGGGATGAGATTTAAGACCAGGGGCTGGTGCAGCAGCATCTCCCTGCTGGTGCCCGGAGAAGGTACCGGCACAAAGAGGAGCTCAAGGGCTGTGAGGGAAGCTCATCGTGTGGGTGCTGGAGAGAGAGAGTCACCTTAATTAAAGAGAAGGGGGGAAAATCCCAGCAAGATTTCACGTACAGAGTACTAAAACTAAAAGAGCTGAGGAGAAGGTGAAGGGGCACTTAGATCAGGCAGGCAGAGCTAGACACGTAAGCGATGCACGGAGACCTCGTGGGACAAGGTTAGGACAGAAGTGACAGCTGGTCTGAAGAAATAGCATTTTAAGATCCAAAACCCTGTCAGGAAAACCCAACCGCGCGGCCGACAGAGAAGTTCAATAAAAAATGGGCAGGCAGGAAAAGGACACAAGGTACATAAATACATGCTTATTCAATAAAGCAAGAAATGGAACAGCCAAATTGAGCAAACAAGGCTGCCCGGTGGCAGGAGACAGCCTGATTTATTTGCCTTGCTGAAACACGGCAGCGTGGAAAACACAGCGGGGAAACTGTGTTGTCTCGGTAGGAATTATTCAGCAAAGGAGGGTTAGGTCATGGCTGGAGCACCACAAAGAGCCTCTGGAAGCCAAGTTTCCACAGGAAGAAAAATCACACTGGCGATGCATAATTGATGCAGATGCACCAGGAGCGTTGGGCGCTCTGGGGACGCAGAGGAAAATTATTTAAAAGAAAAAGAAAAAATCAACAAACGGTTAATAATAAAGCAGTAGTGACTTCTAATTACCTGTACACGACTGATTACAGCCCATGCCACGGTGACAAGCTGTTTCTTAGCAACTCAGAGGCGGCTTTTGGAAGGGCTCCTTCCAGGGAGGGAAGCTCCCTTCTGCAGGGGGACAAAGTTCAGCAGTAAACTCTGCCTGGACCATTTGGTTTTAGGGGCTGTGGGACATTAGAGTGATGTATTTTATCTCCTATAGGAAGAGAGCACACACAAAAAAACCGAAACAAAAACCATTTAGGAACATGGACAGGAATCAAGCAGTCCTGTAAAGGAGGATATTCAAACCCTGGACTTGGCATGGGGAACACCCAGGAGTTTCTGGTGGAAGGGAGGTGCAACATCACCTGAGTCAGCAGCACGGGGGAAAATGCAAAATCTCAGGGCCAGATTGCTTCACCCAAAAGCTCTGCCAGGAGAGAGCAACTGACCCTCCAGCACAGAGATCCCTTCCTGTTCACATCAGGTGTCCCCCTTTTTTAAGGAATGCTCTGGACGAATCCATTTCCCCATTGTGATGTTTTTTAACTTGCTGAGGAGGTCGATTATTTTGAGAAGTCAGCAAGTTACACACACCTTGGTGAACAACATATTTCTGTAGAGAAAACTGCACCTTTCCACATGCAAATCTGAAAAATGATAAGGGGAACTCACATATAAAACATATGATATTTGAAAACTTCTCAGGAAAAGACACTGGCAAGGGTTTGTTGATGAGCTGAAATGTCCAGGAGAGAGGGAATATTTCCCTGGCTCAAGAGCTGATTAAGAGACAGGCATAGGTGGTTAATTTTTAAGAGGATCAAAGAACTGCATCACCGTTGATGTTTAATAAATTAATGAGCTGGAAAAGCACACAAAGAATAAATGTCAAATACCAGAGAGAAGCCAGGAAAACTCCAGGGGCTCAGGAAATCTGCAAGAGCAGACACACAGAAAAATAAACACACCCAGAGCACGATGCAGCCCTACTGCATAGACATGAGGATTTAAATTCACTGGAAATTGCTTCCAATAATAATTAATAGTGAAAAAGAACAAAATTAACTGGAGCTGCCTACAACAGCCCTGCCAAAACTTTTCTCTGTGGAGTGCTGGCTGGGAGAGTGGCTGGAAGGAAAAGTGTCCCCATGTTCAGTGACATCAGACCACACCCATGACACAGTCTTAGTGCCACTGAAATCCCAGGAGGGGGGAGTTGTGGATTTCAGCGAGGGCAGTGCTATAGGACCCCATCTGAGTCCTATATCTCAGATTGATGGCAAAAATTCAAAGAATAACAAAAAAAAAACCCACCAAAAAGAAGCAGTCTGAGCCTGATTAACTCCCAGAGTAACTGAATATACTGGTTGTAAATTGACACTTTCCTGCAGGGAGAGAAACCCGAGATGTCTTCCTTGTAAAGAAGAAAAGGAAACAAAATTTTAAAAATAGAAGAATGTAGATGATCAGAATTTAAAAAGTGATGTAAAGATAAGCTGGGAGACAGAAACAGCTTCATGGAACGTGCTGTACTTGCCTCACAACATGTCAGTGTCCAGCAAGACTTCACCCACAGTGGGATCTGCACGAGGATCTACACAGGATCCACAGTCACATTCCTTTTTACCCTTCCTCATCTAAATGTTCCAAGCATAAAATTTGATAAGCAGGTCACTGTACTGCTGCATTCAGGAGTAACCTTTCTCACACAGCAGTGCTCTGACACGCATTGCAACTCAAATATTCTCGTGAAAGATGCTTTAATAAACCTCTCTATTAAAAATAATCTGCCAGCAGAGGAGTATCAACTGTGCAAACATGATATTGGAGAGCTGGGAGAAAGTAAGTATGAGAACAAGTAAACACTGTTTTGTCAGGAGGGGGCTAACCCCCACAGCCCTAGAAATAAGTAAAATTGTTTATTTTTTTAAAACATAAGGCAAAAATATTTAGCCAAGTGCTGAGTCAGTGGGATCTGGGATGTCCTCAGCCAAGTCCCTTCTGCTGAGAACAAGCTCCTGCCAGGCAAACAGGGACTGTGCTTCCTCCTGTTGTCCCCAAAGTGACAACAACATCCTCAACTGATGTCGCTGCACAAAGCTAATATTAAATGCTTTCAAATGTGATCAACACAATGCAAGTTACATTAAATGACCAGAAAGCTGCCAGTTTTGGTTTTCAGTCCTAGGCTTTCTCATGAGTTCCTAACTCAAAAGGAAAACATTGTGGCTATTAAGTAAGCAAAGATTGATTTATTACACAACATTCAAAAATGTTTTCTTTGAAGCAGTAACAGGTTCTTTGAATGCATTAACAGGTCAACTTTTTCTTTGGTTGGAATGTTAAAAACACTCAATTGACAATATCCAGGGCAGTTTTGCAACCAAGGGCATAAGCAGGAGGTTTGGAGTAGTTGTGTTCCTGTTAATTTACTTAACCTTTTTTTTGTTGTTGTTAAATTAAGGGTTTTAATATTCTGCATTGAACCAACTACCTCGTTTTCTTTTGTTAGGAAAAAGCAGAGCTACAACCACGACGCCTTCCGGACTCCCCGTTCCCGGATGCAGACCCGCCTGGCAGACGCTGCACATGGAATCTGGGGGGGGTGGAATGGCACATCTGGCAGAGATCCAAACACCATACCCAGGGAGCAAACAAGAGTGCTGCAAGAATTCCAATCAAAGCATCGCTCAGACTTCACAATGTACAGACACGTTTCTCAGCTGCAAATGCTCCTGCTGACAGCTATCCAACTTCGTAATTAATGACGAGACGGGGAATACTTTGTGCTCCAGGTGCACTCCCACCAAAGGGATCCACTGCATTCACCCACGCTAACTCAGCTGCTGCTGCAGGACGCGATGTGATGGTGAAAGGGACTTTCATGGAGTCCCTGGAGTGGGACTCCAGGTCCCAGCAGGAGCGGGGGTTCCACCCAGCCGTCTGGGTGCTGAGAGCTGCACTGTCCCGTTCTCCCACCCTCTCTAAAGTGCCACCGAGCCACTTTCTCTCTCAGAAGAGCTCCCAGGCTTCAAAGCAACACACATTAAAGCATCACTTCAGCACGTATTCGAGTGCTTTGCTGGAGCTGCAGCACTCGAGCTATGGCTGCCCAACTATTTTCGCTGCCGAGCTCCTCACCAAGCAGGAGAGCTGCTGTGGACACAGGAGGTGAGGGCTGGGGGATCAGCATCCCACCCACCCTGCCTCTTCCCTGCTGGAAAGCCACTGACATGGATACACAAATAACTGGTAACATTAAGGCACTGGGGAGGAGGGTATTTTGTAAAGGAGAACGCAGGCTGCTTAAATAATGAATTAAGAGGCATCAAAAATGCGTATGGAAGAGGACAGAGGGGGAAGGTCTGATATTTTAGACTATGCTAGACCACAATGAATAAATTATAAGAAAGGCTGAATACTGTACTAAGTATAAAGACGTCCAGCAAAAGAAAAGTTCTTACTCTTGTCATCCCCCACTGGGTCCCAAATGATGACAGAGCTGAGAGGGCTCAGCTGGTCTGTGAGGGGTTTTTTTCCATGTACATTTTCATCTGGACTGAGGCATTTTTATTTAACAGCATCCACCCCGTCTTTAAGCCTTTCACACCAGAGACAGCCTTGCTTATTTTTCTGACGCCGCTGAAGTTCTCCCAGTCACAACAAACTAAGAACACCCAGTCAGTTTGACAAAGATGAAGTGATAGGTAGGAGGCACATTTCATTACGCGATCTGGGCTCCGGCGCGGTAATTGGTGAGGAAACAATTCGGAGCTGTCAACTTGGCACACATGCCTTTGTGCTGATGGATGCTCAGAGCCCTTGATGGGGTAATGAATGATGACCAGTGTGGTCACCACTGCCCTCTCACTGGTGCCAGGAACCTCACAGATCCATGACCAGTGTGACTATCCCTCCCCACCCCGGGCACAGCCGCCTCCTGCACGTCCCAAGCACCAGGGCAGGTTAACACACCTGACACATCACCATGATGAGGATTTTAATTACCTCCAAGATGCAAAAAAAATCAAATCCAAACAGGGATAACGCCTGCTGCAGTCTCCACCAGAGCTGCCCACACTCCTCTGAATGTTCAGGATCTGTCCCTCACCTGACACAGATCTGTGGAGAATGGCAGAGAGATGCCAAGTTGTACTAGTCAGTTATTGACCTTCACTGTCCTCACCCTGCACCACTAAATGCAAAATGATAGTTTTGAGGTTTCTTCACACATGGGGACACCAAAGAGCCCTGATTCAACCCAATTCAACCATCAAAGCTGAGGAGGGATGCTCTTGTGTCACATCTTCCCTCCTTCAGTGCTTCCATCATATTGCAAAACTCACCTGCTTTCCACCCTTCTTGCACGACAGTTCAAACAATTACTATCCTATATTAACATTTAAAGCTTATTTCAACTTTGCTCAGCTGTTGAAAGCTGTGGATCAGATGTGAGGCAGGGAAATCATCTCCACTGGCTTTAACCAATGTGCAGGGACAAGGCCAGACACCACAGCCCTCCCTGGGTCTGCTCAAAGCTTCCCAAAGCTGCAAAGAAAATTCAATCAACTCCCTTTTCAAAGACCAACTGTGGAATTAGTTTGGAAAGGGGGAAAATCTACAAAACCAACCTATTTTTCTCTAAAAAATAAATGTCTTCATGGCAATTGCTTTTTTTAATAAACAGAATACAATTCCACCATTTTCCAGTATTTTCTAACTGTTTTCCAAGTGTCAGTGGTTAATATTTTCACAACATCAGGTGCATATGCACACACACCCCCATAGTGCAGTACATGGAACAAGTAATTCGGTAGAGGAAGGTGCAGGACATATGGCATGACTGGGTTATGTGTTGCCTAAGTGGAAATCAAGATTTTGCAGCAAAACAGGAATTTCATTAACTACTAAACAGTGACAATTTGGTAAAAAGTGTTTTTAGAACAAAATGAGAAGCAGCATTTTGCTACAAAAGATTAACTGAAAATTTTTACCAAACTGAAAAATAAACTGAAATTATTTTCCAACACCAACCAAGTTGCTTAAAGAAAACCTGAAGAAAAATATACCAATATTATACCATTCGAATCATCCTAGGCTAAAAGCTAAAATCTCCCTGGATTAATCTCTTTTGCAGGTATTTCCTTCTGCAAACGGGAAGGTGGAAAACAAAACCGTGGCTGCAGGAGCAGCTGCTTTGTTGTGCTCCTCGGTGAGCGGCTTCTGCATCTGGAATGAGATTCCCCCTGAACGCTGGGAAGGGCTCTAGTGACACCTACTGCACTCTGCCGCAATAGGGAGCGAGTGCTCGCCTGCCTTACCTGCAAATCGGATGTCCCTCCGAGGCAGGAGGCATTTCCAGTCTGCAGAGCCCCCCGGGAGCAGCAGGACCCCGGGGTGTCACCTCCCGGCAGGGGCCAGGGAGCTCCCCCGACAGATTCGCTCAAACGCCACGTACGGCCACGGCACTGCCTGGGAGCACGAGAGCAGATTGCAGGTGCTGAACTGGTGTTAACCAGCATGGAAACAGAGAGTTATTTAGGTTAGAAAAGGCCTTCCAGGTCACTGAGTCCAGCCATTAACCCAGCACTGCCAAGGCCATCGCTAAAACGTCCCCAAGTGCCACAGCTACACGTCTTTTAAACACCCCCAGGGATGGTGACCCCACCACTTCCCTGGGCATGCTGTGCCAGTGCTTGACAACCATTCAGGTGAAGAAATTTTCCCTAATATCCAACCTAAACCTCTTCTGGTGCAACTTGAGGCCATTTCCTCTCGTCCTGTCCCTGTTCCCTGGGAGCAGGGCCCGACTCCCACCTGGCTCCCCCCTCCTATCAGGGAGTTGCAGAGTCAGAAGGTCCCTCTGAGCCCCCTTTCCCCCAGGCTGTACCAGTGATGTCTGGTTTGCTAAGATTTCATTTTTTCCCCATATGTTGTCTTTACTGAGAGCATTTTGTATTCAACAGTGACATTATTATCGGGACAAACTGGAAAATAATGGATGCACGCTGAACTTCCCCTTTCCAAATCACGATTCAACATCATCTTTTCTTCAGTTTTCAACAAATCCGACACTCAAAGACCTGGCAACCAGAATTAATATTCCTGACACTGCTTTGTTCCCAAGTGATGGGGGAGCTGAGCTCCAGACAATTGATTTGTCACCCACTACTCAAAAGCTTTACAGACTTTATGTACTACATTAATAAACACTTCTCTAAGGGCCCAAACCAGACAGTTAATGTTATATTATGTATATTTATATATTATTGTATTTTATTTATATATAAAGGTTATTTTTGTTTTTTATAATATAAAAACACTTTTCTAAGAGAGGACAACAGTCAATTAAAATATATACCTGTGAATGTGCTGTCAGCTCTGTCCAACTGTGGCAACCACCCCTGGCCAGAACAAGGAGAATTCATGAATGAACACCAAAAAAACCAGCTCCTGTGACCATTTCAGGGCCTAAGTTGGAGAGTATTTAATAGCAGTTCATTTATTTCAGACAAAAAACCCAATCCATGAGAAACGTGTTCAGAGAAAGTAAGAGCACAACTTAAGGCAAATACAGCAAATTGGAACAATTACTCAATGTTGAAATCAAACATTTTACCCTCCTGAGCACATAAAAAGCTCTCAAGGAGCACATTTCCTTCCGTTTATCTCCTTAAAAAAATACAAGATTAAGAAACATTCTAAACCCTGAGTTATCTCATTAATGGTACTGGTAAGATTAACAGCAAAAATTAAATAGTTCTATTATTATTTAATTGCTTTTAAAAATGTATTACTTTAATATTTATAATTGTACTCCTAAGATTAATAATCCTGATTTGCCACCTTCCCATGACAAACCATTTCTCACACTTACCCAACTTCCACAGAACTTCCCAAAGAAAAAACCTGAAATTACATCTTGAAGCCTTCTGCACTAAAAAGGAAAGACACCACGTGCATTCAAAAATTATTTATTTCAAATCCAGCCCCCAGTTTACACTGTACATGACACACAGGCAATCCCATAAGTGTTCAGGATTGGCAACACTATGTGAAGTCCCAAAATGAAATTCATCACGCTCACACCAATGTGCCAGTTAAAAACAGACTCTAAACTTGGGTAAACTGGAGAGAGCAAAACAAACAAACAAAAACAGAAATAGCAAGGAACGAGATTTCCACAGTCTGTTAGGAAAACATAATCCAGAGCTGTATCCTGCCTAAAGAACAAGTGGCCCAAAAGTCTCATGGATTCCTTCAAATTCCAGCTTCCAGACAGACAGAGATGGCCCAGACCCTCTGGAAGAAAGCCAGATCTTTGCTGTTGTCCAAACTCTCTCAGGATTCATTGGCAAAAATCCCATTAATCCAACCAAACCTCTTCTGCTGCCAAGATAATTTTGTGACTATTTGTAAAGTTAATCAACAAACCCAGTATTTTCATCCCAGCGATATTAAGCCATCAAGGCTGAATAACACGCCGGCCATCAACTGTTGATGCTCCACTCAAATTTGCTGAAACTGGTGAACGTTGGCAGGATATTTTGCCCTTGGATTAAGTCCCTGCAGCCTCTCCTCCATGCATATGTTCAACCATTTGTTTTAGTGATCACTTGAAAGAGCAGCTCCTCATTAGCTGCTCCTGCACAGACTCAGGCACATGCCTGCACTCCCACGCTGCCTCCAGCAGCATCACCTGCACCATTTCACAGACACAAATACTGTCACAAACCAATCTTCAAATGCCTGGCACCACAGCCATCAGTGCAGGATGGCAGCATTACCTCTAAATGACTCCCAGAAGAAGAGATCCGATATCGCTTTGGATCTCAGAACATCACGCTGTCACGGAGGAGAAAGCAGAGACACGTGACTCCATGCAATTAATAATATTTAAAACATTTGCCTCTAAAACCTGGCAAACTACGATCAAACAGATTTTTTTTTTAATTAAAAAGCTTTTTATTAAAAAACTCTCGTGTGCATTTCATAATTAAATGTCTTCTTTATTTTGGCTTGGTTTCATTCAAACTCAAGCATTTTACCAACTTAAGTTTTATACATTTTTTTTCCTTTATAAATCCCACAAGGTAAAAAACCCACACAGACGCAAATACAGGAAATTGCATTCCTCAAGGGCTTTTTTTTTTTTTCTTTTCCTTATGTCAAAAAGTGCAATTTTGCTTCTATGGTTCTTTAAAGTGAAACAGTTTTCTCCCTCAGTAAACCAACATACTCCAGGAAGAATTGCACCAGATACACAGGAAGGTCTCAGCTCTATCCAGCCTTCCCTATGCACTGCTTAAGGTCATGAGAGATCTATATGGAAATTGTGCTTACAGTAACTCATCCTTCCCAGCACAGGCAGGTCAGTAAATGCACCTACACTCTGGGAAATTGCCTACGACTGCTGCAGAAGGGAAGTCAATAACATCTACAATTAGACCAGTGAAATGTTTACATCCACTGTAACTCTCCTGCTTTTCCATACAAATGTGTGCTCTGCTTAATGCCAGCAGCCCTGCATGGCTGAACTGCAAGTCTAGCATGGGAACACGTTCCCCAAGAAATCTATAATTTAACATAGAACTCTGGTTTTGATCTCACTGGACTTGATTCTTTCACACATCCTTCTGGCCTCACTTAAGAGAACACAACTACTCTGTTTTTTATCCCCACCAGCACAAACGTGTCAGCCCTGGGGGGGATTTCATGAAGAACTTGGCTTTGGCTTAGTATTTCCTTCACTGGAAACAGTGAACTGTGCTACTGGCTTTGGGAAGGTTTTAAGAAGTTTTCTAGATTGACTCTCTAACATTTTGAGGAAACAAGAATATTAACAATTAGGCTTTTAATGACTCCAAGGTTCCTGACGAATTCCTGCTGCTCTAAAAGACACTGGACACATCATTTGTCATGAAAAAATAGAAATCCATTCCCTTTATCATCCTCAAAAAGACTCAAGTTTTATTCCAATTTGCTCAAGTGTTCCAATGCAGCATGCTGCTTTATGTGAAAAAGTTTCACATAAACTCAGCTTACCTGAAGCTTTAAGTATTCACTTAGGAAAAGACTGCCCTGCTCTGAGGCAGAAGTCTGACTGAACCTACTGCTCTGATCAGTTATATTTGAGCACTTACAACTAAAGTGAGAGGAATCAAAGTTTATATTTAAATGTAAAAACAAAAGACTGTGCTCTCTAATGTGAAAATGTTTTTAAACTTAAAATAGTACTTGCCAGAGTCTGTTGCCCCTGTATCTACTCCAGAAAACCTAACATGAAATGGATGGACATATCTTTGTATAAAGATGAGTATTTCAGAATTTGGAATGCAAAAATACAGTGCAAAAACCAAGAAAGTCCTGAAAAATGGAGGTATGATGCTAAGGATTGGTGTGACAAATTAAAGATGGGTCATTTCCCTCGCAGAAGTTTACACATTTCCCAACAGCACTTTGCTTCCTGCTGTTACAGTATTTTTGTGGAGCATTATGAGGATGGATAAGGAACTGGCTGTGTGGCTGCACTCAGAGTTGTGCTCAGTGGCTTGATGTCCAAACGGAGATCAGTGACCCGCTGGAGCGAGTCCAGAGGAGGGACACGCAGATGATCCGAGGGCTGGAGCCCCTCAGCTCTGGAGACAGGCTGGGAGAGCTGGGGGCGTCCAGCCTGGAGAAGAGAAGGCTCTAGGGAGACCTTAGAGCCCCCTCCTGTGCCTAAAGGGGCTACAGAAAAGCCGGAGAGGGACTTTGGACAAAGGTATGGAGTGACAGGACAAGGGGGAATGGCTTCAAACTGAAAGAGAGAAGGTTTAGATTAAATACAAGGAAAAAATTCTTCCCTGTGTGGATGGGGAGGCCCTGGCACAGGATACCCAGAGAAGCTGTGGATGCCCCATCCCTGGAAGTGTTCAAGGCCAGGTTGGATGAAGCTCTGAGCTGCCTGGTCTAGGTCCCTTACAACCCAGGCCATTCTGTGATTATTTAAAAACAGTCAGAAGTCTAATTTAGAATTCATCATGTTTTACCCTAAATGGCCACTTGGAATGCTGTGAAACATGATTTGCAGCCAGAAGCACCAAGTACATAAATTCTTCCACATCAAAGGAGTAGTTTGTAAATTTTGGATGTTCTCCCAGTGTTGGGTGGTGTCCCTAGAAAAACGAGATAAGGAATTTTAGACAGAAAAAAAACCCCAAAACACACCAAAAAATGCATCTTGATTCAAAAAAGCAAGAAAAAACATTGATAATCTGCCATTTTAATTTATTCTTTCTGATCCACTGATCTGCTCTGAGGCAAAAGAATCAGCAGAGTAACTGCAGAACAGCAGTGCTATGGATGGCTTGGATTAATGGCAAATTAATTTCATTTCTTCCCTCAGTCATTAACATGAAATAATTTCGTTATCGCATCAGGAGAGTTATTTTGTCTAACGAATGAAAATTGTATTTCAAATACCAGAACACAGAGAGGTAAAACAAGATAACCCCAAAATGCTTCAGTTAGAGCACCTCACCCTCCCAGCAGTGACCATCATTACCCGATCCTGAGGGAATACTTTATTCCTTTTCCTCCAGGTGATGTAATGAATCCCTCTCAGCCTTGCCAAATCCAGGTAACAACGTTCATCTTCACAATTGTACCTAGGGACAGGCATAAAAAAACCCATATTTACCTACACAGACTGTGCTGAAGTTTACCAGGACGAAACAGGAAAACACCCTGCAAGTTGAAATGTCTGTTGTTCAGTTCTAAGGCACCAAAACCATGGACATATTCTGCTCAGCTGAAAATAAGTGGCCTAGGAGACAGTTTGAGGCACATCTGCATGTCAGATATGTCCCTGTCCAGCTGCAGCAGCTCTTGGACATGTGCAAAAAAACCCTTTGGGTTTCTGAACTTTATCTGGAGACTGGACAAAATACTCTCAGGCCAAGACTAGGCTGCCAAACACCAGCTCTGCAGCCTTCCCACAGCAAAATTTCCCAGGGTGGAGAATTCAGTGGTCTCCTGACAAGCATTCTGCATTTTTGTTCAGTTCTGTAGAACTGGAGTGTCTGTCAATACCCATACTTTGTGACAAAATACGTTTAAAAGGAAGCTACAAGAGCAATTTCAGCAAAACAGAACGACACGGGGCTGACCTTGGCCAGCACGATGGTGCTCATGTCCTGAGCACAAAAAGGATAAAAAAAACCTTCAGGGGATCTCTGACACCCTTGGATATGCATCTTCTGTAATCAGTTCACCTGGGTCACCAAAACATCATCAGATCTCAGACATACCTGCAGGATCTGAGCAGTGAGGCTTTCCCACTGTTTGCCATTTCCCCCAAGCAATTTCAGCATTATATTTATACCAGGGTATATTAAGAAATCACAGGCTAAACCTGTGTGATATAATTACACCATATTTTATAATGAAGGCTTCCCCTCTTTTGATCCCCAGGAGAAGAGGCTGCCAAAAATGAAGTCTAAACAAGGATGCAAGACAAACATTCATGGTCAAACACCAGCAAGGGAGGGGCTTCATTAACACACAGGAACAGACAGGAGCAGCTGTGTACAACAGAGGGGAAAGACAGACACACTTACAGCTCAAAAACAACAGCCCAGTCTGGTAGAAAGAGCAGGTGGGTCAGTCCAGCTCCGTGCATCCCAATGAATATATCAGAGTTGTGGGTAATTCTCAACTGCTCCGAAAATTCAAGTTCCCTGCAGACAACACAACACAACAACTGGTCACGTGGCAGGTCCATCCACAGCAGTAAGGATCCCACACATGGAGAAAGCACAGAATTAGCTTCAGGGAATACCAAAAGAGAGAACTGATTTTTCAAGGAAGAATACTAAGAATCACAAATGCTGCAGCCAGCAATAACTCAGCATGGAATTGAAAGAAATGCAGACAGGTTTCAAAATTTGGTAAGGATCTCTTTCAAAAATATTTTCTTAAAAGGTAAAGCTTTTGTAAGTTTGGGGTTTTCTTTTTACTTGCCTTTAAAATAAATTGCATCACTTCCTTAAAAAAAAGAAAACCAAACAAACAAAACCACCTGAAAACCCAGTATAAAAGACTTGAGCTGTTTCTGAACTGTTTTCAGTGTGAACCTGAAGTACACAATTAAACTTCCTCACACTGTCTCTGTTTTGATCAGAACACTGATCTCTCACTATTGTTTCAGTTTCCCCCTCTTCCTGCATGATCCATGGAAGCACCAGCGAGTGGATGGAGCTGCTGCCATTTGGCACAGGCATGAACTATTTGGGAACTTTTCCTTCCATCCATTTCTTATGGCACAGTGCCTATTACACCTGGCACCCCAAACTGACCTCAAGTGGTGTCAAGGGGCCACCAGAGCGTTAAATAAGGAGAGTTATTATTCCTTACTAAACTAAGGGTCACATAAAATAAGACACTGACATCATAAAAGAGAAATCCCCCTCGACCCACAGTTTCAGCAGAGCATTAGCAAATGTAAAAGGGTGATGGGAACACAGCTGGTTCAGGGAGAAGGGACAAAACACAAAGAAGAGTAATTTCAAAACCTGTTCATTGTGTAATAATCTCAATCTGAACCTACTACTCTAGAGATTCATTCCTAAGCAGAGCATCATAGGATGGGAGTGCTTGACTGGCTCACCCACCACTCCCTCAGTAACACTCTTCCTTCCCAGTCCTTGGATTTTGCACAGGTTGGACACGGGGACAGACACAGAATGCAAACAGCTTTCACAGCCACAGGCAGCACACACCAGATTCTTCCATCAACTTACGTACTTGTATTTGTAGTCCACCACTTTGACCTCCAACGTTGATACTGTTTTCAAAGCATTCACAAGCTGAGGAGGAGAACAAAAAGACAATGATTCGGTGTTCTCCTTCAATTAATTGCTCCTCTGAACTCCTGACCACTTCACACACTTCTCCTCCCCACCAGGGACTTGGTAACTAGAAGGGTTTTCAAAAATCCATTACTAGGTCAGACTCTTACTGACATGGCAAGTGAAAACAGGTGAGACCTGGGCTTCAGAACTGAAGGGCTTTTGGAGAGTCTCCAATCCATAGCCAGCAGTAGAGGGAGAAAGAGCCAAGCATTTTCTTTTACGGAAGTATGGTAAAAATAAAGCTAACTTCTCCCTTTGCCATGTGCAGTCATGAACTCAGGGCAGCCCAGCAGGTAAAGCACAAATCCTTTGCTCTGCCTGTTCTGTCACTGAGCTACTGCATCACACAGACCTCAGTTTCTCCCTGCATAAGGTGGGGATGATAACCCCAGTTCATTTTTGTCAGGCACTAACAGCAAGAACAAAAACAGGTACAAAACCATTAAATATTGTCATTTTACCACAAAAGAAGCTACACTGTAAGTCCATTAAGTTGCATGATTCGAAAACATGAATCAATATGAGAATTCACTGAGTTTTGAGGGCACATACTCAGGTACAATGGCTTATGCATTTCAATCTGCAGACATTACAAAGGGTTTTGTTAGACTTCAGCACTGGGGATGCTGTAAATAAAAGAAATAATCTGAAAGCGAAGTAATTTAATTTTATCAGAAGCTCTGCAGTGTCTGTTTGCTGAGAGGAAATACTTTTAGTATTACATTTGTAGTGTCCCATTCAATATTTAGAAAGGGCAGCAAGGTCCAGTGTCTGGTGCACAGAAATGGAGACTGGCTACAAGAAATATTAGAAGAAATTACTATAAGCATTGGACATATTTGTCCAAGATTTGTCAGCAAATAGATGTCTTGGCTCTACCTTGGGGAAAAAAAAAATCAATCCAATGAGCAAAACTTAACTTCTAATATATCTGCTTTAAAAATAAAAAGGACCACACCTCATTCTGGTTTAATATTTTCCTGTAATCTGTACTGCGTGCGAGTATCGTGACTCGAATTTTCCCATCCTGAGAAGAAAGAAGGAGCAGTGTGTTAGCTAACAGGCAGACCTCACAAAAACAATCCCAGACACTTCCATATTTACTCTTGGCAAATATTTGAGCAACTAAATATGCTCCTTCCACATGTAATAAACAGATGATGTAACCATCTTAAAATTCACATCGCATTTCCCAACAGATTCAAAGTGTCAAAAACTCTGTGGAAGTCTGATTATTAATCAAGAACAAAATATTTTCTGAAAGGTTTATTTTATTCAGCACAAAAGAGCCTCTGTACTGCACATTATATGGCAGTTTCTGAAAGCAGGAAAGCAGCTTTCAGGATGGCTTGTGCACAAGATCCTTGGGAAAAAAATATTTTACTTCTCTAACAGTTCCTCCTTTTGCCTCTTTTAATTAATTGGACTCACGGGGGTAAGCGTTCCAAGTGAAATAAAGAGATTTAACTGCATGACTCCCATTAGTGTCAGCAGGAGAAGCATAACTAAATGCCTGTGCAGAGCTCTGAATGGTGCCCCTCAGCCACAATACACAGGCTACTCTCTGCAAAATCCTCCAGCAAGCCCTGAACTGCTGTGCCCATCAATGCCACGTGCGAAAACCACCAGTGGGTACAACAGTTCTCTGCCCAGGGCCACAGAGATGGCGCTGGGCGAGGATGGAAGGACCAGATTCCATCGTTTCCTCCTCTGATCCGAGCCCAGCAGTACCTATGAGGATTGATAAAGGGCACTGCTCCAAGGGATCCCTTCTGCTGGACCCAAGGGCAGCACCTTCTCAGACCATGTAACACGTATGTTACTTGACTAGGAAGGACACCAAGGCCTTGGGCAAAGAGAACGGACACAGGGATGAGACCCTTGGAATGTTCTAAAGTCTGTCCCATGGAAAAAAAGACAAAAGGGCAACTTTCACAAACATAAACACAAATGTTTGCTGAAGGCCTTTACAGAACAGGTTGACTTACTGGAAAAAAAAAAATCCCAGGTATCACAGGAAGGGACAAAAAGTGCACAATACACCCTCATTCCCCACTGGCTCTGGTTTCCTAAAGCTGTTTTTCTGTTAGGAGCCATCAGCTCCATATAACAATTGCATTATTCAGTTATCATACCTTGGGTCCTTCTTGTGTAATATTTAACCTGTGTAACACATGCTGAGAAAATGCTCTGAACAGCCCTGTCCCGTGACAGCCAGAGATCTGAAATTAAGAAAGCAATTGTTAATACACAAGGTTATTTTGCTCAGAAAACCGTGCTCTGTGATCAGGTTTTTTTTTGCCATTCTTGTGCAACAAAAGCCCAGTATCATGCACTGCGCTAAACATGTCACTATTCACTGCAACACAAGTGGCACTTTCATTTAGAAAGAAATATAACTCTCTCCAGTGTTAGAGCCTGAATGCATGAGCTAATACCACAGGGAGAGTCTGACTGTGTTCAAGCTCTTGTGCTCTGCAAAAATACCAGTAAGTTCACATTAAAGAAGAACAATATGCATCTCCTGAGCCGTGACAGGGGGGACTGCACACAACCAGCTGAAGAACTTCAGGATCCCAGTCTTTAGGGGATATCACTCCATTTGGAGTTGGACCTTCCCAGCGGTACATTCCACGATAACTCAGCTGGATACTGGAGGGATTCATCAGCTCAGACTTCACACTGTCACACACACATCCCGTTAACAGCGGATGGCTAAGAGGGACTCACCAGTGGAGTGTTATAGAACAAGCCATATCGCATCCGAGGCAGCAGGGAGAACACTGCTTCTTTAAAGCACACCTGCAAAGGAGATCCCAGGGAGTTACACCCCACTGCCACCTTCCACTGCCACCTTCACTGGCATCCCTGCTTCTAATGAGCCACCAAGAGCAACCCCACTTCCTTGAACAAAGACAATCCTGATCCCAAAAGAGCTCTCACTTGGGACGCTAGGGATGCAAGTGTGGGGAGTGGTGAAAAAAAACTCTCCAAAGCAGAACAAACATGAACTAAACAGAAGAATGACAGCTAATGAGTTTAAAGATTGAAGAGATTAAAATGAGCTCTGAATGAATGGTAACATTTTGTGGTGTAAAATTTTTTTAACAATAAGCAGCAGGTATGCCAGAAGTTACAGGGGAAAAGAAACACCTCAGGAGGAATCAGAAGACTTAGAAAGACAGAACCCTAAACTTCAGCAATGGGTCCTGCAGAAGGAAAACACATATATAAATACCACTTCTCAGGACACAAAACTTAGGTCCATCTACATAAAGGATAGACAAACCACAGAATTAGGTTACAGCTCTTGTTTCTAAGGTAAAATACTCATATTACACAAATTAAACAGGCATGGGAGGTATTAATGCTTTTCTCTGAAACACCCACAACCACAAGCAGCTTGAGAAGTTGTCATATTTGCTCCCTAGTGACTATGAATTCAACCAAAATATAAAATTCCGTACCCTTTTAGAGTCAAAGGTTTTCAAGTGTATTATTTCGTAGTCAGTAAATGCCTTCCACGTCTCACTGAACAGGTCACCGTAGCCATACGAGCTCTAGGAGGAAAGCAAAAAACACCAGGGCATAATGATTACATAAATGCATATGAGAACCTCTCTTCCTGATTCAAGTTCTGTATATATGAGTTTTAATACACAGCTAAAATGTGCAACACCATCACAGTACCCAAAACAGCCTAGCACAGGACACAGACATTACACAACACCAAACTCTCTCTTTACAGTGACAGGTAACTCAAATTACCTGTCAGGTAGTTAATTTTTAATAAAAACTTCTATAAATCAGCAATCTAGATGAGCTCTTCAGTAGCAGATTAAAATTTCTGAGTCAGGAGAGACGAGTACTAACTACTTTTCCCAGAGACAACAGAACACAAGTTAAATTTGAAGTAACAGAAACACAGGGATGGTAAAAGGTGCAAACCTCAATTCCTGAGACTAAAAAGCACCTGGGAGTTCAAGTGTAGCAGTAAGGTTTGAGGTAAAAAGTCACAACAAGCTTGTTTTGCATTTGCCTCTCTTTTGGAATTGTCACTTGCATATTGCTCACGTATCACAAACCAAAGGCAACGATGTGATTTGATGGGAGAAACAGCTAAGGAGTTTCTATACAGGGCAGTAAAAAACTTTTCCCTTTGCAGCAACACTCTGGGGAACCTTTGTAGAGCCATCTACTCCCTACAGCATCAGCCTGTCCCCAGGGGCTCTTGCCTTCCAATCTCTCACATTTCCTGCACATCCCAGGGCTGAGTCACCACCTCTTGCTCTTTGAACGCAATTAAATGTGCCCTCAGTAGCCCTGGTGCAGATTCCTCACTTAAAGCTTCCTTTCAGCTCTGGGGCTGGTTCAGGCTGCTGGGAAAGTTATGTGGGAATATTCTTGACCAGAAATTTGAAAATAAGACTACAAATGATCACAGAAAAGAAGAGATATCCAGTGAGATGTAAAAATCTAAAGGGCACCAGATTCTCTTCAGCTGAAGAGGCACTTCCTTCCCCTTCCTCTGCCATCAGGTTTTAATGGATTTTACAATCCTAACTACTTTCTGGCCATGTGTACTACAAGAATTGCTCTTCCAGGCTAAAAGTAGAGAACTGATGAAAGTAGCACTTTCTAACCCTCTCTGCTCTCCTTAAAAGTGCTTCATAAACATTTCTTCCCTGCATTTGCAGAGACAGTCTCCAAACCAACACCCAGTGCAATCCCTCCTCATTTTCTGCTTTGTTTAACCTACATCTAAGGGCATTACTCTTTCATAAGAACAGCAGCTAGGAAGTATGGCCAAACCTAATTGCATCAAGCTAAAAAAAAGCAAAAAAGAGAATGAATAATAAGCTCAAGTCCACCTTTTGATCAGCACAGACAGTTGACTGGTGCCATCACCTGGCTGTACACAGCAATGAACTCAAGCAGCCTGAGCAGGTAAAGCTCATTTAAAATAATATTCCTGTGACAGTACTTTGAATGGTACATTTTAAAGGGTTATTTGATTCAACAACACGATATAAGACAAAGAGTTGCTTTTCAAAGCAATTTACAATGCTGTCTGACATCTGATCTTCTCAAAAAGCCATGAAATCTGGATTAACAGGTCCCTGTATAACACCTAGAGAGCTCACTTATCTAGCAGATGGCATTTTATCTTTAAAAATGCAACAGAACTAGAAAAAAGGGTCTGTTCTAGTCAAAGAGGTTTCTCATTGAATAGCAAGCAGTTCTCTATTGAATTTTAGTTGTCCTAGCAGTAAATAGTCAGAAAGAAAACACAGCATTTCATGAGCACAAAACAGACATGGGACAATACCATAGTCAAGAACTGTGTTATTTCTGGACCCGATTATACACATTATCTGGCATATCACAAATTCCTCAGTTGTTCATTATTTAGTTTAAGACTCTCCTACACCACTTAAACACTGGGCAGCAAAACTAATACTACTCTTAAATACAGTCATGGTTTCAACTCAGCAGTACAACAGAAACAGCCCCACTTAAAAACTTGTTTTATGTGTCATTAAAGTATCCTGAGAGATGATGGAGAGAAGTAACTGCAAGCAGGTTACTTAAAGAAATTAAATAATAGACCCTGTTTTGATACATATACAAGGATTTAATCTAGTTGTTTTCTTTATTACAGGCTGCACATTACTGATTTAGAGAAATGGAAGACTGCACTCTTTTTAAATATAAAAGAAACAGTTGAGTAAATCTACTTCAATATTCTGAGAGAATAAAAGCCTACAGAAACCAGCATGAAATGTTCAAATGCTACAAATCAAAAATAGTGATCATATTATTTTTGAGGTCACACCAAAAAAACCCATAACTATGTACTAGCAAAAGCTGAGCTACAGAGTAATGTTCAAACAGCACACGGTTTATCAGAGAAAATCTGTTCCCCAGCTCTTGTTTGTGCACCTGTGCTAAAAGAGTCCAAAAATTTATCAGTTCCACGTGGTTAAGCCCACAGGAAAGCCAGGGATTGGCTCCTAAAGCCTTCATTGTTTCTCCCAAGCAGAAATACAACTCATTACAAATATGTTAAAAGCACAGCAGACTTACAGTGTCCCACATGACTATGTTGACATCGGTACTGAAGGAGTTATTGACATGCTGGGTGATGTAAAGATTGACGAAATCGCAGAAGTGATGGTACATATTGACACCTGAGAGAGACAGAATTGTTAGCAAAGCACGGCACCACTCGTTCCACCTTTATGGGGTCATGCATTTTTCCTTAGCAGTATCCTGCATTTTATGTGAGTTTTCCCCTACTTCTGACTGAATGCTTCTAATACACCCTAAAAAAGCAAACTTTTAAAGGGAAGGAATCACGGTAAAAAATCTGAAGTAAAACACAATTTTATAAAGTACAGAGAAGTCAGAAGAGTGGCCAGAAGAAAGCATAAGGAACAGATAAGTTTCATGTGCTATTTCTCATTACAGTCTGCAGCTGCTTTTTGCAGGATATGAAAGGAACTCCTGCTTTTAACACAAGCCAGTCTGACACACAGGAAACATGAAAGCTGGCCCTGGGCACTGATCTTGGCTCTGCTTTAGTGAGGCTGAGGAAGCTCTGTCTGCAGAGCTGCAAGACAGAACCTGTACTTGCACACAAGCCAAAGCCCAACTAATTCCTCGGGTTCTCTCTCAGAGCATTCTTGTTCATTCTTGGTTTCTTAAGCTTCATACCTTGGTGCACAAAAAACTACCATGAAACAAAGGAGGCAACTCAGTCCAGCTCCTTACGACAGCTCTGCTTAAAAGGGAAGGCACTGGCACGGGAGGAGGATGAATTCAGGTTACAGTTGCCATGTGTCACAGGGACAGAACACAGCAGACAATCATCCTGTTCAAACCACAGCTCACCCCACTGCAGCTGCTTTGTCTGAACACATCCTGAACACCCTCTGCCATTAACAGCTGCCTGCAAACTGTGCTGCCCCAACAAAAAGGCTGGTGAAGCTCACAAAATGTCAGGTACCACTGGCTGATTCCCAGAGGTGCCTGAGTGCTGCCCCTCCTGAAATACCACTGCTCTTCCACATCATCCATAGCACCCAGAATCCTGTTACTGAGCACATACTACAAGACACAGACACCCACAGGTTGTGTTTCATGGTATGAAACCTGCCAGAGACTATACAGAACAGCCCCTGGCACAAAGACAAACACTCAAACCACAGTCAAGAGAACGACTGTGCAAGGCAGCAGGAAATTATTCTGATTTTTATTTTTCTAAATCATCTGTGGGAAAAAAATAAGATTTTCAAATTTAAGTTTCCAAGTCCATCACTGGAACTAAGGGGGGGGGGGAAAGGAAGGAAAAATCACATCATTTTTCAAAAAATAAAAATGTATTACAAGTGCACTTAACAATCACAAAGGCATAATGTAGATGGGCAAGTTGAATATGGGCTTTTTTTACTGCAGTACTGCAGGACAAAAAAATAAACTAAATATACAAATTACCTGCATCCAATTTCATGAAGTACGTTGGCTTTTCAATAACAATGTCACACTTTTCATCTTCTAGAGGCCTGAAGTCTAATGCAGTAAATGTCTGGAGTTCTGCAAACCTAGAAAGATTCAATCACACAGAACGTGCTTTGACATTAACACACTTAAACAAATGTAGTTCATATGTCTAAGGTTTAGTAACTGTCCATCCAGTCCATTTGATTTAACAGGACTGCTGAAAACTGATAGAGTCTGACAATTAAAATGATTTGAAATTATAATGGAGGGTTCCTCAGTTTATGAGCTTCTAGAGGTTAAACACTGCTTTGATCTCAGGAATGAACAGCACCTTTGATCTACAAATCAAGGTAGCAGAGATGTAACAAAGAGCCTTAGAGCCTGGGTCTGTGGGTCCATCCAACTTGATCTGCATTGACAGAGACACTCAAGCAAAATCTCCATGCTTTGGTCAGAATAATGAATGCAGATGTAGTATTTATTATTCCTGGATCTAAACAAGGATGAGCAGTTGCAATGACAATAGCAGGTAGAAAAGTCCTTTCCTCCTCTGCAGCTGTTCTTGACTGAAATTAACCATCAGTGTAAAATGAGGGGGCAAAAAAATCCAAACATGAGAAAAGCATAAAATAAATTATAATATGCACCTTAATGGCTCCAATCCCTTCATCTCTCATCAATTAACTGGCAATGCAGCTTTGAAGTGCTAACATGCAAACTGTGGTACTCTGCACTTCCTGCTCAGCCTCAGTGTGTTGCCCATCTCACATTCCAAGCACAGGCTCCCTGGGAACACTGTGTGAGCACATCCACACCAGGAGTTGCACTGGCCCCATCATCACCACGGCCTGTGTGAACTAACACACAGGTGCCAATTTCAAGGCATTTCACAACACAACAATTATCTCCTCCTACAGGCAGGCTAGGCTTAGAGCCAGCATCTCGCCCAGAAAATACCTGAAACTTAGAACTTCCAATAACAAGGCATTTTCAGATCTTTTGCTGCTGTAAATTAGGCGGGACACAGGTACCCACAGCACAGCTCAGACGTTCTGCACAGATGCAATTGCCAGAGGTATCTAATACGAACTCTCAAGCTCTCAAACCCTAAAAGGAGCAACTCTTTCCTCAGTATGAAATGCCCTACACACAGCTGCTAATGGCAATGCCAAAAATCAAAAATAATTAATGAGTGAACTTGGTTGGAAGCAGAATCCTAGACAAGAGATTCTTACCAAGACTGCAGAGGGCTCTTGCGCTGACCTTCAGCCAAAAACGCTTTAACATCGAGGGTGCAATGACCTCCAATTTCTCCCTTCTGGAAAAAGTCTTCTTTGAATCTAATGCAAATTAGGAAAGGTCTATCAGCTTTGGTGCAACAGGGCTAAGCAGTGCCCTGCAATCTCAATTACATACTCAAGGCAGTGCTAGTTAGTCTCACTTCAGCAAGGCACTTCACACATATTTAAAACCTGAGCATTTTCTTCAGCTTAAATAAAGGATTTCCCACAATTCCCAAATAAAGATACTGGTGTCCTTCAAGTTCTAAACAATGGAGAAAACAGCATTAATCCACCCACATTGTTATTGGGAATCATTTTCACATGGCCAAATGAGTAATTTAATTAGATTTTGCTACATGATTACTCACAGGAGCGTCTTTAGTTGGAGTTTTTGTTTGTTTTTAACAATTTCTCACTGAAATTCACCTGAGATTTCACAACCCAGTCCGCTAAGCAAGAATTTTATACAACATATGAAGAGTGAGGTGCAAGAACAAACGTCATGAAAACAAACTGCCAACTAAAAGCACTGTCTAAACTAGATTTCAGGACAGGCTGAGAAGAGACAAAACCCATTCTGAAGGGTATTAAGTGTCAGTCATGAACCACCTCCTTTGCAGTCATGTGCCCCAAGACACTGGCTCCAGAAATTAGACAGGAGGTGATGCCAGCATCAGCAGTATGATTTTTATCCAGTTTTCCAAGATGCAACATTTTAAATTGGGATATGGAAGATCCAGGCTCAGATCTCTCTTCAGTCACACTGTATCTAAAAAATGCAATTCCCGGATCTGGTATAAGACACCCAGCACAGGAAAGGTCTTGGTGCCTCAGACAGAAACTATTCTATTCTGCAGGTCATCTGATCAAGAAAGGACGTGACTGAAGACACAGAAGAGTCTTCCTCTCTTCTATCATAAGGGAATATTTCAATCACCCATCATTATTCCATAAAACTGACCACGTAGGTTTTTAAACAACCTGTACTGCTGACAGCAGCAGCAGCAGACGGCAGTGCAGAGGTGTAACCCTCAACAAGGCTTCATCAGCAAGTCTCTGACCAGCAGAAAAGCCCACGGCAAAAAACACACCAGCTTTGTTAAGCAAATTCTCAAATCCTTTTCCCTGCCATCCTGTTCTCACTACAGCACAAGCAAACCAGACACCTGTCGTGGTTTCTCTTCACAGTCCTTAAATCAATGTACAAGTTTGTTGCTCTGCAATGCTGAAGGTACTGGGAACAGGTCAGAGACGAATCCCCCTGTTAAGAAAAGAACAAGCAGAACTCTGTCAGTAACAAAAATTATGTCCAAAAACAAGTGGAAGGGATCACATCTACCAGAAATACCTACTGTTGCTGCAGGCTTACAGTGGGTCTTCATTTCATTGAGCCTCTCTCGAACGTAACCAAAATCAGCTTGTTTCCAGAATATCTGCTGGGCTGTCTCAATGTCACTTGCCCTGACGTGTGAAGGACAGAGGGAAAAAAAATCAAGGTCTTATACTCAATCCTAGTAATAACTTTAACAGATAACTTTTTTTCCACTGAAAGTGGAAGAACCAGCCAGTTACTTTATTGGCATTTAAGATGCAAAACAGGAAGCACTTATCAGCTCCATGTAAATGAAAACATCAATGACAATTTAAAGCTATTCTCCCGTAAAAGGGTATGAATTTTTTATTTTTTTTACATTTTTTTTCCCCTCTGTTTTTAAAGCTAAGAAAGGAAATACACAGTTATTTTAGGAATCCAAAATCAAGGCTAAATCAGAATAACGAAAACATTCTGGCAGGAAGCATTTCCAACAGTATTTTCTTCCTTAAAAAGTTAAATTTTTAAAATCATGTTGAAAGGCATGTTATGTATAAATACACACAAGTCTCCACAAAGAATCATCCTTTAAATTCTAAAATATCACAATAATGTTGACTTCACAGCTAATATCAGAGTGAGCACTACACTCTTTTTTTACCATAATGGACAGCATATTTTTAGAATTAAACTTACCATCCAGTTTCAACATAATCACATACTGGGTAACTGAACCTGTTATCTGATCTGCAAGATTTCTCATAACCCCAGCAGGATTTCAGTTTCTTCAAGTGTTTCTGTAACAAAAGAATAAGTGATTTGGTTTTGCAAGAGCAAAATGGGAAATGACTTAAGTTAGTTGTTAGGTTTTAAACGACCTCTTGCTCATAAATCTCGCATAAAAGGCTTTTGGTCTGGTCTGTTTCCAAACAGTTTCAGAGAGAACACCCAGATTCTTCATCCACAACAGAGGCTCCAAAGAGGACACACATCTACAGCAACTTTATTCTTGTCTACAATGTGTCTGTTCTAGGCCAAACCCTTTTCCTGACTAATTGGAGAGGAGACCAATTAATCACCATCTTTAACTGCTGTGACTCCGAGGACAAACCACCTCAATATAACATTTAAACAAACAAACAAAAAAAGGTAAACTTACTTTATATGGGCAAAGAGCATCCCGCTTACAGATGTCAGCAACGTGCTGGTTACTGTGCAGAAAGTATGGAATATGCTCATCTGGCAAGTTGATAGCTTTGTAGCTATACAGCGGCTCCCCCGGAATGGTTGTGAATTCAGTAAGGTTTTCAGCTCGGGAATTAGCCAGAATTTCTTGCAGTAGCAATGCAAACACAAGCAACATAAACATGGCAACCTGTGAGTTCTGTATTTATTATTAAAACAAAAAGACACAAAAAAAGACAACTTTATCTGCAGCATTTCAAGCAAACCAGGCAAAATTCAGTCAAAGTCACATACTCAAAGAATTTGTACTTGCACTTCTGGAGTGGTTTCTTTTTCCTGTGAAGAGTAAACTTTCACTGAGAGACTAGACTGTACAACCTCAGGATTATCTCTGAATCATTAGTCATTGAGGGTTATTACGCACCACCAACTCCCAGTCAAACTAAAAGGGGTGTGTTTACTTTAGCTAATTCCCAAGGGATCCTGAGAGTTCAGTGTGGAAACTAAGTATAGAGCATGTAATATCCAGTCAGAAGGGAGAAAAAATGTAGAAGTACTGGGGGGAGGGGTGAGAAAAGAAGGATTTTTTTGTTTTAAAGTAAGTATAAAAATATTTTCTCCACTTTGAACTAATCATTAGGTGAAGAAAAACTATGCAGTCACAAATAAATGGTCACAGATAGGTCTGTTACAGGATGCCTGGTTTCAGTGCTTAACATCATGGTAAAGAAACTTGACTGCTGAGTTATGTACTTTACATATAAAAGTTACAGATATAATTAAATATATATATAAAGACTATACATATATTTATACACACATACTTTAACTACAGGCCCACACATATATCTGTATACTCCAAAGCTGACTGCATACCTTTCTGGTAATACAACCTTCTCATCAAACACCCCTGCTTTGAACCATTAAACTTCCTGGGGTAAAAAATGCGTGGCCTGTATCTAAACCCCACCTTTTTTGGCATTAGAATTTGCCAAAATTTGCATGCTTTCTTTCAACCGAAGCCTTTAGCAAAATTCCTACGATACAAGTAGTTTTACCTGTTTGGTTTGAGGAGAACCGCTTCAGCTTTCCCAAGTGCAGAAACCTAATGCAAGGGGGAGGAAAGCGGAGTTAGGTGTGACCTGTAAAAGGAGTTTTCCTCGGGACCCTGTCCTGCTTCTTGAGACACATTCCCAGCAGTGAGAGATGCCTTCCACAGCCCGGGAACGCTGCTGATCCGTCGGGTGGCTGCAAGAAAGCATTTCCCTTTCCCTGTGGGGAAAGGGAGGGGGGTGTCGGGAGGATCACACCGTGCCCATCCGAGCTCACACCCAACAGTACCCTGCGGTGTCCCCAGGACTGAGTGGCCCCTGCGTGCCGGCTGAGGGGCTGTCACTTCGGGAAGGCGCCCAACACCCAGTGCCGGGCCGTGCTGGTACCATGGTGGACTCAGAACTGGACCCAGAACTGGACCCAGAACTGGACGCAGCCTCCGGCCCGGCTGGCCCCGGGTCTGACCCACGCTGCTCATGCCCCTGCTGGACCCGGTTCCTCGCCCATAGCGAGCCCCGTGCGGCGCCGCGGCCCCGTCCCGTCCCATCCCATCGCCCCGCGTGTCGCCGCACCGGACCCGCACCACATCCCACCCCATCACCGCACCTCAGCCCCGCCGGCCCCGCGCAGCCCCGCGGCCCATGGGACCGGCCGCTCCTCCCGCTACGCGCTCGCCGATGGCCTCAATCCTCATGCCCGGGGGGGAGCGCCCGGCCCGGCCCCGCGGGGGCAGCGCCCGTGTGCGAGGGCTGCGCTCCCCGCGGGTGGGAGGGAGGGGAAGGCAAGGAGGGAGGGCCGGGCGGCACCGCCGCCCCCGCCCCGAGAACAGCCGCGGCCGGAGCGCTGCGGCCGCCGGGACCGCCCCGCCCGGGGGCGGCGGAGGAGGGAGCGAGCGAAGGAGGAGCCCGGCCCGGCTCCCGGGAAGCTGGTGTGGGACCTCCGGCGGCGCTCAGGTGGGGCCGGGGCGGGGGGCACCTGCCCTCGGGGGATCAGCGTGGGATCAGCGGCGCGTCTTCCTTCAGCTGCCGGAAATCAAGCGCTGCCGCCCCGGGAGCGGCGATGGCAGGATGCGGAGGAAAAGGGCCTTTTCCTGCCGCCGCTCGGCAGGAAGCGGAGCCTCCCGGCACCCCATTGTTCCAGGGGCTCCCCCCGAGCCCCGGGAGCGGGGCCGGCCCGGCGGCACCGCCGCGCTCGGGCACTGCCCCGCTGCAAGGGCGGAGGTGGATGAGCGCCCTGCCCCCGCCGGGATGCGGGGCAGGCACACGGCAGCGCTCCTGCCTGGATTGGGAACCCGCAGTCTCCTTCGGTTCGACCCAGTTCCTGCAGCGCCGAGGGGGCACAGGTGACAACACTCAAGGGCTTTGAATCCTCCACCCCAGCACAGAGCTCTTCTCCCCTCGTTCGCAGGTGGGGAATGAGGAACAAACGCCCGGCCTGCCACAGGAAACATGCGGGAGAACAGGGACAGAGGGCGCCGGCAGATGGGCTGACACCGCTTACTCGAATAAAGGAACTTAGTCTGAATTTCACATTATCCATAATCCCCCCCACTGCAGTCCATTTATAAATAAACCACCCTCTTCCACCTAAATACCCGCAGCACCACAAGCCTTTAACTGGCATCTGTAATGCTGTATTCCAGCTAGATCTCTTGACTTGAGCAACATTTTCGTTTCACACCCATCCACACACCACGGAACTGTTTCAAGTCTTTTCTCAAACAGAACCAGAGCACACTCTTAGCGCAAAACTTTATTTTACCCTGACCCGTGCTTTTTACAGTTTATACACATTTTACAGCTAGAAACCAAGGGGTTTAATTTTACCGTGCAATAACCATTTCACCTCATACTCAGGATCATTATAGCCCTTAGTAAAACACAAGCACGTAAATTAAAACAAACTTGTAGCAGGAAAGAAAAATAAGTAGAACTAACCCTTCTCTCATGTGCAAATACGTGGGATTTTGAACATGTGTTCTTAAGGGAAGTGAGTACCAAGGAGTCTATTCCTCATCCAAACCCATGTACATCCACAGAGGCCTTTCCATTAGCTAGGCTGGGAATTCAGCCCCCTCTGAACACTGTACTTTGAGTAAACCTTTAAATAGCATTTCTTAGTACTTGCATATGCAGTGAAAAATGAGACCTAAATTAGTTGCTTTCAGAAGGAATGTCCTAAAATAATAAATTTAAACATAAATGGATATCAGAATTCTGACCTAAGACCTTTAATTTTGCATGTCACTCTTCTAGGCAAACTCAGTAAGAACAATGAACTAAATGTGTCCAAGCAGACATCAATGTTTCTTCAAAACAAGCATACAAGAATTATGCCAAAGATGACCATACCAGAACACTTTAAAGTCTATGTTACCTTCCAACAGCCACCTTGTTTTCTAAGGCTTTGATGATTAAGACACAGGCCATCTGATTCTCAGGTGATAGTAAAGGTTGCACTAAATGGGAATAAAGAATTCAAAAATAGTCAATACAAATATTTACATCTACTTTTGTAAAATTTAAAAATCTAATACCTGTCAAATGTTTTTACATTGAAAACAGTTAATGTTGACTGCATATTAAAATTTCCCATTTACCAAAGCTCTTCCTGAAAACCCAAGATAGCCCGAGATATCCTCAGAACGAACTGCCTGTGTCAGCCCTTCAGGAGCATCTACTCACAAATTACACAGGAAATGTTACCTTCAAAAGCACTGGCAGCAACAGATCCCAATAAAAGTTCAAAGGATGATTTTCTTTTTTTGAAGTACTGCATTTGTCTACCAAGATTGTAAAAAAAATGCTGAAAACCAGCAATGTATTGATTCGCTGTAGTAGATAAAAGCTGAATAGAATTTCTAATCTTTGACCATCATAAAAGTTGTTTTCTTAAGAGAAGAAAAAAAACTAACCTTTGCATATCATAATTCTAATACACAATAAATCAGTAAAGCTCCAGAAAGTGCTTTTATAAGGAGTGCTTTTTGTGTGGGGTTGGTTGGTTTGGAGCTTTTTTGAAACTCAGAGCAACAAACTATGCTTCAATATGAAGGCAAAGTGTTAAATTCTGAGGTTTTTAGGAAAAAAATGGAATCACCATGGTTTCCAAATCTGAAATGAAAACAGTAAGAGGATAGTTCCCTCCCACCTTCCTATTAAAAAAAAAAAAAAAAGGAAAAGAAAAAAGTATTTTTATTAAAGCATTAAAGTTTCTATGACAGATGGGGAGTTATAACAAATTTTAGTGTTTTTGCTCTATGGCGTTATTGAAAAGTTCAGAGTAACTGCCTGAATCTCAAATTAGACCAGGATTTTACAGGAACATACCCTTGCCTGTGCACCTTCAGTGACTTAACTGCTCTCCTAGTGAGGAATAAATCCTTAACACCCCTAGTAAAGTCATGTTACCAAGAGGCTTTTCTCCAGAAGCAATTTCTCACCCTTCACATCCCTTGTCTCCCTCAGGCCACCGAATACCCAAGCAGGAAGAGAGTTCCCAAATTACAAAGTGCACAGATCTGGGAAAAATAAAAAACCCTTTCCCAACAGAGGCACTGGTACGATAAGGAAAGAATTTCAACTGCCAAATATTTCACACGAGTAGGTTCCGAATGCAGCAAAATATTTGGTCTCTGGAATGCAGAGAGGAAGGCGCAAACTCCTTCCCGCGATTCTCAGCATTCCCAAGAGTCCAATTCAAACGTTTCCTCTGACATTACCAAAAATGCAGCTCAACTCCAAGTCACATGGATGCTGTTTGACCAATACCTTGCTTAAGGAATGGCATGAGAAATACTTTGCAGCCACTGGAGACTTGCTTGAAAAGTATATTAAGTCACAGGACAATTTTACAGGAAGTCTAAACCCCGCTACTTGTATGCAAGGGACCATGAGAGCTGCAGCAACTTATTTAAAATAAAAAAAAAAAGAGTTTTCTCCATTCTTCTGAACTGTTTTAGCTACTGTTAAAAATCAGCAACTAAATCTAGGATAAATATTTAATAGCTCAGATTTCTGTTGTTAAAATTAGACACATTTTACAATTACAAGCAGAGCTGTTGTCTCTACGCTGTTCATAAGAACATCAGCAATATACAAGATGAAGCTGTAATTTCAAGTCTCATCTGAGTCTTGCACTCTGCTTTAGAGGACTTAAGTGTAAAACAGTCAGACTAATCTGATTTAAGAATAATCACCCTAATGTGTTCAGATGTTGCAAGTACAAATGTAAGATTTTCCTGTCATAAAAATATCCACCAATTATGCTTCAGACAGCAAGTGACTGCCATTTTGTTATTAAAAATTAGCTGATGAGGTTTGAGAAAAACTCTTATGAAGAACACTTAGGAAAGACTTCTAATGTGATTTTCATAGGTTTACAGGAATTATGAATCAAGGGCTGTTTTAGTACAACTCATGCCTTCCAATGCTGTCTCATGAGGTAACAACCATCATTTCTGCTACTGTTCACAAGTAAAATGACGCACCATGTAGCAAAGACTTAAATAAAGGGATGAATGAAAAAAAAATTAAATATTGCACAAATAATTTAACTGCAGACAGAACGGAACACTTAAAGCATTGATTTTTCTGTCAACATATGGACTCTATGATATAGACACATTTTCTATAATACAGTTATTTTTTTACAAGACATTAAATTCAGCATTTACATAAACAGTTATCTTTACAGTCTGTTCACATATAATGTTAAGAGTTCCAGCAGGAATTAATTTTGCCTTTGTTTTAAAAGTTCATCTATTTGAGTCTTGTACATGTTTTTCACATCTTCCAGATCCAGTCGGAGTTCCTCAGCTTCCTCTGCCTTCTCTCCATACATCTGAAGAATTGTGTTGTATCTTTGATCCAAATCCTGCAAGGACAAGTTTGTTATCTGACTGGTTTTCAACATTAGAAAAGTTGCTCCTGGGATCTATTCCATAGATCCTACAAAGAATTAATGCTGGCTTCAGAGGCTGTATTAAAGCACCTTCAAGTTCACTGGCTATAAGCACTAAAAAGTTAGAAAACTACACTGTTTTACTACAGGAATTACCAGTTTGTGAAATATTTCAGCAGAAAACTGAATATTTTATATTTACAGAATAATGATAATTTCCAAAATTATTGCAAAACTATTTCAACTATTTCAACTTAAATTCTTAAACATGAGGATTAAAATATTTGTCCTCTTTCCTGTATTTCTCCTGGACACTCATTCAGCTTCTGCATCAACCTCTCAAATCCATGCTATTTATCAAAACACTCCCTCTACTGAAAAGTCCAGTTCCAGACAAGTGTCTTAAATGACAGAAACAAGAATGTTCCCTCCCTGATTTAGCACACAACCTTCTGCACAGCACACATTTCCAGCAACTGTGTTCTGAGGTCACTAACCAGCTATGGAATGGGCATTTTCAGATTTTACTCTATGAAAATCCCTAACAGGTTCCTCAGTCATTTATGATTAGGGACAGACTTGAATATAATCCTAAACTGATAGGGGCATTCCTAATAAAAACTCCAGTTATGTAAATTTTACAGGGACTTACAACAGAAATACATTTACCTTTAACTGTGTGCGCAATTTTGGTATTTCCTTCACCTTTTCTTCCAGTTCATCATTTTGATTTGTTAATTTAACCAGTTCTTCTGCCATTATTGATCGAGTTTTCTCAAGGTTTCCAATTTCCAGCTGAGGTAAACACATACAACAATTAGGAGAAGGAAAGAATTTACTGTATTTATCAAACAAAATATTTTGATGCAGTAATTAAGGCTTTTTCTTAAGCCAGACTCTGAGACAGCACACCTTGGAAGCACTCTCACTTTCTTCTCGAATCTGATCAGTGCTTTGGGGTTTTTCCCTTTTTTTGTTTATCTGACAAGCTTTCTGGGTAGGTCCTTGCCCAAACAGACCTCCAGCAGCTACTCTGGTTCACAGAATTGCCATAAAAGTGACCAAGCTTTCTGAACAAAACCCCACAGTATAACATTATTGCATTAGTATTTACATTTGTAAATGCTGTTTGGTTATGTAAGAGTGACTACAGCACCTGTAGATGTGAAATCTCTCCTTCTCTCAGTTTTAGCTGTGACTGAAGGTTTTCAATTATACTTGAACCTGCTCCCATCCTTATGGCATCATAGAGATTGCTCCCACTAGTGGCTATTGGTCCAAACGAGTGATCATGAGGATCATCCTAAAAACAGAAGGTTAGAGAAGCTTAAAATTAGATTAAAACATGCACACTTTGAAATCCTCCTTCTCCTAAGTATTTCATACTTTAAGACTTAAAATTACCCTGAGCTAGGCAAGCACTTTGATGCTTAAAGTTTGTTTTTAAAACAACAGCTTAAGGTTAACAGGGACAGTTTGAGCTCCTTACATGTGAGCTCAGCACCAATACATGTATATATTACTCTGCAATAAAGGTTGTAGTTTCACCTGCCTTTCACATATGTTTTACAACCACAGACATCTTGTAAGCAGGTTTTAGGTGTTTGTGCACAGGAAGTTACCTTGTCTAAGGCCAACACACTCTTGAAGAGTAATTTTCTACAATAAAGCTTCTTGAGGAGCAAAATAAGAAGCCTGCCCAAAAAAAAAAAAAAAGGCAATATAGGTGATATATCCTACCTGTGAGAGGAAAGAGGTCTGAAGACCTGCCATTTCCACCCCACTTATGGAACTAGAGCGTGACATTGATGGAGTACTTGAAACAGTTTCAATTGTAAATGACTTCCGATCCTTAAACACAAACAACAGCAGAGAACATCACCAGTTAGACAAAGAAAAAAGTTCACAACATTGTAGAAGAGATTCTGCAAAAAGACTGCCTTTTTTCACCACTAACTATAGAACACTATGTGATAGATAAACTTTCTATTTCCTTTATCCCTAAAACATATGGAAGTTCAGCAATGAAGAATGTCTGTACTATAGCGCTTATAGTCTATGACCAAGTTCTCAGACTTTCCTGGAAACGAAGACAGAAGCTGCAAATTATACCAAAAGAGTTCCTCTCAAGTAGCCCAGGGACATCCAGAGGCAGTTTTGTATGCTCAAATGGAGGAGTATCTCACACACAGAAGGAATTCTCTTTTTACAGTGAATGTTAATACTTTTTTTTTTTTTCCAAATAAAGTGTATGAATTCAATTCTGAGATTTCTCACATGCTAATACCTTACTGATACACCTTCCCAACAGACTGGCCTCTTTTTCCAGGCAGCATCTACAAGAATGCAGTCCTCTGAAGGACGAAGAACTTAGATTTTAGAACTCGAGAAGGTAAGAAACCAATAATATAAACACTTCTCCTTGAATACCAACTGCTAATTAGCAGTAACAAAATTAATGACTACTGAGGACTGCTCTGTGACTTGTGACTTCAACTGGAAAGCATGTGGTAATTACACAGAGTCACGTGAAACAAAACAGGAATTGAGTGGAAGCAATGCTAGTAGTCTAAGCAAACAAAACAAGTAACTTCGGAAGAGAGAGAATACAAGAACACTCAAAACCCCTGGAAGATTAAAACAATCATTATCCATATTTTATTTCTTCTCAGGTTTGGTACCTTCTCCTTTGCTGCTTCCTGCACGAGAATTGCCTTCTTTCTTTCCTGTTCAACTTTCATCCTCTCCATTTCTAACTGAGTGGCCAGCAGTGTCTGCACAAATAAATACAGGCTGTTAACATCCTGCTAGCTCAGACTTCAATGACAACACAGATTAAAGATGCACTAGGCAGTACCTTTTCTTTCTTTGCATCTTCCAAGGTTTTTGCATACTCATCTTTGAGCCCTTCTAGTTCAACCTCATACCTACATTGAGGAAGGAAACAGGTAGAGAAAGTCACTAAGTAAGTATGCTCTGTTTACTTTAGATTCCTATGCTTATAAAACAAACATGGCTTCAGGGCTATAAAACATTATGAATGTAACACCCTCCAATCTTTAGCATGAAACAAAATCTCCTTAACAAGCTGGACAACATCAATAGCTGTCAACATTTTGCACAGTCATATCAACACTCCATTTCACTACCATTTCAATGAAATGCTGTTTAACCAAAAATACAACTCACCTACTGTTTTCATTTTCCATTTTCTTCAGTTTGGTTCTCTCCACTTCCAGCTGCGCCTGAAGGCGTGTATTTTCTTGCCTTAAAAGACTATTCTGAGATTCAGAAGAAGACATCTGAATTTTATTAGCCAGAAGTTCTTCTGTGGCAGCCCGTTCTCGCTCAGCAGCTGCTGCTAGAAGAGTTTGAGACTCACCTAATATTAGGAAAAACATGGAATTTAACATTTTTTCATCAAACATCTATAACATGGGCCACTTATTTATGCATCAAAATTTAATTTGAGAATTTTTTTTATATGCAGCTAATCTTTCTTTAAAAATGTATTTTGTTTTCTTTTGTAAAGGAAATTGGGTATTTTCCAGCACAGTCAGAGGCTCAAAGCAATACAGAAGAGAGATTTCATACTCTTTCAGAATACAACTACAGACTGCCTCCAGAAAGAAAATAATTTCTCTGGGTCCACCTATGGGCTTTTCATGCATTTTTCATTTAAAACAATAGATTACTGCTGTATGAACCACTACATGTATCATCACCTATACAATTAGGTAAGCAAATTATTCCAACCTTCACAATATGGAATCCAAGCATCAGCTTTGATAGCCAAAAACGCTGGGATGCTTTCAGTGTCTCAAAGTCCATCCTTCCCTTAGATGTTGTAAGGACATGCACACCTTAACATCTCCACCTTACAATCTTATGTTACAGTAGAACCAGTGGATAATCTGTCCTAGAACCTTGGCATAATTCCCCCCACAACATTTCCTTACGGGAAAGCATTTTGTGCTCATCTTTTCTGATCCACCATCTCCACATTGGGGAAGTGTCAAGTCCTTTACTTTTACCTTCAGGCATCTCACATTTTCACCAAGGGCCTCACAGTTCAGGAAAAGCTGAAAACATCTTACCCAGTCTGTCAGAAAGGTTCTTTTCCAGTTTTTCCCATGCAGAGGTCTGTGCTCCCAGAGTGGCCTGAAGATTTTCTATCTGCCGGAGCAGGGGCCGTGTAGCGGATGTGACACTTTGGCTCAGTTCTTGGTTCCTGCTCTCTGCTTCCTGGAGTCTCTGAAATCACAAATGAAATATAACTAAGCTTTGAAATCATATGATGGATTCAAAGATTAACAGAGAATTCAGCTAAATACACAGCAGCTGCTTAACATTCTAAAATGATTGCTTTACAGCTAACGTTTATGGGTTCAAACTTTTAGGTGTCAAATTCCAAGAGAGAAGTTTAACATTTTTAGATACATGACAGAGTAAGGGCCCAGAAATGTCCAGTCCTCTGGAACATGATACCTAAATGCTGCCAAGATTTTGGCAACAATCTTCTGGACCTTAAAACCATAAAAATATTTTTAAGCAGCAGCTACAGAGTCATTCAAAACACATTTGTCAGCAATTTTAGATGACTATCACAAACTTAATGCCTGTACTTTGTCTTACATTAAAAGGACAGCATCCCATTTAAAAGGCATCATAAAAAAATACTATTTTTTGCACCATGTCATTTTAAAAACCATTTCCTTTAATATTTTTATTTTTCCTCTACACAGGCTAAATCCTGCAGGTCACAAGGAAAACAAATGCTCTCTTTCAGGCTATTAATGCCATGGTAGCCTTTTACTTTCAGTTTTTAGAAACCCTCCTCGCAGATACAAGTTGGCATCAACTATTTGTTATAGTACCTGTTGTAGTTCACCAATTTCCTGGCGTAAATAATCTTCCTTTCTTGCTGCCTGCTGCTCTGCACGTTGCAGTGCCAGCCTCAGGTCTGCCACCTAAAAAAGCAGAGAACTGTTACTAAACTCTTGCTGAAAGTTATAGTATCACCTCTTCAGTGCCACAGTCCTACACCATTTTTAAACACTGTTAGACAGGGTATCTCTGCTTACAAGCAAAGGCTTTGGTTTTGCATGCAAATAGTTATACTGATTATCACTAAAAATTCCGCCCAGCTAAATTTCTTGCAGTTTGCACCATGGTAAGGGTACTACAACCTTAACACAGAGGCGGTCAAAGTAATCCCATTTATACAATTATAAGTATTTTTAAGTAAAATTCATATTTTAAAGCTCAGCACAACTACTCCTCAAGACTGAACAAATTCGACGGGAAAGAAATCCACTGAGTATTTGCCAAGCAAACAAAGACGGGTTCCACCTCATGCCCATGACGTCAGGTGCACACACCACCTCAGCACAGTCATTTGTTCAGTTTAAAAGTTTATTGACTGCATTTAAGACCCACCTGAACTGCCAAAGCTTCTTGTTGCTGCCGAGCCTCCTCCTGGGCCTTTTCCAGAGCTAACCCAAGCTCTTCCTTTGCCTTCATTTCCCTACTTAAGGCGGCTTCCTGAGCCTCGCTGTCCTTGGTAGCATTAGCTTTATGAAGATCTGCAAGTTCCCTGGGGAGAAAACCAACCAACCAAACAAACAAACAAACCTCAATGCATTTACAGTTTATACAATGCCAACAGTGACTTTGCAAATAACTTTTTTATATGTAAACATTTCACAAGCGTTGCACAAGAAAGAGGCACAGAATCTGAGTGTGTGATTGCTTACTTGTATGCACTGTCAAGTGCTGCCTGGACACTCCTGTTCCTTTCTTCAAGGTCCTCCACCTCCGCCTGAAGTTTAGCAAGATCCTTTTCTTGTCGCTCTACGACACTGTTCAGTTGCTTGATGCTGTCTCGATGCTGCTTCTCGAGGTCCTCCTTGCCATCAAGCACCTGTCAGAGTGCAAACAAGGAACATGAGACAGCCCCCAGGACCTGGGGCAGGCGATGCTGTCTGAGCACAGCAACAACCATGGCAACCAATTTGGGATGAAGTTACACAAAACGACTGAACCCATCTGATGCTTTGCTAAAAGAGAGAGGTTTTGCTCCTCCTACCTTCCTAGGAGGAAGGGGCTGCTCTTCACCAGTTTCACATACTCATACTGAGTCTGCTGCTTGTAAGACCTTGATTCAATCACAGCCCAAATTTTGCTGGTGCACGTTTTCCAACCAAAACTCCGTGTATTGAATTTGGGCGGCTCACCCGGTAACAGCAGTGCAAGTGCAAACAAGCAGCTGGAAAGACACCTGTCAGTGTTCCAATGATGTGAGGTGAGGTCCTGGCACAGACCCTGGCACAGGTTGCCCACAGAAGTTGTGGCTGGAAGTGTTCAAGGGCAGGTTGGATGAAACTTTGAGCAACCTGGTCTAGTGGAAGGTGTCCCTGCCCACGGCAGGGAGGTTGGAATGAGATGATCTTTAAGGTCCCTTCCATCCCAAATCCTTCTATGATTCTGTGAAATAGGGAAGTCTCCAAGAAAAGAATATTCAGTCTATCAAGAGCCCCCCTGAAAGGCAACTCTGCAGTTAATGTAAAAAGCTTTTAAAAAAAAAATCAACAAATATCTCACCTGTTTCAAATGCTGCAACTCCTCTTCTAATTCCTTAATCCTTTTGCTCTGTTTTGTGTTAATATTTTCTCTCTCTTTCTCTTTGGCTCTTAATTTCTTAATAATGTTGGAATTGTGCAGCTGCTGTTTGGAAAGCTTTTCTCCTGTGAATAAAATCAATATAAAGCTAATGCATATTGCTGATATTCTATGGACTCCCTCTATTCACACCTGCCTTGCTCCTCAGTTCCATGAAAATAATAACCAATTAAGTATGGAAATGCTTATTCTTGCATTTTTTCATGGAAGTTCTTAAGTTTTAAATCTACCTTATCCTGGGATGACCTTGTTACACTCAGCTATAGTGAGACAGGATGTGAACTGCTTTGAAAGTAAAGCAAATGAGCTCATCATATCAGGAGAAAAATAAAATGGTCTGTTCATTTAGCAACTATATTTTACCTCCAAAATTAAGCAGTATTAAAGGAGACACTGGAGAAATGCCTTAACAATGCCTTAACAATTAGATTTCTGCTGAATGGAACACGGCGTGTTGTACTGCACACAGTGGTTTTATCTCACAGCCCCTTTTGTGCTCCCTGCAGGAAGCACCTCTCGAGCCACCTGTACCCGCCTGACCCCTCCTGTTGCTCTTTGCTACTCAATAAAGGCTTCAAATGTTCAGAAACATCCAACACGCTTCAAATTTTGCATTTTTTGCATAAAGAAGACTCGTATGAAAGGGCAGAGCATTTCAAACTATTCTCCACATTTTTACTGTTATAAAAGTTAATTCTCACCTTCCTCCATTAATCCTTTGATTTGCTCTTCTTTTTCTTTCAGTAATTCAGCAGTTTCATTGGTATTAAGTCTAGTAGCCAATTCTTCTTTAACAGTCTTTACTTCCTAAACAATAGGATAAAATACTTAGAACCATTTATTACAATACATTTAGGAAAAAACGTGCAGTGAGCTACACTGATCACCTTTTTATCCTCACCCCTTCCTCCCCAAAAAAGAGGAAATTTTCATGGAAAACAATTTAGGTTGGAAGGGAACTCTGGAGACTATCTGATCAAAACAGATTGCTCAGAGCCTTATTCCATCAAGTTTTAAAAACCTTCAAGGATTGAGAGTCCGTAAATCCTCCGTACAATTTGTTCCAACTCCTCCAGCCATTTAATTTTCTATGATTGAAACTTTTGCAATGTTGCAAAAACAACCTGTCCTATTCACACACAGGTATTGGGTAATTTTTCTATTTCAACTCACTACTGTGTCAACACAGTGACACCTACAGTGACAAACAACTGGGAAAAATATTTGTATTCCAGTCACAGATTTGAGTTTTCTTTTCTGCATTAAGCTACGAAATGTAATGCTGTGATACCAGGTCAAGAACATTTAAACCCCATAAACTTTGTTGCTGCAGATTTCTTTGCTCATTCCAAACCAATCTGTCATCAGCCCTTAATTTTCCTCCCAGTTAATCCTCTAAAGAAGCCGTTCCCATTCTTCACTTCCTCACATCCCCAGGCCATTCTCCCTCACACCAGTGCAAATGCATATATGGGTAAAAGGTGAATGACAACAGACCTTAAACCCTTTTTCTTCCCCAAAACACACTAACTTAAAAATACCAAGGAGATACCAAGCAGCCTGGATGGCTAAAACCAGCTTATGCTGGTTTCTAATAGCATAAGACAGCACCTGTCGTCCCCAGGCTTTTCCCTGGCTTAATTTTTAGCAATTAAACCTCAAGAAATTTACTTGTGTCCTAAAATGATAAGTATTAATTTCACTAAAAAGCCAAATTACCTTTTTAGCTGCATCTCTCTCCTTGCAGGCTAGTTGGAGCTTCTTCTCAGCATCTGCAATTCGCTGAGCAAACTCCTCTTTAAGAGATGAAAGGCTACTGCTCTCTTCTTTCATTCTAAACATTTCACTGCATTTAAAATTAACAGTTCAGAACAGCTGCATCATTATGTGGCATTCCAAACGATTTGCAACAGGTTGTCTTAAAAAGTGTTTTGTTTATTTATTTTACACTGGTTAAACAGAAGTCAAAAAAGTATCCATATTAGAAGTACTAATCAAAGATCTTTATTAATTCTGTAATTTACCCATGAAAACAATTAAATAGTTGATTTATCTTTAATGTTTTGCCCCTTCATAAAGTACTTTCTAATTAACCATAGTCTGCATCATATACAGGGCAAATTATTTAATGTATTTTTTAAGTTTAAGATCAATTTAGTCATTAAACAATAGCTTCACAGATCATCTTCAATTTTTTTAACTTGGTATTTGATCAGTGAACTGGTAAATACAACTTTCCATTTTTTCCCCTTTTAATTTTAACCAAATGAAACAATGAATTCAGATTTTCCCTACAGCCAGCCCTCTACCACACTTTCACTGCCTACATTTTAGTCAGCAAAGTACTTAGTAAATCAGGTTTATACGTCTGTATCAGAAAAGTCAGTCTCCCTTAATAGCTGAATCCAGTCATATAATAAAGATCTTTATTAACAACCAAGCCTGACTCTACATGTTTGTCATTCCTCCCGCTTGCTTACTGAAAAAGCTTTCACCAGCCTCTTCCCAAAAGAGATTTTGGCCCCAAGAAATAACATTATCTTTTAAAAAAAAACCCATCACAGCACATGCAATTCTTATTTCCACCCTTCCCAAGCAGGGCAACCTTTGCTCTAGACATGAAGCTACTTGGTTTATGTATTGTCTAAGATTGTGTTACAGCAAAGTCACAGTTACACCCACTGCTGTGTGGATTTTCATACTTACTCTTTCAGGTTATCATAAGCTTCTTCCAGGCGTGCCTTTTCTTTACTAGCACTTAATAACTGTATTTCCCTCTTCTCCAGTTTCTCAGTCAATGAATCAATCATCTGGAGAATGTTTTTACAGATAAAGATTAGATGAATGGGACAATTAAAACACAAGAGGGGCAGGCTTCCCCCTTCCCCCCCACCATTCCCTCCCAAGACTATCATCACATTATCACTGTTCCCCACAAAATATAACCAAAATGGTTACAGAAAATGGGAAAAAAATAGTCACTCACTACACTAGCAGAATGGGACAAAACACACTGCTTCAAACTCCAGTTTAGTCTCCACACACTTGAGTATTTTATTTTGTCACCTTCTAGTCATTCCATCTATCTAAACTAGCCATGCACATTTCATTGAATCTGTTCACTATCCACAGCTATGCTTATCTTCTTCAAAAAGTCTGCTCTACCTCCTTTGTAAAAGTAAAGATTATTCTTGCTCAAAGCAAACATTTATTTACCTAGTAAAAAGGACGTATTTACACTAACTACTGCTACCCTCAGAGAACATGCATCATACTCCTGCAATGTAATCCAGTTTTGATGGTTGTCTGTGGGAAAAAAAAATGCTTGCAAAATATTTTCTTGATTATTGCTTAAATACTAAAGGCTTGTAGTTTTGCAATTCAATTTAAAATATTCCAAGGAATCTCTTCCACCTTTCACATAAAAAAAAATTACACCAAAGAATTAAAATAACACATTTGACTTATCAAGCTGTGACCTACTGAAGTGCTGTTTGCCAGCACTACTCACAATTCATAATTGTGATAAACAGGTGGATCAGGTGAAACCCAAAACTATCTGACCAGAAATTTCACCAGTACTGTTCTTCTGCAGGACATCAAGGACAGTTTTCTACAGGGTAAGATAGTTCAGCATCAAGTAATTTATTCAAATAAGGTGAAGCTGATATTGGAGATACAGGACAAGCAGGAGTTTCACTTGAAATTAAAGGGTGTGTTTGCAATACATGTTTCACAGGTACCTTTTTAAACTCTTGCTTTTCAGTGTCCTCTTCTACCACTTGCTCCACAGCACCCTGCTGCGCCTCGGCCTCCTCCTTCACCACCTGCTCTTCGGGAGCTTGCACAGCAGCAACCAGAACATCTGGCTGCTCAGAATTAACAGGGGTTGCACTTCTCCCACTCTCTTCCATCTCAGCTTCCTCAGCGTGTAACACAGGAGCATCACTCGAGATTTCAGGTTTTTCTTTCGGGACATCGACCGTTTCCACCTTCGGCACAGCAGGACTGGCAGCGGCAGACGCTGAGGCCCTGCCCGATAACTCGTCATCGGAGTTTATCTCGCTCACGCTTCTGCTGTCTAAGGACTGGACACTGAACGAGTCAATCCTCTCAAAAGCATCAGAGGAGCCGCAGCTCTCGGTCATTTTTTGGAAGTCATCTAAACGATTATAATCCGCACAGGCAGAGGTGGATAGAAGCTGGAATGATGTCTGCATGAGGTGAAGGCTGGATTTGGAATCTGCAGCTTCTTGTCTTGAACTCACCGAGCTCTCGCTTATCACGCTTTCGTGGTCCAGCACTTCAATGTCACTGGTTGTGGAAGTGCCCGAGGAGAAAGTGCTAATGGGAGGTGATGGGGTATTGCTTTGTCTGTCCTCAGTCTTTCTCTCCTTACCTTCCAAACCCATGTCTTTTGTGCCTGCACCAAGAGGCTGTGAAGTGCCCTCTGGTGCACCCACCGCTCCTTCCCCTCCTACACTGGATTTTTCACTAGGAGCATCCTCAGGTTCTTCCAAATTTAGAGTAGATGCCTTTTTGTCAGTAACTTCATCTGTGCTTGCTTCATGCTTGGTGTCAGATATTAGCCCAGCATTCTCTTCTGACGTCTCCTTGGGAACATCGAGGCTTTTCAAGTCCAGGACAGCTACAGAGGAATCCTTCACTTCTGCCTCTGTCGTCACCGGCACTTCCAGCTGACTGGGGTGCTGGGACTCCTTTAAAGTGCTTTTCACCTCCTCTTTGGGTCGCTGTGATTTGGCTGGGGGTTTGGACACCACTGGGTTTTTCTGTATACTCTGAACATCTGTTGGGGAGAGAAAAGCACTGAAGAAGTTTTCTGATTCATCCACTACCGTCCTCCTCACCGGCTTGGTGATTGCTGTGGGCGATACCGGCTGATTCTGGGGCTCTGTCGCCGAACTCAAGCCCCAGGAAGATGTATCCCATCCTCCACTTATGAGAGAATTTGTTCCTAAAACAAGAAGGAAAAAAAAAAAAAGTGAGAAATAGGCCAAAAATATTAAAATTTATTATTTTTCAGTATTTACCTTTTTAGATGCAACAGTTCGAAAAAGGACATTTTCAATACCATATAACTTAAAAGTGAATATTATACATAGTGATATACACAATCACAAACAACATCATTTTCGTTACTACTTCCTTACAAAGCTTGGAATCAATTTTTAAACAAAGCAACAGAAAATTACTTCAAGTCTCCCCTAAGCTTAAGACTCCCTTAAACTGGACACAGGCACCTCTACAAAGCAGGAGTACCTGAACAAAACCAACTGGCTCCCACCCAGTTAAACGGTAACTTTAAGGCAGGAATAACCCATGCACAAACTGCACCAGTAAATCCAAGAGTGACAGTTCCAGAAAGCAGATGAAGAGAAGCGTCAGGGAAGGGGAAACAAGCCCACAGAGCATTCTGAGAGCTGTAAGGGCAACTCTGAAGGCTATTTGGGCACAAAAGGCGAGCACTGCTTTTGCAAAGGGAACCAGCAAAACCAAACGTGGTGTCCTGCTTCCTACAATGTGAGGAGACCAGGCAAAACCACCTAAAAAAACTGTAGTGAGGAGAACATACAGATTACAAAAGAGAAAACAATCACTAGGTCTGAAAAGTTATCTGCCAGTAGCACACAAACACTTCACACACCACTGCAGAAAACAGAAAGGAAAAGCTTTAAATATTTGCAGAATTTACATTAAGAAAAGGGTTTTTGCCCCTTTCAGTTTGTGACAGGCTTCGTATTTTTCCTCACACGCCAAGCACCAGCATGGAGCTGACAATACACATCCTCAGCAGACCAGCTGAGAGGTTTTTTTCTCCTCCTGTGGAGAAATACTGAATTGTTTAGTTCTGAAGCTGCTCTAAAACAACATCCTATTATTGTACTTCTTGCAGGTTTTCCAGGACTTGTCAACAGCAAGGATAATGAGAATTTCAGCATCAAATTCCAGTAGCATCCCAAGTAAGAAAGAGAAATCAAAAAGCAATACTCAGTTTGATTTTGTACCTGCAAATATAATCTGAGTAATGTAACTATTTCAGGTTACTTAAAAACAAGCTCACTTTATACAGCAGTATCTATTAAAAATGCCAAGTTATAGTATTTAAAGCTGTCTTCCACTCTTGGGAATTCCTAGTAGCTGTTGGCCTCAAGTCTCAAATTCAGATAACTACTGCTCTCACTGTCCAAAATACTACAGATGTGTGATTTATTACTACAAACATCTGCTTTATTACTACCTTGTCCATGATTCATTTGCTGCAGAAGCAGCTTTGAGTGAGCTGTTACACTCAGAACGTATTTTGACATCTTTTAAAAACAAGTATGTTTTCCCTGAAACCAGATGCATGCTGATCTTTGCTGCTTTTTTTATGAATTACAAGACTACTACAAATACTCAGATATAAATTAAAATTTAAAAAAATGTTTGGACAAGTCTAAAATTTTAATAAATTAAGCAGGACACCATTTTCTACAAACAGTTCCAGTGATTTAAGATGACACTGGACTGCTTGACTGACTGCCAAGCCCACAAAGGGACAAAGACATGCAAAACTGACCTTTGCTGAGCAATCAGCTTGGAAAACACTTTCAATTGCTACAACTTTCAGTTTTCAGAAATCTCACTCTGGTGCAGGTTCACCTGGAAATAACCTTCTCCTACCAATACATACGCATCTTCTACATACAGTTATAATCAGGACACTGTTTTCAGATAATTTGGTTTCCCGTCTTTTTGTTTATTCATTCTTATCTGTAAGATACTATTTATGGAGCAGAAAAGAAGTTTCTAATGAGAGGGCTCGTTTTTGCTCTTTCATTTCCAAACAGCAACTTAGGACTGGTCATTCCTTCAGGTTCCACATTAGCAAACATAAAAGAGAGACACTCTCTCAGGGCCACGACAACTTCTCCACCAACACATTCCTTTCAACAGATACTGGAGAATTATGAGCTTGATGCCAGGGAAAGCGGAACCTTCACTTGGTTTACGTGGACCAGCCTTTCAGCTCCTATTCTGCTGTCGCAAAGAGCCAATCCATGGATGGCTCTGGAAGGGCACGGTTTCTCCTTTTTTATTACTGAGCAGGTTTTATCACTTATTAGCCCCTCAGCCAAAAAGAAAAGAAAAAAATAACGCCTTGAGGAACACGGGTGTGAGGCGGGGCCCTGACACCAGCGGGGCACCGAGCTGAGCCTGCCCCAGCTCTGAGGGTGTCACCCTGCAGGGGGACACCGGAGGGACCGGGGGTGGGTTACATAAACCAGAGGGGGCTTGGGACGGAGGGGGCGGGCTAAACCTCCCCAGGTAAGGGGTTAAACGGGAGACAGCGCGGGAGGAGGGCGAGGGAAGGGGCAGTGAGGGAGCTGAGGGGGCTCGGCCGGCCGCCCTTACCGTCACCGTAGTCGGGGATGACGGCGTCGGGCCAGGGGCTCTCCTCGGCCTGGATGTCCAGCACCCGGTCGATGGACTTCTGCGCCTGCGACAGCGCCTGCTTGGCGAAGCTGGACAGCTGCGAGGCGTTGAACCAGCTCATGCTCGGCGGCTCCGCGGGGACCCCGGGGCTCGGCTCGGGGCTCGGCTCGGGGCTCGGGGCTCGGCTCGGGCTGAGGGCAGAAGCGCGGCCCGCGCAGGCGCCGCCGGATCCACGTCGCGCTCGGGCGGGGCCGCAGCCGCGCTCCGGGCCCGGCCCGGGAGGAGGAGCCGGAGCCGCCCCGGGAAGGGGCGGAGGGTCCTGCCCCGCCGGGGGGGATGTTGGGCCTCGGGCCGTGCCCTGCTTTTCCTGCCCGCGCCTTCAGCCCCGCCGGTAAACAGAGCCCTGGTTCCTGCTTCCCAACGCTCCCCGTCGGCGGCTGAACGAAAATCACCCGCCGGGATATGGCAGGCTCGTAGTCACAGGATGGTTTGGGTTTTGGCCTTACAGCCTGTCTCATCACACCCCCTGCCATGGGCAGAGACACCTTCCACTAGACAAGGTGTTTAAACCTGGCAGTGGACACTTCCAGGGACGAGGCAGCCACAGCTTCTCTGGGCAGCATGGGCCAGGGCCTCACCACCCCCACAGCCACGAATTCCTTCCTCATATCTAGCCTAAATTTTCCGTTTCAATTTGTACCCATTACTTCTTGTCCCATCACTGCTAAGGTGAAAAGCTGACCCACAGTTCACAGTTTAACAGATATAAAATTTAAACATTCTTAACACATAAAACCAGAACTCAGATTGAGGCACCCAGAGCTGCTTAAAGAGAGATGTCCCTGACCAAAGCAGCCAAGTGATGCCCTAGAATTTTTAACTGAGGCTATAAACACTCTTGAATGTCCACAGATTAGTCACAAACTCAGGTGTCTTTATGATTTTTATTAATAAATACCTGAACAGCACCAATGACATTTGAACATAATCTTGCAATGCTGTGCATGGTGGCTGCCTGGGGACAGTGAGGAGACACGTCTGTCTTTTCACGTACAGCTGATCATTTTGTCCTTTTGTGTTTCTTGTAAACAAAGTCATCTCTTCCATACCTAAAACCTTTCATAAAATTGATCCAATCAATATCTAATAAGAGGAAAACGCTCATTTTAATTTACTGCCTCTTCTGGTTTAAGGTGACTCAGCAAGTCCAAAGGAGTGCTGCAACTAAAAACCAGATCCCTGTGGTTCCTTTTAAAAGGTCCTTTCTTTGCATATACGTGTGTACATGTGTTAAAAACAAGACTTTTAGCCACCTTAAGTTCCATGTGTTTGAAAGTACATTAGCATGAACATTTTGACCAAAAAAAACGGGGAAAAGTGTATTTCTATACATCAGAGATCTGTACATGAATAAGCATTTATACAAATATAATCCACCAAATATTGGCTTCTACGTACAATTCTGAAATATGGTGATTTGTTTGGATTTCCTAACCTTCAACCATGCTAGCACTTACAGGAACATTTCAGGCTGCTTTAACACCCACAGAGTATATTTGTTTTACAGGGTGGGCACAGATTTATCTTGCTGTATTTGCACTTTACTTGTGAATAAATTAAGTGGTAAAGTGAAGTTTGAATAACATAGTCTGTGGTGTTGTAACATCAGCAACTGCAAGCTCTTGGCCATCCACAAGCCCCAGTTCTGAAACAGAAAGAAAAGTTTAATTAATTTAATTAAACCCGTGAGGTTTGCTGCTTTTTTTTTAATTTTAAAAAGCCCCAAAAAGTTATGAATGCTATTTCCACATACCATAAATATAAAATAAAGCTGCAACCAGCTCACTGGCTAAATGAATATTAATCTCATTTAACCAGGAAACTAACAGACCTTGTCAATAAATATATATAAAACTCTACTGAATTATGTTTAATTTACAGCAGTTATCTGCTTGCTTTGTTGCAATCTTCTCTGCACCTGCCTGCACTTCACCTTTAAACAATTCATATACCTGAGAAAGGTGTATTGCATGTAAAAGGACAATGAACCACATTCTACTGCACAGTGCAAAATAAAGCTAAACATCCATACAGAGGGATGGAACTGACTCTCTGTAACCTGAAAATCTACATGTGACAACTCCATGATACCTTTTAGTGTCTTGGAAAGATTTGGCCTTGTTCGTTCTTCAATTGAAGCTACTGTCTGCAAATTAAAAACAAAAAAAAAGTCAAAGATTTCCGTTCAACTTCCGAAAAATACATTAAAATACATTAAGATTATTAAAGATAATTATTTATGTTCAGATTACCTGTAAATAAAGTGTTTTATTTCCCCCAAACATAGTTGCTGTGATTGCAGGAGATTTCATTTGCCTATATATAAAACATTTAAAAAAAACAAAACAAAACAAAACAATCAGGTAAAAATACATTTACAAATTATCTTTTTGAAACAGTAAACTACCAAAAACCTTGGCATAGTTGCACACTTACAATGAAGCATTATTTGTCAGGTAATCCAAGATCTCCTGCAGTTTAGCTGATGGGGAAATCACTATGTTTTGGGGAAGCTGGCTGCAGGCTGGACAGTTCTCCTACAACAGAGAATACATGTTATGTTAGATACTATTCTAGAAATGCTGCCAATAAGGTCTCAAAAGTGTTTGTGCTGTGGGGTTTTTTTAAAGTTTTAGCTCTAGAAATATTAATACTGTTGCAAATACTAATGACAAAACCCAGTTCCTCCTGAAGTTTGTCAATGTTTGACTGACTCCCAACAGCAGCCAAGTATTTATGAATGACAAATTTCATCTGACAAAAAAATCTAACACTACAAACCTTCAAATCAATAACCTCTCTTTGAGAAGATTTGCCTCTGAGTTGTCTTAAATGTGCACATCATTTTGTATTTCTACTCTGTAGAAGTAGCAGACTGGTAACACTGTAGACTCCACTTTTAAAACTTCAGAAATATTATTATTCGGTGGTAGGGGCCAAGAGATTCAATACTGGGGTTCAGAAATACACACAAACTGCATAAATAAAAATCAAGGAAACGACCCTTCGAGCCCTTATTGGCACTAACCTTCCTTTCAGCTTCAAAGGTGTATGTATATAATCCATCCACATCATTAAACACCAAGTAGTTGTTAAGAGGAACATATGCACTGCAATGACAAACAGGTTGGTGTTGACACATGGCATTACGCTGGAAATCATGTATGTTATTAATAAGAAATTAAATACCTTGTGGCTATTTTAAAAACTTCAGTGGCGCAAACAGCTGGAATGAGGAAAAAAAACCCAAATCAATTTCTTCACCTTCTAGCTCTATCAGACATCAGTGCACACAGTTGTACCAAAGAAGTGACAAAACCCCCCAACTTTAACAGTATGTCATAAGAAAAAGAAGTATCTGAAGGCAGCTGTAGTTCTGTGCATTAACACCACAGATTTGGCACTAAGCCTATGTATTGTGTTTCCCCATGTTTTTCCCAGTCTCAAATGGTTTTGCCCACTCCCATATCCAAGCAGGAGCTCAACATTTATACAGTCACATCCACTTTCTCTACGGAAAAAAGAAATGAGACTGTAAGAATAAATCAGACCCATTTAAAAATTACTATTATCCTCCCCGAGTTCTTGATTACAAATTTTTGTTCTACAAAACTCTCAAGTCGAAGTGAAGTGAAATGAGCTCTTCCACCATACCTGCAATTACTGCATTTGTAGAAGCTACTGCTGGAATAATTCGTTTAACCACCCCTGTAAAAACACAAACATACAGCTCTGTTATGATTAAATGAGCGTCAGCATTCTGCACCTGCATGTGAACAGAGGCATGGACAGCAGTGAGGACCAGATGCCATAGTCTTAACCAGCCTAAACTGGCATAAAACGTTGCCACTGCTAAAATCACATCCTTTTGTTCCTACTCTTTGACCCAGCAAAAGTGGTCATAGTGTAATGTAAACTGTGGAGCTGCTCCAGGTTAAAAATAAAATGGCAAGAAGAATGTTCAGTTTTGTCCCAGATAAGTTACCCTGATTTATCACAAATGCCTAAACATCTGATTCATCATAAAAATATTTGGACTGGCACAGGAAATGAGCTGCTTATTTCTGTTTTAAGGGAGAAAAGAACTATTTCTTTTTCAGCAGAGCTGCCAGCTTAGTCTTAACAAATACAAAGAATGCCAATCCAGCCTAAGTGTAAATGTCACAAACTTGGTGAAATGCCATCCCCTTACCTTGGGTGAGTCTGTAGGTAACACCTTTAATATTAAATTGTGATGCTCTTTCTAAAGACTTCTGGTAAATCCACTGTATATGTTCAGGGTCATCTCCATCCAATGCAACACCTTCTACAGTAAAGTTAAGAATTTACAGGTAAGTTGCAATTACCAAAGTTCTTCAGAAATACAGCATTCTTACTGTCTAAAAAAAGTCCCTTTATTTTCATTGGAGTTAAAACAAAAACCCTATGAAGCTTTGAAAACTGGACACTTTAAATAACTGAAATATCATTTCTACAAACATCTTCAGTTCTAACACATCCTATACACAAACCATCTTAACTGCACAGATTTATAGAGCTATTACAGGTTACATTTTAAGTCAGGAAAGAAATTGTGCAGTGTGAGAAACACATGAGCAAATATAGAAGTGGACAGCAAGTTCAAGGAGTGAAAATCCATCTCCAGCTCAGAGGAGGCTTAGATTCAGTATGACTACGAGCTACATGAGATTAAGAGGTAGGATTATTAGAAGTAGCTGTATATTCCCAACTCAAGTTAGTTAAAAGGAGAAATGGCAATTTAGCACCAGTGTAATACACTAATTACCTCCAAAAGGTTGCTCCTTTGGCCACTGCAATATCCTGACATACTCAATACAATGCTCTGGCAATCTGGGCATGGATGCAATAGTGCACATGGGAAAATTGACCTGGTTGGGCAGGGGAAGAAAACCAGAAGAAACCAGGTAATACACGATATATAGTACTAGGAAAAGAAACCAGCAAATCAGAGGAATATATAAAAAATGGAAATATCATTGGTTGAATTACCTGTGGTGGATAAAGCTCAAGTGTGCACTCAACACATGCTGTCATACCAGGAATGATCACACGAGCGTTTCCTTTGAAACCTTCCGTCCCTCCATCTATTAAAGGTATGATGGAACTTGGATCCAGTACCCCATCTTCATAATGTAAAAAGGACATCTAATGAATAGAGGTAGGGGGCTTGTTGGTTTTTGTTTGGTTGGGTGTTTTAAACAAGTTGCAGGAAGAAAAAGACATCCTAAAAATTTTAGTCTTAATGGTACACCGTAAGAATGAAGGCTTAATATACAGTTTATTTTAAGGGTGCACAATATATAAAACACTACTTATTTGTCAGTGCACAAGACTCTTACCTGCCATCTTCACCCTCCATCTCCTCCCCTGATAAATGCTGTTATTTCCTTAGAGTATATCAGAACAATTGGTTGGTTTAATGGATTTGGGGGTTTGATTCTTGGTTTGCTGTTTTGGTTTTTTTAAATACAGGTGCATACGCCAGATCCTTGTTTTGTAAACAAATTCACCACGATAAAACTACCTAGTTCAATGACCAGCCTTCTGGTCACTGAACTCTGTAACACTGCAGCTCCAAAAAGATGGCATTTACAAGCTGCAGCACAAAAAGCACTGTCTGGGTAATGAAGACAAAGTTCACAATGGGAGCATCCAGAGAAGAACTTCCCTTCTTATGACTTTCAAAAGCTGACTGCACAAGGCCACAAACAATGTAATCTAACTTTGAAATTACCCCTGCAGGGCACTGCACAAATGTTGGCTAACAGTCCTCAAGAAAAGGGCAGGTAAGAGAGCATGCATTTCACCCTGTTCACAGAAAGAAAACAGAAATAGATACAGAGAGCTGTGAGCTTCAACAGCCCTCATTCATTTTAATGACACATTCTACAAAAGCGTGTTTAATTTTAGTTATCTATACCCAAGCAATAATGAGGCTTTAAAAAGACTGAAGAGTTTACCAGCATGCCATTTATCCATCTTCTTGCAATTATAGAGTCCAGCCCACAAACAATAATATGGAACTCTAGAAGGAAAATAACATTATTTAAATCTACACTAATGCATATTTCTGAAAACAAGCAAATATTCTGTCCATAACAGTCCAGAGACAGTGACTGTGGTTTAACTATCTCCCCTAGATTACCTGTATCACATATGTATTTAAATTTTATTTGTTACTTCTATTTCCAGTATATTGTAGAAGACTAAAATAATTAGCAATCTAACTCCCAGGAAAAGCAGTGAGCAGCAACAACTGCAAGGTTCCCCTAAAACACCAGTGGGTGTTTGGCAGGCACACGAATTCCACTTACGTCGATAGAAGCTTTCATCCATGTCTTGGATCTTTTTAAAATATCTGAGTGTAAGCACAGTAAAGGAATATATTTATAGTTAAGTTTACTGTTTCCTGTTTTCTAACCTAAGGCCAAAATATTATCTAATTTATTGCTATAGTTTTACACAAGACTTTTTTAAAAAATCTATGGGATTTGAGATTCAAAATTCCCACAGCTGCAGCTGTAATATCTGACAAAACAAGTAAGACACAAACAGGATAAAGTTCAGGAGGCAAAATATTTAGGAAGCTCAAAGCATGTGCTCGCACAAAGTCCCCTATCAGTAAGTGCTGCTTAAGTTTATAAACTAATGTCTCCTACCAGTAAGTACTCAAAACACTCTAGTGAATAAACCAGTAACTCAGTGAAAATTACAATATTGCATTTGAATAAAAACACTCAGTGGAAAAATACAAAACAGCTTCTTAAAGCTGAGCCTTTCCCATGCATATTCCCTGGACGCTAATGTCGCTGAGGAAGAATTCTCAATCACCAGCTGAATGGATCTGTTCTTCATTGTACAAAAAAAGAGAGGATGGCAGCAAAATACTTCAGATACTCTTACCACCTACAGAGTTTTCTAGGATTTTTGAAGCCTTCAGGGCCACTACTTGTCTACAAAAGGATACGGTACAACAGCACAGTTGGGAATGCGGCTGTTCAGGAATTCTGCTGCAACTTCAGCCTTTGGTCGCCCCACGTCCTTCGGTCTGGGAAAACCCAAGCAATTCCAAACGCATTATTTTAGCAGATTCAACCTCTCCAGTCTCTATGCATTGCAATACCAAATTAAGTGATTAATTGTGACTTTAGGACAATTTATTGACATGATAATATTAAAGCATCCAACCCAAAGCATTCTATGATCCCTGTAAAGCATCAGATACGAGATATTCAGAGTCACCTGCATATGTCCATGTAACTACAGTTATCAGCACCAAAAAGAATCCAACCATTTTTCATTGTGCTTAGAAGAAAATGGCACAAGAAAATCTGAGGTTTCAGTCTGTGTACATTATTTTTTGGTGCGACTTTTTCCATCAGTTCTACTCGAATGGTAAGGAACAAAAATTTTCTTCACGCTCAAACTATGACACCACAGATCCCAAAAAGAAGTTTAGCAACATTTACTTTATTCTGAGTACTACTGTCATATGAAGGTTCAGTAATCTTTAATGACATCTTGTCCAACCAAAATAATGATCATTTTCACGTGTTTTGTTTAGGTACATTTAAAAATCCAGAAGCTGAACTGTGAAAACAGCACTTACCGAAACAGAAACTGTCGGTTGAGGTTAGAGACATCTATAGTATCCATGTCAATAACATGGATCTGTCTGAAGCCAGACAATGCCTGTGAAAAGAGAAGGTCAGCTTCATTTAATAGGAAATAAAAAGCTTACAGAGCTCCAGAATTCATTCCACGTGCCAAACAAAGCAAAATTTAGAGGAACAATCGTATTTGCTCCTCACTGCCTGTGCAGGCAATGAGGTACATGGCCATTGTTGGGCTGTTAGTGCTGGTATTTACAGATGGCATTAGTAACACTTCAACAGTCAATGTTCTACTGAAGGCAGTACTGCTTTATCCAACCTAATCCTAACACGGGGAAGCCAAGAAAACTACACAACACCTCCTGGTAATCTGTACACCAGGGAAATCCTGTGTTAGTTTTGTGTTTGGACTCAATGATCTTAAAGGCCTTTTCCAACCTAAATGATTCCATGAGTCTATGATTTTCACCACTGTATTCCAAACAGTCCCTTCTTGTGCCATTACGAGCATGATTTGTTCTTAGTTTATTTTGTTTACATGGATCTGGTAATTAGGGACAATCACCAACATCAGACTCTCTGAGGCTGCACATGAACTTTTGGCTACACTCCATAAACAGCAGCATGTTGTCCCTCAGGACAAACTTAGGGACAGCTGAATAAATAACATGCAACATATCAGACTACCACCTTTCAAGCTTATTAACAACATTCTTCAAGTTCATTGCCTGTATCATCATCTATTTTACACATGATTAGAACTTGGAAATCTAGCAGCTATATATATAAATTATTATATAAATCCTCAAGTTAAAATGTGAAGATTCTAAGAAGCAAAGGGAGAAAACTGAGTAATTACCAGATTTTTCAGGAGTTCGCATCCTAATCCTCCTGCTCCAATAACTAGGACTTTACATGTGCTTAGCAAAAAATCAAGGGCCTGCAGAAGACATAAAACAAAAAATTAATACAATTTGTCCTTTGCTTCATAACCCTTATAAACATGTTACCATAAATTTTCAGTGCTTAGTGAGTTACAGATAAAGCAACTTTGTGTTTCCATGAGTAATTATATACTGGACTTCAGTCAGCAGTTCCTATATCCCAGTTTAGAGTAAAGCAAGACCTTTATTGATTCAATAATCAGTATTATCTTTATCACTTTTATTATTATTTGGCTTAAGGAGGTAATGTTTTCCTCCTTTAAATATTTCACTGATATACATATATATATATACATATATTTATAAAATAAATATATATGTAACTAAATAAATCTAAACAGACAGGTAACATTGCTGGCCAAAAAGAAAAGAAATGTTTAACTATATAACTGCTTTCTGTGAACTGTTCCACTACACCCCAGCCTCCAACTAGTAAATAATGGAACAGTACATTAAAAAGATAATAGTAAAATACTTTCAACTGTAAGCTGTAAATCAAAATGTACAAAAAAGGAAAGCAAAAGAAATAATTTAATAATTTAAATAATTAAAACATTCTAAATTTTGCTTTTCCTTAGTAAACATCTTTCCCAGTTCTCAAGTACTCATATTAACAGTAGTTTTTTTAAGTACAATAAATTTCTCACTGTATCAAATTACTTAAAAATGGAAGATAAATGCTGCTATTTTTTACGTGAAACTCAAGAGACAGAGCATAATTCATATGTTGTTATATATTTATATATGATAACAGCAAGCTTGTAGTTGACAGTGTACAGCTTAGAAATACAAGCTTATAAAAAAGGCACAGTATGTTCTTCTGGGATCACAATGTTCACATCATTAAAATACAGCCTTTTCATGCAGTTTTAGTACTCACACATTGCTGGTGGGTCAGTTAATGAACTTGTTTACATTACTTTGCAACACACACTACAGATTTCTTATTGAAAGTAAGTGTTTCTCACTTGAGTGCCTGGCTCGAAATCGGGATGTGTGAACGGTCCAGATCGCTCGAGGAACTTCTTTACATGGTTCCAGCGACCTTCCCAGTCTCCAGTGTCCCCACACCCACCATCAACAGCCATTCTGCACAGAACACAGTAAATTCAGCTGCAAAATCATAGAGAAAAAGCCACACCTCCAACTTTTCTATATTAAAAAACACCTCAATTATTGACCATTCATACAAATGCATCTGCATATTCTGCGTGTGTGTTATGCACGTGAGCATTTGCATGAGTGGGTTTTATTTGTGCAACTAGAAAGCAACAATATAAATATGCACAGAGGGGGAAAAAAAACCTCAGGCATTTCAATAAACCCATTGATTTAACTGCTACTAGTAAAAGTTGGCCTGAAGTGAAAAAGGGTCTAATTCCTTTTATTTCCCTCATATTTAAAGAGGACACAGGAAAAGAGCTTGTCCCTTTAGATTTTGAGGGTGGTTTTTTTCATCTGTAAAGTCTTGTATACTTTTTTTAACTGATTTTTTTAAGTTCATAAATTTAGAATTACCAGTATGTAACAGCAATTGTGAGGCAGTGAATAAATAACAGTAATGTGCCCCAACATTGTCCTCTGAATCTTCAGAGTAGTTAATTTTAAAAAGTGTTAAAAAAGACATAAATCTTGAATGCTCTTCACCCTCAGATGGTACTATGTAATTTAGAACACCCCCATTTTTCAGTCATCCCTGAGCCTGGCAACAGTAACAGCACAAAAACGAAAGTTTGTAGTTATCTTCCTTTGAATTTTCAAGACAGAATTTTACACAAAATACTCCAGTACCCTTTTTCTGCTTTTGCAGGTCACTTTTAGTAGTACGTAAGTATAAATTTAAACTGCAGAGACTTACTGGAATAGTTTAAAATCAGCTCTCAAGTTATCTTCTAGTGCAAGACCATCAGCTACTCCCCTTTTTAAATAGGAGCTCCACTCAATATATATATGATTGTGTTCTACGTTAATACAAAACTAAACTCCTTATGAAAGAGCTTTGCCAATCCTGAGCATAAAAGGTTGTGCCACCACTGATAAGGAGTGTTATTTGCTTCCTTCTATGAAGCCCTAAGAAAAGCACTTGGTTAATAATTAAAGAGTAATATTTAGAATTTATTACAGTTCCTGGTGACTCCAAAATATAGTGAAAACATCTAGAGTGAATTCCTTTCTCTTCACAGCATTCAGAACAGGGACAACACAGCATGTCCACAGTAACTTTAACTTACAGACAGCTGATTTTACAAAAAATTTTCAGTAACAGGGAAAAAGTCTAAACTGCAGGAATAAATAAATCATAATTCACCTGTTTTGGGCAGCTGTCCCTGGCCGGGGGCTGGAATGAGATGATCTTTAAGGTCCCTTCCAACCCAAACTATTCTAGGATTCTGGTATTTTGACTGCAGACTGAACTCCTTCCTGATTAACTGTTGAGATAAGTTACTTACTATATGAGCAGTTAAGTAAGAGCCATAAAAATTATTTGAATTCATAAGGGGATTTTGACCTGACCTTTTGTACCTTCTCCAGTTTTCACAATTATGTGGAAATACACATATTTCACACAATGGGAAATGGTGTAAATAAACACAACGGTCTCTGTACAGACCCCTCACCTGCTGTACACCAGGTTTCAGGATGTGCATTAAGCACTGATTAAGCAAATAAAATGGGTCAGTAGACATCACAAAACCTGCTTCTGTGGATATTAAAATTTTTAGCTTTTCTGTAAATGAGTGTAGAAGCTGTGTTTGGTGGCACTAAGAACAACTTTTTTTATCCTTTTATACAGCCCCTATAAACAGCCATTAACAGCACCATTCCTTGTGTGTTTAAATGTGTATATCCCTTCATAAGTCAGGCAAAATGGTAAGATCTAGTTTCACTTTTGCAACTGTACTACAGTTTGGTTTTTACAGGGTTGGACATTGTGGAGATCTGAAAAACATCAATAATTCAACCTGAGATTTTACATTTCAGAGTCTTTTTTAAAAGCGTTTATTTTCTGTGCTGTTACAGCATTACCAAGTATCATGAGAGTTTAACAAAATTCTTACTCATTTCACCGAGTTCCTTGCGTTTTAAATTTCGTTTAAAAAATCTCAGAGCACCACAGTCCTTACGCCGCTTTAAGCTCAGACTTTTCCCTGCCACTTTCGCACCTCCGAAGCTCCATGCTTTTGGGGGACTTGGCATGCACCCCTCCCATCCAACACGCCCAGGGATTTTCGTGACCCTCACCCGACACACACATGCACTGCCTGCCAGCCCAGCGCTCGGGCAGGCCGGCGTGGCGATCCCTGGGAAGAGGGGCACAGGCAGGTGGAAGGGAGCAGCTAAGGGGATGGAAGCAGATGACGCTGAAGATTTCTCAGCCTTAGTTTTAAGGCAGGTGCGTAGAATGTAGAGCTTTTAACAAGCGGGAAGCCAACTGGCCCGCGGCCCGGATTTTTGGGTTTTTTTTGTTTTTTTTTTTTAATTTTCAGCCAAAAAATTTAGCCACCTGCTTCTAGCCTGGAGGCCCTTCCCGCTCCCTGGCCGGCAAGGCAGCTCCCCCCGTGTTGTCCCCAAGCTCCTCAGCGCACCATGCCAAGCTGCGAGCCCCTCTCGGCCGGGCTCCTCTCTCCCAGCCCCCGCCGTCCAAGCCCTGCCCCACCTGTGACATCCTTCCTGGGGCTCCCTCCTCCCTGCCCGCGCCTCCCCCGTCCCTCACCTCCCGCGGGGCTGCGGCTCTCCCTGCCCTGCCCTGCCCTGCCCCCGGCCCGCCAAGCGCTGCCCCCGCTGGCCCGCAGCCCCGCACTAACCCATCCGCCAGCAGCTCCTCTAGCCTCCTTCTTTTCTTCTCCCTAAAAGAGAGAGAATAAAAGAAGGGTCAGTATCGCGCTACAGAGACCGGGGAGGAGGGAGGGGGTTCCCCGGGCGCGGGGCGGCGGCGGCCGAGCACACACATACAGGGCACTTACGGTTCCTCACCATCCGCCATAGCTCCCTCTGCTTCCCACAGTGCCCCGCGCGGGGCGGGGCCGGGACCGCGGGGTTGTTTCCCGCGCCGGGGGGAGCAGGGGGGGGCGATAATCGCGATAATCGTCCTGGCGACGCGGCGGGGGGACCTCTGCGGAACCCCTGAGCCATGAGACAAAGGCTCCCGCCTCCCCTGCCCGGCCCCCGGCGGCTGAGGGGTCTCCCTGCGCCCACCTCCCTGATGGCCGCAGAGCCATGGAGTGGTTTGGGCTGGAAGGGACCCCAGAGATCATCCAGTTCCAACCTGCCACGGGCAGGGACACCTTCCACTAGACCAGGTTGCTCCAAGCCCTGTCCAGCCAGGCCTTGAACACTTCCTGGGATGCGGCAGCCACAGCTGCTCTGGGCAACCTTGCTACCCTCACAAGGAAGAATTTCTTCCTCATATCTAATCTGAACCTGCCCTTTGTCAGTTTGAAGCCAATACATTTTATTCTGTCACTCCAGGCCCTTGAGAAAATCCCTTTCTTGTAGGTTCCCATCCGGTACTGGAAGGCAGCAATTGGGTCACCCATAAGCCTTCCCTTTTCCAGGCTGAACAATTCCAGTTCTCTCAGCCTTTCCTCGTAGCAGAGATGTGCCATCCCTTTGATCATCTTGGCCTCTTACCCAGGAACCCAGGAGGGCATTCCCGGGGCACTTAGAGGCTGGAGAATGACCAGAGACCAAATGTGGATGTGGGATCAGCCTGGGGCTGGTCACTGCCCACCACAATGGCTTTTGCCTCATCAGCACTCCCTGGACAGAGGCCGGACAGGCTGTGCCCATGGCTCTCCTGGGATCGTATATAAATAAACCAGAACTAGGGAACAGCATCTGAACACAGGATGGGAAGCAGACGAGCAGGACTAACGAGGGTTGAGCTCAACCCTTGGACTCCCAAACTTTAGAAGCAGCTGCCAGGATCCCGGCTTACCAGTCTGCACTTTGAGAAGGACTTTGATGCCCGCAGCAAACCCGGGGTGTTGTGTGGTACACACATGGTGGGTGAGGTGTGAAAGCCTGAAAGCACAAGTGCTCCAACACGTGCTGCTGGGATCGAACCAGCATATCTGCTGTCACCAACCTTTGCCTCCAAAGGCACAATCACCTTGTTGCCGATTTTAGGAGCTCTTTAAACACAGACACAGAGTCTAGTTTAAGAAGGAGACGTTGTTTATTTTGCACAGGGTGCAAGGTGTAGGTTTCCACAAATCAAGCATTCCAAGGGATAAAAAGTTACATGTTTTATAAAGTAAAATTTACATGAGCCCGCCTCTCTAATACATATTCCCCCGCCCACCTAATGCATATTTATTTCGGTGATCTAATCTTACGCAATGCTCGAAAACACAAAGTTCTTTTCTTCAGTAAACAGCTTGTATTGTTGAAGTTATCTGACATCAATCACGTTTAAAAAAGGCGAGAAAAATCAGCCCGAAGACAGAAAATTCACGTTGAAGACACCACCCCCACTAGCAGAGCCAGTCTGCAATGGGACACCCCCCAGAGCCCCCGTGGCTGGGGCTGACGCTCCCCCCGCCTCACGGATGATGCGGAGCGGGTTCGGCACGTGAATATTAAACGCGCATCACCATTTGCTGAGGGAACAATGAATTTGCAGCGGTTATTGACAGCAGCCCGTGTCAGCTGCCATCCCTGGGCGTGTGGCGGGCGGTGACACAGACCGTCGCTTGTGCCGCCGCCGCTGCCGCTCGTTCGCTGGCGGTCCCGGCAGCGAGGAGCGGGGCCGGGGCCGGTGCGCGCATCGCTGTCGGTGTGTCCCTCGGTGCCGCTGTCCGTGTGTCGCGGTCGCGGAGCCGCCCCCGGGCGGTGCCCGCCTCTCCCGAGCCTGCGCGGCGGCGGCGGCGGCCATGGAGGTGCAGGTGGCCCCGCTGCGGGCCTGGGACGATTTCTTTCCCGGCTCGGACCGCTTCGCCCTGCCCGACCTCAAGGACATCTCGAAATGGAACAACCGCGTGGTCAGCAACCTGCTCTACTACCAGACCAACTACCTGATGGTGGCCGCCGCGCTCGTCTCCATCGTGGGGTCAGTGCGCGGCCTCGCAGCGCGGCCGGGCGGGGGGCGGTGGGATGGAGGGGCCCCGTCGCGGTCCGGGAGCGCTGAGACCCGGCCCGGTGCCACGGGAAGAGGTGCGGACCGGCCCCGGGCGGGCTGTCGGGCTGCAGGGCCGGGGGAGCTGCTTTTCCCCCCTCTTCCCTTTCCCCCCTGTTCTCTTTTTCCTCCATTCTCCTTTCCCCCCCTTCGCCTTTCCCCTTCTCTCCATTCCCCTTTCCCCCCCACTCCTCTTTCCCCCACTCGCCGCTTTCCCTCCTATTCCTTCCTCCTATTTCCCCTTTTTCCCCTCTTGTTTTCCCTTAAACCTCTGGAGTCGCTTAAAAATGCAGGAGGTTACAGCCTCCCTTGTGGAGAGGGGGCTTGAGAGAAGTCGGGTTTATGACTTATTTATTAGTTTATTGGTGCAGTCTCACTGATGTTACTGTTACCTCCCTGTTTCACGGGCTGCTCCTCAAGCCCTTTGCCCGAGGGAGGGGCAGCAGACACCCAGCCTGGCAGGAGGCAGCGATGATTTTTATGTGCTGGATGTCGCTCGTAGAAAACGGAGCCTCATCCTGCGCAGTGACCTGTGCTTCCTCCTGAACCTGTCCAGTGGGGCTGTGCATGCTCAGACACGCTCTGCTGTGAATTTTAAAAAAAATACATAGATAAATTCTGCTCTCTTCAAGACAGGACCATCTGCGTACGGTGTTGTGTCAGGCCCAGCTTTCCTGAAGAGAATTAGGAAATAACCTTATAATGATGTCCTGAATCAAAACCTATGTGACTCATGAGGTATTGCTCCGGCATCTTTGGTCAGAAAGCTCTTAAGCAAGACATGCAGCAGAAGCTGATGATTAAGCTTTTAATATGGAAACTGGAATACTCCACTCTTCTCAACAAACAGTGCGCAAATGCCTAAATTGGAGGATTGCCCAGCCACTAGGCCAGAGTGGTTTTGGCTGAAGTACATCTTATCTTTTGTGTTGCAGAGTCTTAAAATTATTCCTCTAAATCTATTTCTTTTTTTTTTTTGGTGTAAGCATTCTGCATCCTGTTAGGGCTTCTGAAGCTGTTGACCCAGCATCTTAAATTGGTGAAGATTCTGTGGCTCCCAGGGAGCTTTGGCCTGTGCTCTGAGGAAGGATAGGCTCAGAATCCTGCTTTTTCTTCTGGATGCATATGATGGTTAAGGGTTTGGCATAGTGGCATAGGCTTTCTGCTTTTATGCTGCAGTGAGCTTTACAGATTACTAGGCTGGTAAAATGACACTTCCATGGCCTTGCTTTTCTTATACCACCTTGCTCCAAACTTCTGTGTTCCTTTACCCCTACTTAGCAGCACGATGCTGTAGCCACCTCTCAATGAATAGGTAAATCACAGTGTCCCTGGAAGGCAGAGGGACAAGCTCTTCTGCCCAGGAAGGTTGGGAAAACAATTTTAATATTTCTTGTCAGAAAACAAGGATTGGAGAAGCTTTTACTCACTCTCCTAAATTCCTCCTTTTGAACTCTGATGGGTTTTTTTCAGATCAAGGGAGATTCATCTCCCACTTGTTTCCCACTGATGTGCTGAGAGGGAGGTGGAAGAGAGACATAGGAGATGGAAACTAGTATCAGAACTGCAATTCCAATACCTTAATATTAAGTGATAACCCTTAAAGTTGAAAACTTATAGATAAACAATACCTGGAATGGAATCTTGATCTCAAATATTTTTTATAGCATGTCTTAGAGCCTTTGGTGTATTGATGAACCTAACACTGAAGTAAAATCATATGGGAGAAGAACTCTAAAGGAAATGGGATAATACCTCAATAGAGAAAAAGTATTCATTTCTTTTAATAAAAATATTTTTCATTTGGCCAGACTGTGGCTTTGGGAGAAAGGTAAAGAAAGTTCTCCTGATAAATTTAAATAGATGACTGGGTTGTTGCACTTACTTCTGTACTGGGCGGGAACCTCTGAGTGATAAATGATGAATCATGGCTTTTTAGGAACTCCAGGGCTGTATACAGCCTAAGGGCAGGATTATTGAAACCACTAATGTAGTGGTCTTCCCATGATCAAAACTAAACTTAGCCCATGACCAACTCTACCTGTTCTTAAACCATCTACCTACATAGACAGACTTGTAATGTAAAGATAATATTTTCAGCTATTGCAACACTTGGCAACTGTGGTTGCAGTGCACTGACTCAGAAATTGTAGCCTGAAGCTTTCTTGATACTGGAGGTACAGTGCTCATTGCCACAGCTTCAGTTTACTGCCTCTCCTACAGCAAAGGTGACCTCTCCAGCCTTTCACCCAATCTCTTCAAGGTGTGGAATAACCTTACCATGAACATCGTGGAATTGCAATGATCTCTATTGCATCATGTCCCTGCTTTTCTCCTCCCATCTGTCTTCTCCCAAAGCTACTGTTACATGGAAATTAAGTTCTGGGCTTTGCAGTAATGTAGCTTTTACTTTCAGCCTGCAGGACTGAAAACAGAAAATAATAAATCAGTGAACAAAAAACTAAAACTCCTGAGTTAGTGCCACTCCACAAGTACAGGCCTTGTCTCTTCCATGCTCCCTCCTTGCAAATTCCTTTAAGAATTACTCTGGACTTATGTGCTTTTTCTTCCCCCCGCCACAACTCAGTTGCAGTAGATTACTGATAAAAACAAGATCTTTACAAACTTGTGCCCTTTCACCCATTTATGGAGGAACTGGACTCCCCATTCTTACCTTAAGCCAGGGCCCTGTCATTGTGAGTCCTGTTGGGATTTTTATTAAAATTGGTGCCTTCAGTGCCTCCCACAACAGCTTGTAACTCCCATCAAACAGTCAATTTGGTTAATAAGTGGAATTTGTCTGTTCTTCCACCTACTCCAACAAGGCCTCTCTGTCATGTAATTCAAACTTAACTGCTTAAATTAATGTAATTTCATCTAGGCTTTTGTTGCCATGTACTTGCTAAAAATTATCTCCTGAATCTGACAGTTTTATAAAGCATGCTGGATTTCAGAGTGCTGCATCTATGTGAACATCAGAGTGCTCATTCTCATCTGGAATAATGTTCTCCTTGCAGCCTGAGGTTTGATGTCTCTTTCCTTTGCCACTTTTTAAAAACATTTACTGTTCATCTGCACAACCCTAGCAATCGATGACTACCTTTTTTTCTTCTTTTTTTTACCTTCCCCAGCCTGAGGTGCCTGTAGTTATTCCTTTTGCTGAAACAAAAACTCCAGAGCAGCACAGTCTTTAGTTTCTCTCATGCCTGATAAAAGACTGAGTGAGCAAAACACATCATTTCAAAACATACATCGCATAATAATATTAGTATATAACTTCATAAAGGTCTGGCAGTTCTGCAAGAAGGAATCAGTCTCCTGTTCTCAAAACAGTTCAAGTAAACAAAAGAAGGTACAGAAGCATTGCTAAATCCATGGATGCTGAGGGCTATCACCTGGAATAACATGCTATTTATAGTTTTATGTGCTGCATCTCATTACAGCTGTATAATCTCAATGAAGCTCGAACTATGGGGAGAGAGGAGGCAGAATTTCATCTTTCAAGTTGTTTAAATAAACAAAAATGAGGGAGGAAGCATTTCAGAGCTCTGACCTTCCCACTGCTTGGGCCATGGTAGAGCAAAAGGCCTTCGAAAAGGGAATTTTCATGCTTATTTGGTGCAACAGCCTAACTGAGCTGCTGTAAGTAAAAAAAATGTGGTTCACGATGACTGCTAGTCTCCTACTCAGTGCCTTTGTTCAGACTTGCCTGGTCACATGCAAAAGAAACAGATGTGACAGCAACTGCTGAATAATCACCCCAATACAGTTATCTACAATGTAGCTGATTTGAGGATGGAGCTTTTGCTTTTTATGTGGCCTGGCCTATTTCTGGGCTTGTGCTGCTGGAGGCTTTTCTTCCACAAGGGATGTGTCTTGCCAAGCTCTTTTTCCCTGCACTACAGCTGTGTGTCCTCCCTGTCTCCTGCTGTAAGGCTGCACAAGTGCAGGTATGAAACTGCCTGGCAGGGAGAGGTGATGTGGTAACTCACTGAAAGCAGAGATTTTTGGGCTTTCCTCAACCTGTGTGAGAATTCTAACTTGTGATGCATGTAGGGCAGAGCCTAGAAATACGAATCTAGTTTAAAAAAAGAAAGTATTTAATCTTCATCTGTTTCTGCTGGCCCGGGGTAGCTGCCAGTACGTCTTCCCACACAACTGCACCTCCAGCATCTTGTCTCTCCTGAGGCTCCTTCCACGAATACAGAGTGTATTGGCACAGAATAATACCTGTGTCCCTGCAGGCAGGCAGGATGTTCATTTTGTTTTATTTATTGTCCCTGTCTCTTTACTTTGCACTGAGGCAGGTGCTGAAGGAAGCCTGGTCTTTGCAGGGCAGCAGGGCTGCAATGGCAAGTCCCACTGTGACACTGTTGGAACTGAATCGGGGTGATGGCTTTTTGTTGTCAGTTTGTCCCGGCTGTACTGGAGGTCACAGAGAACAAAGAAGGTGATAGATCATCCACACAAGATGCTCTGGGCCATTAGCACACCCAAACGCCATTAGTCCTGCTCTTCTAGCTTCTTTCAGAGTCATAGAAGTTGGTGGTTTTCATGTCCAACCCTAAAAGAGTTTTTCCTCCCCTAAGTCATCTGAGCAGTGTAAACTCAAGCCACCACACCCCTGCCATGCTGATAGTTATGTGCATTACATTTTTAGGTATTTGAGAGGTCTCATAAATCCCTGCTAAAGGGAATTATATTTAGAAAGTATCTTGTAACATACTTAATGGCTGGTCACTTACCTTGTCTCTGCAGCACTGAAAGGCTTCCAGCCTCCTTGCCTGAGCACAAATTTGTCATATTGTGTTCTGTCCTCTGTATAAATAAAGCCAATACCAATACTGGTGGTTCAGCTGTAAGGTGACTTCTAGGGCTTGCTTTTTCCCCAGGCCCTGGTGTTCTAAAATAACATGTCCATGTTTTTTCCTTTCTAGTCTTTAGCTATTGTGTTACTGAGAGCAGCCTGCCAACAGATCTGAGTGAAAAGATAATGGAGGTCTGCCTTCCTGAAAAATGCCATTGCTGAAAAAGAATTTTCTATATATGAATTTCTAGGGTGATCTTAGTGCTGTAAATTATGCTGTGGGTGAGTCAAGCAATAAAGGGGAGCTTGGCATATGACACCCTATCCAGCACTGCAATCACCAGCAGTGAAGTCTGTGGACACATGGCTGATAATTTGAATACCAGTTTTTAGTGGCAACTGCAGTCCCCATCTGTGTTCATGTGGCTCTGAATGCCTTCACTTGATACTTCTGTTCACTGTTCCCTTGTACACGTTGGAATGCAGCCCACTTCAGAAAACATGTAATTCAAATCACTTTCCTCAGGAAAGTGGGATCTTCTGAATGCACTGTGCCTCCCCCCCACTCCCCTTTATATCCCTTACAGCCAGTCAGTTATACAGAACCTGTGTAATACCAGAAAAAAAGCAAAGAGCAAAGAATTATTCAGTCTCTTCCTTATAAATATGGAGGGATAGCTCTTCACCACAAGTTTCTGAAGCTGTAATAAGAGTAGAGGGAAGAGCAGGGAAGATAAGGCTTTGAGAGCATTTACCAGGCATGTGGAAAATGTGGAGTGGAGCTCTGCCTAGCTCTTTATTGCTTCTAGGATTATCTTGTCTGGGGATTTTTTGGCAACAAAAAATTGTTTACCATGAGTTGCCTGAGTAAGTTTGGCCATTTCTGCTCCAAGATAGCTGTGATGTGGAGGTGACTTCTACTTTAGGAATCTCATATGTCCAGTAGTATGTATATAAGCCAGGCACCAGGGTGGTCCAGTCATGAGTCATCCTCCTTCTCCTGCTGCAAAGGAGCACAGATGAAACCGATTTCCTTCCAGAGCAATGCTGTTCACTTTTTCCAGCCTGGAAACTTTAGATTGACAATTCAAAGCTAAATATAAACTGGCTGGCTACAGGGAGTGACTCAGATGCAACAACCAAGTCTGCCCTATCACCACTTCCAAAAAGTCCTGTTGGCTTTTCAGCGTGAGGAGCAGAAGCAGGTGGGGAACTAGTCTGAATTTTAATCTTTTTCTGTCCAGTTGTCCTGACTCCTGTTGGCACAAGTGACTTAAAGAATCAAGAGCCAGTCCTTGCTCTGAAATAATTCTTGGGGATTCTTCCTTCTCTGGGGAAGTGTTGCCTGGCACTGCAGGTGGAGTGTTGACATACCGGCACAGTTCTTGTGCCTGTGCCGGATATGAAGCACAGACCACAAACCAGAGCATCCTCCTCAGCAGTGGGGAGGAGTGGTGAATCACTGTGCCTGTTAGCTTTGGAACAGCAAGACGAGCTGCAAAGTCTACAAGGGGAAATCTTGAGTATGTGTGGCTTTGTCGGGGCGGTGTTGTGCTGCTGCCATAGTTGTAATAGCTCAGAGCCCTCAGCTGCTGTGTAATCAGGGCAGTGCATGTGCAGGCCAGCAAATCAGAGTGCACATGAAATCACATAACTTTTTACTCTATGAGTTAAATATCACAGAGCCTTGACTTTGTGTGAGTACAGAAACAAGCTCAGCAGAGTCATTGCTGAAAGCTTGACTCTGAACAAGCTCTAAATACTCAGGAAAGTGGTTTGAGCAGGTATATGTTCTCGCGCTGGTCCAAAAAAGGGACCTGCCGTTTATAGTCCAGAGCTGATCCACTCGGTGGCTTGGTTTGCTTGGAAACTCTGATAACAATAATAGAACACAAACCTCAGCAGTGACCCTCTTGCCAGGCCTGGCTCTTCTTCCTGTAAAACCTGTATCCCGTACTCCAGTTCCTTCTGACTCTCAGGCATGCTTGCTTGGGACTGGGCTTCCATCTCCTGTGATGATGGTGGTGAGCTCCTTCTGCAAGTTCATACAGTTCTTATGTTTGGTTGTAAACCAGTAAGAAGGTTTACTCAGAAATGAGAAAGAGTGAAGTAACTTCCCCTTTAGTTAGTGTTCTCCTTCCTTTCCCATATTGCAAACTAGACAAGATACTATGAAAAGCTAGTTCATCTGAAGGCCTAGGCTGATCCTGGTTTTGCCATGTGGAGGGAAAATATCAGTCCTCTGGGCAACTGTTGCCTCCATCTGCTCTCTGGATATGCTAACTCTGGGTGTGATACCACGAGTTGATTGCAGAGGTAGGAGGGGTCCTGGTGGGAAGTGCTTCTGTTATGAAGTGCTGCAGAAACTCATTATCCTGAGCTAAACTCCAGAAGAGGACATAAAGATTATCTGAATTCAGTCCTAAAAGGGTTGCTTGTTCGAGCTGCACTTGTTGCTTTATTTAGGTTCTGCTAAAGACCTTGGTAAAGGTCTTGACAGCAGCAACTGCCTTCTCAATGACTTCCGTCCCTGCTAATGTCCCTACTGAGCGAGCTGTTCCTTATGGACACGAGTCATGAAGGTTCTGAAACTGAACACTTTTTGTTGCTGTTGTTGTTGTTTCCTCTTCTCCCCAGATTTCTGAGTCCCCTGAACATGGTCATTGGTGGTACTGTGGTGGTGTTGGTGTTCCTGGGCTTTGTGTGGATGTCGCACAACAAGGATATTCTCCGCAAGCTGAAGAAGCAGTATCCAACCACGTTTGTAGTGGCCATCATGCTGTCTAGCTA
>JAYRBT010000023.1:5042149-5131164 GCA_036023395.1 Myiotriccus ornatus | reverse complement strand
CACAACAAGGATATTCTCCGCAAGCTGAAGAAGCAGTATCCAACCACGTTTGTAGTGGCCATCATGCTGTCTAGCTACTTCTTGATCTCCTACCTGGGAGATGTCATGGTGTTCATGTTTGGGATCACTCTTCCTCTCCTCTGTAAGTAATTTTTCTCTTCTATGTGGGGCTGGAAGTGTGTGACTTGAGCTTTCTCAAATAAGTTTGCAGATTCTAAATTGGCTGTTGGCCTTTGCTATCTCTATTTAAATTATCCCAAAGCAGAACTGTGGGGGAGTGCTCACAAACCAGCACAAGCCATCTCCAGTGTCATATTATTAAACAGGTACCTGTGGTTACTTAAACAGCCTTTGATACGTCATCATCTTCCAGTGATGTCATGGTGCTGGAATGTGTCTTCAGATGAGTGCTGCAAGAACTATGCATTCCCTGAGCATTAACAATTCATGAGTGTGTTTCTGTCCTGCAGTGATGTTTGTCCACGCTTCTCTGAGGCTCCGGAACATACAGAACAAGCTGCAGAACAAGATGGAGGGAATAGGCTTGAAGAAGACCCCAATGGGCATCATCCTGGATGCTCTAGAACAGCAGGAGGATAGTATCAACAAAATTGCTGACTACATATCTAAAGTGAAGGAGTAAGCAGCTGCAACATGGCATTTTCACCTGTTGCAGGAGTGTAGTTGCTATTTACTATTGTTCAAGCTTGCTTTCAGTTTGTGTACAAAACAGGAAATGCATGTGGTACAGGTTAATAGTTGCAGGATACAGGTATTCCAAGGTCTTCAGGGCTCCTCTAAAAACATAAGAGCAGTGACTTTTCTATTGTATAGCAAAATGTTCTGTGTTTACACAAATGCATACTAACTTAATCATGTTTGCTTGTCTCTTCTTCTGGGGGTAGAGGAGGAAGAGATGGAAACCTATGGAATGCAGTCTCTCAAACTGTCTTGTTAACAAATTTGTCTATTAAAGTAACACCCCTTTCATCTCAGTTCTAAAATATTGCAGTTTAGCCAGGTTATGCTGGGTAGCACCTTCAGCCTGGTGATGATCAAGGGGAGCTGGAATGTATCAAATGTAGGTATTTCTTGCATCCTCCAAATCCCTCCCTTGAATGGTATTTACAGAGACCACGTTGCCAGCTTAACTGGCAAGGGGTAAAACTGTGCAGTACTTGTAACGAGTCTGGGTTCTGTCCTCACCTCACACTCCTCCTTCAGCAGCCATGAAACAGTCTAAATAGATGTTAAGCATGAAGAGTACACGTGGCACTGTGCCTGCCAGTTCCAGTAAAATGTACCTTTGCTCTCTCCCAAATCCTGATCCGTAGAAACTGCTCCTTTCTGTAGGAGAGCCAAACTTCCCTGTGTGCCAGCTAAACTATGGCCAAGCACGGGAGAAAAGAAGTGTGCAGATAGGTTGGCTAAGCTGGGTTTCTACCCCATTGATGTTTTTAAATAATGCTACTTTAGGACTTACCTTGTTCTGCTTTAGTCTGTATAGGCTGTTTGTAGATGGAGGTGTATGTGTGTTTTTGAGCGTGGGTCATCTTTTTCTTTCTTCTTAACCAGAATGCAAAGATGTAAGTCAAACATGCATCCTTTGACTCTGTACTTCTGGCACTCATCAAAGGAATAAACTGGATTTCAGGTTTACAAGTAAAAGCAATAAATGTCAAGATACAGTTTTTGAACACCCATTCCAATTTCATGAAGATATTTGCCTGTTAAAACTCCTGAAGCTGAGAGCAGTGTGGGGGATTCTTTTACATATATGTATTTTAACTGCCAGCTCTGATGGAATCATCTTGATAACAGGAGCTTGCCAACAATGTGGGGGGAAGTTGTCCAGGTGATACTCCATTTCAAATAATCTTGCATTTCTCTTTTCTAATCAAGTAATTAATTTAATAAAAAAGGAAGGATCCTTGAAGTTGAAGCTTTTATGTAACTTGCCATGCTGTTTTCATAGTGAACTGCGTAGAGATCTGAACATGTCATTCCATTTAAGTGTTACAGTGATCAGTATTTATCAAAAATGTCTGTATATTCCAGCTGAAGAGTCAATGGCCTGTTCCTCACTTGTAGCGCATGGTCTTTGTTTTTTGAAAGCTGTTTCCACACTTAAAGAACATAGTAGCCTATGACTTCATCATTACTGTAGAATTTTAAAAACTGCACAGTTATGACGAAAAATAAATTCTGAGGGTTTGAAACTGAAGCTTGTGCCTGTTTCTGTGTTTGGTGGAGCTCCAGGAGGGGTGGTGGGAGATCTGCTGTCACTCTGCAGCTCGTGCCACAAGCCTGTGTAGGGGATTAAGCTTCTGGCTTGGACTGCTCCATGTCTGTATTAGCTTTGCTGGGGCACAGGGGACCTCTGAACTGAAGTGTTACAGTCTTGGCTCTTGCATCCTTAAAAAGGCTGCTCTACAGAGGTGGAATACTTAAAGTATTTGTTCATGCTGTTCCAGTCTCTTATATAACTCTACTTAACTGGGATTTCACTTTGCTTTTAATTACCTGAGAGGGATTTCTGCACCTAGGAGTACTGGGAGCTGTGCCTTGAGCAGTACTAGGAAGCCAGCTCTGCTGCAGTCAGACTGATGGTGTGATCTCTGTGTTTGGCTGCCTGGCTCCTCTTGGGATCACTGGAGAGGCTGCTCGGTGGGAGAACACGGATCAGAGCAGGGCTCCACAGGTCCTGCTCTGTGCACCCTGGTAAGACGTGTTTGGCAGCTTCTGGGTGTAGCAGTAATTTGTGCCTGACAGCTCGAGACGGAGACTAAAGCACTATATTATATTTTCCTTTGTGCTTCCCTGTCCCAGCTGCTGAAGTCTGAGCTGCACTAGCCCAGCCCTGAAGCCAGTCTGGAGAGCAGCTACTCCAAAAGCTTTCTCTCCAAGAGCTCTTTGCATTTGCTGCTGTGCTCCATGCAAGGGCTTGGTTAGAAGTACCAAGCTCCTTCCCTTTCCTGCTCTTACCCACTACAAATAGTGGGGGCTGCAATGAAAATTACTTCCATTTTTTTACATCTCTGCCATTCAGAAATGGCTCTTCCTTTCCCTTTACATGATACTTAAAAGCTACTTGCTCTGTCTTAGGTAATAAATCAAGAGGGTTTCCCAAGTCTGGGGCATTCCAGTTGCAAACAGAAGCTGAGCTGAGAAGGAGCTTTACAAGTTTGAAAGACAGAGCTTGGAAAGAGACCAGGTGATAGACACATGAAAGAAAGGACAAATGAAAATCTTAACTAATGATAGTAGAGACTTCCTTGGATTCAATGAGGCCCTGGACATTGCTGATACTACAGGACTATTATAATAAACATGGGAAGGGGGAGTAGGGTGGGACTGCAATCACTAAGAGACTAACTCACCTGAAGAAAGTCCTACCAGGAGCTGTGGAGCTGTGCCTTTGGATCAAGTATCAGCCACAGGAAGGCGGGGAAGCAGCATTGTGGCCTTTGTTCTTTCCCTAAGCCTTAGAGCTTTAAAAAAAAAAACAAAAAACCCCCAAACTGGTCTCTTGTGGATGTGTTTTACAAGAGCGTGACTTACCTGCAACTGCTTTAGAAAAAACGCAACGGAAAAGTCTAATGTGATCATAAAGGATGAGGAGAAAAAAAGCCCATCCTCCTGCCACAAGAAGAGTGTGGAAAGAAACCTGAAATGGCATTTCAGTGCACTCCAAGGTGGCTGCAATTAAGGAATACATTAAGACAGAGGTGAATCATGGGGAATGAAGATCACAGCTCTCAAAGCAGAATGTAGCAGCATCTTTTATATGCTGATCAGGTACAATACCCACTAGACTATGTTCTGAAATAGAGCTTGAAACCATCCAGGCGAGGTGTTTGTTGTACCAGAGCAGTCCTCCTGTCGGGGAGCATCTGGTTAATGATGGAAGTGCTGCACACATCTTACAGAGAGAGCTTTATTTCATTGCTGTTTCCTTAGCCTAAAAAATGAAGCTGTATACATGGAACCCAAATACATTTCTCACAGACAAGAGAATAATAAGGGAGCATGTGTGTGAAAAGAAAGATAAAGCACAGCGTGTTCCTGCAGAATCTGGCAGCAGAAGGACAACGTGGAAGCAAAGTAGTTTGCTGACAAACTAGAAAGACAAGGTTATTGATGCCTCTGAGAAAATACTCCCACAACAAACTGAAGCCTCAAATCCACTTGGCAGACAGATGGCAGCGGGATTGTTTGATACCTGGTGGAAATGCTTAGCACTGGGTTTTCCCATGCCAGCCGTTTCCACCACACTTATAAAAGTGTGTATCGCAAGCGTTGTTCCCAAAGAGTTGAATATACCACCTGGGTTCTGCAGAAAACATCTGCTGAAACTGTTGTAAGCAAAACTTGAATAGTCCTTATCCCAAGTTGTTTTCTTCAGGTCAGTCTGGTCTCACTCCAGCTGCTTTGGCAACGGCACCTGGACAAGGACAGTAAGTATGAGGAGGAGGAAATTTCTCAGTCTTATTTCCCAGAGCACTTAAGTCTAATATAAACATACAGAAAATGTAAAACGATCAAAAATATAGCAGCTGGGAGCTCCAAGGAACTCTAGTTGGGAACTTCTTTTGTTTGTAATTTTCCACTTGCTGTTTGTGATGCTTTATGCCCAGGAAATCAGTCTGAAGGCACTGAATCCCTTCATGGAGCAAACTAACACCCAGCTTTGCTCAAGCAGTAAAACCCTATTTTAGAGATGAAGCTGAGGGTACTGAGGCAAAAAAGGAGTTACCAAGATCACACAGGATAGGGAGAATAACAGCCTAATGCTCCCAAATCCAAGCCAAGTGGCCCAATGAGAGAGAACTAGAAAAAAACCCAAAAAAACGAAAACCCACCAAAAAAAACCCCACCCCAAACCCCCAACACATGTATCCATTGCTGAGGGACTTGCTGAAGGAATAATTGTTTTTGTGTAGGTATAAATGAAAGCAAAATGAGGCCCACTATATTAAAATGTCAATATTAAAAGAAAAATTAATTACAAAATACTACTTGACTACTCTTTAATCACAAAGAATTTCCTGTCCTCTTCCTCAAGCCTTAGCAACACAAACAGGCATCAAAATCACAAGCTACAAATACAGTCATCTTTTAGGATTTCTTGAATAATGATAAAACACAAGGAATTTTAACAGGTCAGGAGAGCAGAAGGCTAAATCTGCTGGCCAACGTTTTGAGAAGTGGTCCATGAATTTGGTACCCAAGTAACAGCATCACCAAGAGGCAGTTTTCACAGTTTTGGACTTGGATTCTCATGCTGAGCTCACATCGTAAGTTGTGACCACTGAGCACTTTTCAGTGGCAAAGATTTACTTGGAAACAAATATAAAAACTCCTGTGGTATCACTACTTTCTTCCTTTAACCTTGTTCCATCTCTGTTGCTTCTAATTTCTTTCTTTTTTTTTTTCCTAATAGCACTAGGATTTTGCAGTTGATTTAAATAAGGGCAAAAAAAGATTGAGCAGCAAAGGATCATTAAAATAATACACTCCTTGTTACTGGGTGAGGCAGGCAGGAGCAGAGCTTCAGGCTGTGAGTCTAGGCTGGATTTCAGTGTGGCCAAGTGATGGTGCTTTCTTGTGTAGAGTGAGAGCTAAGATAAAACACAGCTATTGAAGAGAGAAACATGGGGGTTTTATGGGGGACTGAGGCCAGACTAGTGTGAAAAATAATACCTGTTGCTCTCCTAAAACAAGCATCTTATAATAGCACGTGCCTATCATAACTAATATGCTATTAGTAGTATGCTAAGGCTGAGTTTCTGTGGCTTTGTTAATCTCCTGACTGAATATCCACTCTTTTACCTTATGGATGTAGACGGGGGTGCACGAGGCTGCAGCTTGTTGCCATTTCTCTGTGGAAGCCCAACCTTAGTGCTGCTGGAAAACAACCACCTGCATCCCAGGAACAGCAGCCTGCCACAGTGATGCAGCACTGCTGATGCAGCAGGCGGGCGCATTGCCAGCCCCACGAGTGCCCAGATGTTTCCAACCCCAGCTCGGGGCACGCTGGGTGGACGTGATTCCCTCCCCTTGCCACCACAGCTCGGCACTTACCGGTCTAAGATAAGCGACGTTGCTCTGACGGATGTCGTTGAGGAGCTGATCCCTCGGGGTTATTTCCACGAGGGGAGGAGGTCTTCTCCTGGGAACCGGTTTAAGTGTTTTGATGACATCTTTGAGGTTGGTTTTCTCGGCAGGTTCCACGTATTCCGGCACAGCGGGTTTGCGCTGAGTCTTCTTCAGCTTGACCACTTTGAAGCTGACGGGTTTCTCTCTGCAGGGCTGCTCCGGGGCCGCCTGCCTCGTGCTCTCCTGCCTTTTGCTCAGGGACACAGCTGCAGGGACGGGTGGTTTTGGGGCTTGTGGGAGTTCGTGCATCCTCAGCTGGGGCAGAGGTCCCCCCAGCATTTCCCACATCCCGGGAGGCAACCCAAGTCCGTTCTCCAGCATCGCTATCAACTCCTTCTGCTCTTTCATTTGCTGCTGCCTTTGCCCCTCTTGCCTCTTCTGCCTCTGCTTGTCCAGGTTTCTGCTGAGCAGGTTGGTCACCACCATCCTGGGCCCCGGCAGTTCGAAGTGATAGCCCATTTTCAGGAGGGTGGTGTTGGCTTTGAGCAGCCTGGCGATCTCCATCTCCGCCTGGTGGCCCAGCATGCCGCGCTGGTTGTGAAAGCGGAGCTCCGTCAGCGTCTCGTTGTACTGGAGGCACCGCATGATGGCCACGATCCCTTTGCCAGAGATGAAGTTGGAGTCGATGTTCAGCGTGGTGATGCTCCTGTTCTCCCGCAGCATGTTGGCCAGGGCGAACGCCACGTTGTCATCGGCACCCACGTTGGCCAAGCTGAACGTTTTTATGTTCTTATTCTTTTTCATGGCATTGACAAAGTCTATCAGCATTTCCTTGGGGACGTTTTCGATGTTGTTCAGGTTGAGCTCTTTTACATCTGGGTTGTTTTTTCGGACCTTCTCCAAACTCTCTTCTAAATTGGTTTGATTCCCTGAAGGCCTGGCACTGAGCTTCATGAAGCTGGTATCCAGCGCTAACTTTTGGGGGATGTTCAATTTTGATATTTTCTTTACATTTTCATTTGGATTCTCGTTGATTTCTCCCGGTTCTGTACTCGGTTTCTTACTTATCTGATCACTGTGACAGTTGTCATTGGTGTAATTCTCCTTTGTTTGCAATTCAGTCTCATCTTCCTCTTCTTCTTCCCCCTCCTCTTCATCATCTTCCTCTTCCTCCTCTGCTTCTTCTTTCTCCTCCTCCCCTCTCTCTTTATCGTTTCCATCCTTCTTTGTCTCCCCCAGTTGTGTTCCTGAGTTGGACACATGCTCATTTTGGTAATGTCTCTCTTTTCCCTCTGCTCCCGATATCCTCGCCCCGGCCGCCTCGCCGCTGCCGCCGGCCTTTCCTTCCACCTCCTCTGCAGTGCTTCTCTGAGGAAGACAAAACCTCACAGCTGAAATAACTGAACACAGCTTTGTTACAGTAACTTTCTACTCAAATAAACATGTAGCAGTTGGACTTAGATCTTTCTATGTCCATACATTAGAGAATAATCCTTCAAAGGGTCACTGCCTGGAAGTGCAGGCTGTGCTGGCGGACACAGGAACAACTTGTTCTTCAAGAGGCTGCAAACCAGTTTCTCTTCTTTGCTTACAAAATTAGGTCCTGACAATTAAATGCTGACCATATTTAATGCTATGTTAAGATGGTCCTTGAACTCTTTTCTGATCCAAAGTCTCTTTCTGGATTTTGTGTCATTTGTATCTTTTCTTTGACAAGAGACAAAATTTCTTTCATACACCACAAACCATTGGAAATCAGTGTGAACCACTGATGGTTTGCTCAGCCCAAGGGGGAGTTAAGAGGGCACATTGTGACCACAGTGGAGTCTCCCAGCACACGGGACAACAAGGCCTCCTGCTCTGGTGCTGGAGAGCATCACAGCCAAGGAAGCGCCTCACTGAAGATAAAGCAAATTATTAGCTCAATTTTGAGTCCAGAGATAGGAAACCAGATCCTGCACAAACCTGTTGTAAGGCCGTGGGGCTTCTAGCAACCAAATAAAAATAGTTGCTGATTTCTACCACCTCCAGAGACATCCCCCCGGCTGAGATTTTTTTTTTCAAGCATCTTTTTGCGAGTGGATCCTCCAGCACTGAGAAATGCTAATAAATTCAAGGTATTTTGCAAAGATTTGCAGTACTTCAGGCAGGGCTTGTGGTGCACTCAAAGTCTGACAAAATGGTCACAGCCACCTCTGCCCTCGGGGCTGTGGCTCCTGTCTGCTGTGGCAGAAGATGGTTTTAGTGCGGGGATCGCTTGACCAGTTGTCAGCAGCCAGCTCCACACCCAAATTCCAGATTTAACCTCAGAAATGTTTCAAAAAAACCTCTTTCTTTGAGGGTGAGATTATTACAGGAAGGGAAAACACCACAAATTTCCCCAAGAAACCTGCCCAGGGAAATCTGTGCTGCACTGTGTTGGTCTGTATTAGCAGAACCACTGGTATTTAAAACAAAAATAAAATAAATCAGTTACCTCAAATTCACTTAGGTTTGGGTATGGATGTGTTTCATCTGGCCAAGTTTCAATTCTATTAACCTATTTTTAAGTGTGGCCCTCATCCTGAAGGATATCTAAGTATGACCTTAACTTTATTTCAAAGTCATAGGGACAGTCAAATAAATTTAAGGACTGTATTGAATAGGGTCACACTAGTTCCTGGAGTTTGCATGCTTGGTCATTAGTGAATGTTTCACCCTGTTAAAATACAGTGGTTTGGGTTTTTTCTCCAGTAGATCATTAAATTCAGTCAATTAATAATTTAATAAATACGACTAATGCAATCTTTTATGGAAAAGCAACATGGTGTTGTTGCATATGCAAAGTCAAACACGTTTTAGTTACATCCTCCAAACTAATCTTGTGACAATTTCTCGGTGATTTGCTTTGCTGAAATAGAATTATGATTTTCTTATATTAAAAAGCTTAAGTAAATAATTTGGGAAAAGCAATTAAAAAATTACTAACCCTGACATCAGTCCAAGCTGAGGCTTTTAGGATTAATCTAAATTTGTTTGTACTCTACCTTACGTAAGGGACAGAAGCAGAGGCAGGTTAAGGTATTAAAGCTATAAAACAGCTCCCACAGCAGATGCATAATAAATATTTGTGATTTTTTGCTTGTTACCTCAGAGGGCAAGAGGGTGACGGGAACTCTCTCGTCCTCGAGCATGCGTCTGGATGCCTTCTGCCAGTACAGGTAGTCAACCAGGGACCTGTGGTCAAAGCTCCCCGTGGGGGGTTTCTCTGTCTGATCCTTTTGTATCATCCCAGTTGGGACTTCAGGGTCTGGGGCCATGACTTCCATCTCACTCTGCAGCTCCTTTAGCTCCTCAGGAGACAGGTTTGCCAGGATTTCATCTTCATCGATGTCCTCGGGACACACGTCTTCGTCGGAGTTCTGGCCGAGTTCAGACATGTTCATTCTTCTCTCCTTTGTCTATGACTTTTTAAACCTACAGAGGAAGCTAAATTTCAGAGGATTTTATGTTCTTTCCCCCCTCACTATCAGTAGTTCATCCTGTTAAATCGACAACTTCATGTTTTGGTCATGAGCTGTGGCAGCTCTCGGTCTCAGTGCGGGGGACAGCCCGTGCAGCTAAGTCTATATTAAGCTGCACTTGGCTGGATAAAGAGAATTTATGGCCATGCTCCATTTTCAGCAACCTGTCAGCTGTGCAAACCCTTCTGACATTTCAGTGCAGCTGGTGTGTCCCCCACTGAGGGAGGCAGGAGACAGCCATTTTCCAGAGGATTCCCGGGACACTGCACTGTTCAGTGCTTCACCCCACACTGGAGTTGCTGTAGGTGGGCAGAGGGACATTAATGGTACCTGTGAGGTGCCCGTGGGAAGAATCAGCACAAGGTCTCTGTATCCCCTCTGATCTATCATGAAAGGACCAGGGACTGCAGGCTCTGCACTGCCTTTAGCCAGGTCTAAACCCTGGCTGGACATCGCAGGTGGTCTTGGTGTGAGAGCAGCCACCCACAGTTGATGACCTCTCCCAAATGCCACATCTTGGTTAGGGTAAAATCCACCAAGATGGAAAAAAGCAGGTGAACAGTTGGTACAACACACACCTTCTGCCTGGGGACAGAGGTCCATGCAAGGACCAGCTCCAGCCCTTTGAACCAGCCTGAGCAGTCCCAACAGGAGCATTTCCCACAGCACATCCATGCCCTGCTCCCATTCAGTCTGCCCAGGGACAGTCCCAATGCCCTGCTTCTTGACTGGCCTGTCTTCATCATTAACATTATTTGGCCTGTCAATGCATCCTGGCTGACAGCTCATCTCCGTTTCATCCTTTTCCTACTATTTACCACCTTTTTCAGAATTGAGAAGAAACCACAAAGATTTACTTTGCTATAGTTGTAGACCTGATGTAACTACCCAAAATCCTTTCTTTCATTGGGTGTCCATTCCATCCTCCTTCTTTGTTCAGAATATTTTATAGGCTTCTAAATTCACGTGGCAAAGCAGAAAGCCACACCTCCAACACCGCTGTGCTCATGGCTGCTTTGTAACAGCACAGCAGGGTGGGTGAGTAACTTTTCCACTCATAGTTTGGGCTGTTCATTGGATTAGGAAGACTTCCTCTCGTAATTTCAAATTTTCTTTGCAGGGGTGTCAAATCAAACCCTCACCTTGCAACTGCAAATGCAACTTCCATAGGAATGAAACCACAGAGGAGAGGCTGTGAAACCAAGACTCCCCAATTTTTAAGCCATATTTCTCACTGCAGTCTCAACCACGCTCTGCTGGAGTCTGCCAGCAGCAAAACAGGCTCTGCATGACGATGGTCTCTCTTTGCTGTGTTCTGTAACATGAAACATGGTGTTCAAAGCCCTGTTAACCTCTATTAAAAGGCCATTATCCAAAGGTCCTCATTTGATTCACGCTGTTGCACAGCAGGGAAGAGGGCAAAAATTTAAGAACGAAATCAGCGGTAAAGGAAAAGATAATAAAAACCTGAGCCAAGTATGTAATGGCTCCATCTGCCCCTTTGGTATTTTGGAGGGCATCCTTATCCTTGTTTTATATTATGCAGTAGCAAGCACAACAGCAGACCCACACATCAATCTAGCAGCTTTAACCCACAGCTCTGCTGTCCATAAGAGAATCCATAAACAGTTTCCTGATGTTCTCAAATAAATCAGTGCTCCATGGTAGCTGGTATGTTACTCTCCCAAACGATGCAGTTTGGGTCACAGAAGTTGTGTATTCAGTGCTTACTTATCTCTTGCTAATTTCTTGACTGGAAATAAAGCCCCATGCCACCTTCTTGGATTTCCATGCTCTTCAGCCAGGCCATCCTGGGCCATGGTCTTGTCAGATCATCTAAGTTAAGCAGGGTCAAACCCATGAAGCCCTCTTGAGAAGGAAAATAGGGATACTGAGAACACCGTCAGGTATTTAAAAAGCAAGTTTTCTTCTGAACAGAAATATATCACTTGTCAAAACCACGATTAGGAAACACTATACTGGGAGCGATGCCTTCCCCATCAGATGCAGAGCAAGGAGCTGCCTGGTGACACCTCTCCTGGTGACACAGGCGCTAATCCCACAGATTTCCAAGGTGGGTATCACATTTTGCCTACTTTAGGTCTCTCCTCCATAAATTATATGTTCAGGACGTACTTCCTTTCCTGTGTGTTCTGGAAACAGCACATTAAAGCAACAAACAACACCCTCCAGGCTGCGGACACATCACAGCAGATCCAGCAGTCTTTTTCAAGACAAAAGTCCCACCTTCTTCCCAATAACATTTGTTGGTATCCCCCTGGGTAGCTTTCCAAAATAATCACACGTTCCTCAGCCTTCATAAAGACAGGAAAGGCACTTCCATCAGTGGCACTTGCTATTTTCACACCAATTTGACACTTGCTTAGGAATCCCCAGACTAATAAGCTGCTTGCACGAGTTGCCCTGTTACCAGAGGGCAGAGCTGTGCTGTGCCAGCAGCTGCACTCAAAGCCCCAGCAGAAGACAAGAGGCACCTGCAGCAATCACAAGCAGTTCCTACAGGTAGCAGCTCAAAATTCATGTTAAGTAGGTACCTGACAAGTGTTAAACAGAAGCACTTTAGGAGCAAACTGGTAGAAGGAGAGGTCTGCTGTTGGTAATGAACAATTCCTGCTCACCACTTGCTGTTTCTAAGGCAGGTGCTCATATATGGATGAGCTCTGGAACCAAACTCAGCAGGCTCTCCTGGCAGGATTGCTTCACTCCAATGATTTTTCTCATTTGCACGTTTTCTTCCAAAAATTCCAGCCTATCTCTCTTGGAAGCAAAAAGGTTGACAAGTCCTTAACTCCAATACCAGGAGTGCCTGACCCCGGTGCCACCATTTGATATGAGGCATCTCCATCATCCCATGCTTTAAGTGCCTAAAACGGTTCTATTTTTAAGGTAATTGATGGGGCACATGCTGGTGCCAAATATTTGAGTGCAATTTCTGTAATGTTGGCTTTCATTTTTTTGTTGTTTATAAACCCCCCCACATTTATTCCCTTCTATTACCCACGCATGTGCCACGGAACGAGTCAGAGTGTGCCCCGTGTAACATAACCTCGCATTACTTCTGAGAAACTCGGAGCCTGATGGGAGAATCTAAAATTGACAAACAGTAGCATACACCAAGCATGCCCAGCAATGCAGTGTAATGCAATACAGGGATTATAAAGGGTCAGATGATGGGATCTTAACAATAACAACCACTAAGTAACAGGAGCAATCATAGAGAGACACCCTGTGGGAAAAACACCAGGGGGAAAAATACCCACCCACCATGCCTCCAAACTCTTACAGATATAAATATATCGGATTAAGTTTGTTGTTTAAATAGAGTAAGGACATCTGACTTGCTAAGTACTTGCCCAAGTAGTTTGATGGAGAGCTGCAAAGGCAACCCCCCGTGTGAAGCAGCAGGCACAGCAGTAGCTGGTACCAAGGAAAGATGGAGCAGCAGGGAAGGCCAAACCTTTGCCCCATTCAGAGCCAAAACATGTTCCATTTCACCCCCAAAGCCTGAGTTTCCGTGCTGATTTACCACTGAACAACACTGTGCCTCCCCCACCAGCCCCCTGCCAATACACATATGCTCCTTTTTTACTGACCATGTTTTAAAGTGGCTGGAGCAGCATCCCCAGCACAGCCAGAGGGGACATGCTGCTCTTCTCCACCATGCTGTTACACAGAAGCAGGGTTGTGGATATAAGAGGGAGTTTCTACTCCCAGATATCATTTATAGCACAACCATGGGCAAAACACTAAAATACTCAGCACTAGTTACTGCTAACCTGGTATTTTGCTTTCCCAGCTCGTGTTATTTACGTGACCTTCGTAAAGCACTTCCAAATACCTGAATGTTTTCATCCCTGGGTGGTGGTTCACTATCTCTTCTTCCCAAAGCACGGCACTAACAGCTGCCAAAAAAAGAGAAAACCAGCCTGTGGTGAATCAAACTGAGTCTGTGAGAGATCACGAGGAATTTCGTTATTTTATGGGGAGCAGGCGATTCATGATGTTGATTGTCTGACCACAACTACAGGGACTGAGCTATGGCTCTGCCTGGGACTTTTCACCAGTGGGCAAAACCAAAATGTGCCCTGAGCTGCCTCCACGTGGCTTCCCTTAGTGTGGAACAAAGCTGATACTGGTTATGGCCATCAAAGGGGGACACCAATCCCCTGTGCCAGTGATCACCTGGGGACAGAGACCCTGGGGCAGCACTGGCTCCTGTCTGACTGCCAGAGCTCACAGAGCACAAGGCAAATGTGGTGCTGGACCTCACACCACCCATGGGCATTACACAGGCCACTTACCTACATATTTACTATTAACTGAGGGCTCATTATTCCAAGTCTGTGTGCAAGACAGGCTCAGAGATTCAACACTTTGCATCAGAAATGCAAGCTCAGACCCTTGGAGAAGACATTCATCTCCCCGAAAACCGCCTAAGAACCTGTCTGTGGCAGCATGTGCAATTCAGCAGTTATTTACTGCTAACTCTACCTTTATTCTTATGATTTATCTGTGCCCTGGGTTTGCACAGCAGAGCCTCAGGAGTGATAAAAGCCTCATGCTAAAACCAGTAGCTAGAATTACATTTTAAAACATCCCCTCCCTTTTTAAGCCAAATCTATAGTTTCCCTTCCAACGTTCCCTGGCAGCACTGTTAAATCAGAACTGCAATAACACAACACCAAGGACTCTTCAAGGAGCACCACCACTTTCAAAACCTTTTGAAGGAGCAATCACCTCCACGTTTATATGAACCCTGAATTCAGCACAAGCCAGATCAGATGAGGAACAGAGTCATTTGAGGAAACAGTGTCACCCTTCGCATTAAACTAAGGCTTATCTTTCTTTTATAGCATCCAAAGCCATCACAGCCCCATACCTCGTATCATCCCACCACCAAAACATGCCCGTGGGCAGGGATGCTGCAAAGGCCACGTGGCCAGCTCGTTCTGTACACACAGGCCACGTCCTTCCCTAACCTCAGCCCCGGAACAGGTGGAAGGATTTCTTCTAGAGTTACTCCAGCTGAGCCCTGGCTGGCTGCAAACTCTTCTCCATCTGCAGCTCTTCGATGACACTCTAATGATTAAATATAAATTGAGACTCATGCCTGCTGTGCGGGAGATGGGCAGGAGATGTCCTGGGACACGGAGCACATCCCTCTGCAGTCAAGGACTTGCTGAAGGATTTATGGTGATTGCCTTTGGGGGGGACAGACAGGGATAATGAAGTTGGATGGATGGCAGGAAGGTGCTTCTTGGTTAAAGGTCTTGCTTCTGTCACTAAGGCCCCGATGTCTGTGTCACGTGTCCTTCTGGGCTGCCAGCACAGATCACAACTCGCACTATTCCTTCTTCCAAGGAGGAAATGTCACCTCAGACTTAACTTGCTCAGTCAGAGTGCAGCGTAAATTGTCTTTGATGATAAATCCTGACCTGGGAGATGATTCACATGGTCCCAAATCTGTGTCTAACATCTTGGAGGGGAAAATTTTCTCCTATTTGCTGTGAGAGATTTCACTATTTGTGTGAGGCTTTGCTATAGCTGAAACTCTCAGCTTTCTACCTCAGAAAGTTATTAAGTATGACAGAAAAGCACAAAGGAGATGGAATAGTGTAGAAAGCAGAAATCTTCCTAGTAGTGGCGTTAACTTATCCAGGCAGATGCCAGCAAGCACAGAGATGGGAGCTCCTCCCCGGGTTCCCTGCACTGATCCCAGTGTCCAGGAGATGGAGCAAACCTTCAGTCTTTATAGGGTTTCCTACAAACATTCTGGGATGGGATGGGCCACGGTGTAGGCTTCTCACCCACCCAGGAGCTGTAAGCGTTGCCCACACTTAATGCTGAACAAGTTTAAGATCACAAATGAAATGTCAGCAGAAACCTGCAAGAGTCACATCACATATTGAGTCACTTCGGCCAACAAGTTTTATCTAAATATACTGGGCTGAATTTTAAAGATTTGTGATCTTTAAAGGTTTGCCTTTGTTCAGGGATGGGGATCCTGGCCTGAGCCTTGCCCCTCATGGTCCCTGCACTGGAGGAATGTCCTCCCCCATCTCTGAGTATTTCTGTTCAGAACAGCAGAGAAAAACCAGACAGCAATTAAAAACATGAGGCATGGCTTATTTTAGCTTAGTGCCCTAATGCCTTTTTAAGGATTCCTGTCAAAGACTGGGTTTTATTCTTCTTCATCCATCCACTAAAAGCACTTGGAACTGCTCCATTACATACAGATTTAAGTGGGGTTTTATTTGCCCTCCACACTCTCATCATCAGCATCTCCTTCTGAACAGAGAGACGTTTATAAATTGAACCTTATGGGTCTGGTGTTTCACCTTGTTCACCTCTTGGCTTTGCTCTGATCATACCAAATAAGAATTTTTAGATATTTCTTGACACTGGAAGAGGCAGGAAGGATTCCAGAGGAGCACCAGAGGCAGGGAAGCTCTTCTCTTCAATACTGCAGGTCAGGCACTAGATGTCCTCAGTCATCCTGGGAGGAAGGCTGTGCTCACACAGCAAAACACACAGATGAGGTAGGAATTCAAAGAAAGCACAAGCAATTTGTATTTCAGCTGCAAACAAATAAGATAATGATTACGGGAATGTCTTCATTACCTCTTTAGCTGCATTACACAGACCTGGTCTCTGGGAACACAGGTACATGTGCATCCAAACATCGCTCCAGAAGTGCAACGAAGCAAACTGGATGTCTGCAAAAAGCAAAGTTAAGGGTCCTGGAGAACAACTGGCACAAGTCAGGTATCACCAGCATCACCAGATCCCTTGTTGGTGATGGGCAGGAGGTGCCAGGGGGATGTTGTGCCTTCCCTCTCCTTCCCAGTGCCAGCCAAGACTGACTCTGCAACATCTGAGAAAGAGAAGTTAGAACTTCTTATTTATTCCTCATCTGGGCCTCCTTCACTCTGTACTTCCACCCCTCATAAAAGTTCCTAAGAACACAACTCTTGCTGGGCCAAGCATGCAGAGAATGACAAAAGGGGTTCAAGTGCTGCAGCTGCCACCATTCCACTTCCATTTCCAGCTCCTCTGCAGCTCAGCTCTTGCTTTCTGGAAATTGCAATCAAGCTCTGAACTCTGGCCCTAGAGGGTTTTATACCCAATATCCCCAAACACAGCAAACCATCCTGAACACCCTAACTCACCTCAAATTCCCATCTTCTCAACAACATCATCCAAAATCATCCCTGGTCCTGTCCCAGCAAGCAGGGAGGCCAGGCTGAGTGCCGGAGTTGTGCCAACATGGATGTGCTGGGCTGAGCTAAACCCTGACCACTGATGGAAAAGCCAACACAAAACTCTGTGGCTACACCATTAAAATAAAGGAATGGAAACAATGCTTTAAACAGGGCACAGACTTTGTTACACATCTCATTTTGTTTTTAAATGAAAAGGTTTCAAAGCAGGCTGATAAGTAATTGCCAGCCTGCACTGATGCCGTGAGCTCTGGGGTAAGGAACTGGACTTTGGACCACTCAGCTTCTTGCTCAAAGCCCCAGTAGTAGTTTATAGCAGCCAGGAACATGAGTCAATGGACGAAGAATCTGCAAACAGACAAACCGCAAAAGCTACTTGGAGAAATGGGAAAGGACAACAGCATGGGGGTATTTTTATTGGGAACACCTGCAAGTTCCTCTTAATGCCTATTTTCACCAGCAACCTGGAAATAAGAATAAAATACAGTGGTGGTTGTTACGTTTAAGGATGTCACAAAAAGGAATGACAAATAACTCCGGAGAGAGAAGAATGAGACTGAACAACCTGAACTGCTGGGTGACCAGGGTGCAGAAGCAGCTGCACATCTAGAACTCAAGTCACTCTTACTGAAAGGTGGGCATCTCAGAGGGCACAAACTCAAAAGAGGACCCAGCAGATGAGCAACACAACCCCAAGAGCCATGCTCCAACCAGAAAAGGCTGTGGCAATTTTTAGGCGCAAGGATAGACAAGCAAGAAGCATTTTCAGCAACATGAGGCCACCTCTGTCTATTTATCTCTGCCAGGCTGGGGCTGGGCAGCAGGTCCAGGGATTGTGACCCTCCCATGGGGATGCTGAGTGAGCCCAGTTTGGCTCCCCCAGGACAGCTGATGGAAAGGCAGAAATTCTGACTTACAGATGTGTTTTGGGAGTCTCTACACTCCCCTGAGAAAAGCTTCCCTCAGACGAAGCCACTGACCCTCTGCACCCAACCTAACACCGCAGGCCAAAAGAAATCACACCACGGGGACTTACTTTAAAGCCCTGAAAATAACACACACTGCAATTTTCCAAGCACTCAAGGAGAAACAGGAGGAATGCTGATGTTGTTTTGGTAGCACACTTTTTAGTTTATTGACCTATACAAAATAATAGGTCTAAAAAATTCAGAAGTAGTAAAAGAATAAGCAAAAAGAGCTTTCGCATTTCTAGAAGGCTATACAAATATGCAAAACCAAGGAAATAAGTTATTTTTTATTCTGTTTTTGTTCGTTTAATTCCAAATCGCGACTCTAATAATACAAACGACTAAGTACCAGCTTAACAAGTGTGTGTCCTTCTGTATATATTACATGCTCTGGAATATTGGTAAAAAAACATCAAAAAAGTTTATCAGAAACTTTTCTATTCACAATATGAACAAGGAGTAACTAAATCCTTTGTATAAAAGAACAAAAGAGCACCATTTCTGGAATCCTGAAGCACAGTACAGCTGAGTAACGAGAGAGATGTTACCGTATGCAGATGAGTCACTGGGAATCTCGCAGGATAACCCATGCCACTTTGTTCCTACAGATGGATGACATGAGGTAGGTTTATCCCTCTTCAGTCAAGACTGCAGTCACATTTTTTCCCCCCCTCCCCTACACAAACGGTTTTGTGAAAATGCTGTTCTGTCACTTAGTGACTTTGCAACGCACCTGGCTGTTCAGATGGCTCGCAGTACAATCCTAATGCCCCTCATTTTAAGGCACCCACTTGGCTGTTTGTGTTTGCATCCACCTTAAAATACTGGCTACTACTACCAAATTGTTCCCTGTGCGATCACTGGAGCTCCCCACCTGTGGATCCTCGATCCACTGTGACAGAGTAACATGGAATTGTCACCTGATGAACAGGGGTCACCATGCAGCCACTGTGAAAATTTGCCTACTCCTCCACACAGTTGTACCACGGAAAGGTCATTAAATGGGTCGTTTACTAATGATGCTTTATCATGGAAAAGAGAGTTCAAGTTTACTGCTTCTGTTTCCCAAATCCACAACTGCCTACAGTTTTACACGACGTATTTTGTCAGCAAGTTTTCTTTCCAGAACTTGCTTGTGGTGCTAACAAACACTCTTAACAACACCTCAAAATCTGGATAAACTCATTCAAACCTCCATAACAAAAAAAACCCCCAGCCTTCCTTCAAGTAATGTTCCAATACTGATTCAGTCACCCTTTGCCTCACTCACACACACAGTATCCATCCTTCATAAGCCTATGAAAATCCTTCCAGGTCATCATAAGCCATGGCAGAATAAATTTTCATTTTCTTCTTCTTCTTTCAGACATCAGAATTGTGCTCCTAGAATTCCCGGTTTTCCCATAAGAGTCTTCTTTTCACATTTTTTTTTTTCTCCCTCTGAGGTTTGCCTTCAACATCTTCCAACCTTCCCAGAAAAGTGCTTGCTAAATATAAATACTTCAACCAAGTGCTGCATCTAGTCTTGGATGAACTGTGGTTTGCCCTGGCTCGTGTGGGCCATCCGGATTCACAAAGAAACGCCATTCGCCGTAAGACTTCTGTCAGTTTGATACAGTCCCTCCTAATGCTGATTTTAATCTTTCCCAGCAAAAAAAAAACCCACAACACAGCCTGCTTCCTCTTTTTGTTCAGTTCTGGAGTTCCACCCGAGACCCGCCTCGGAGTCACAGCGTTTTGTGCAAGGCACGCGGGGGGTAGGAATGGGGGGCCGCTGGAGGGGCTACACGAGTGTCCCGGGCTTGGAGTCCTCGTGCCAGAACAACCTCTGCTCGTTGCTGGGCAAGTCTTCTTCCAAGCGATCCTCGTCGTCAGCACCCAGCTGGCTCGGCTCTGCGTACGTCCTGTAAGACAGACACGGCACCAGGGGTCAGCTGAGGGTCTTCCCCGGACCCCCAGATTCGTGCACCTCCCTCAGGCTCAAAGCAACATTCACCTCACTGTAAATTTGGGTCCAAACAACCAACCCGGTTTTCGTGCTGTAATTAGAAGAATTATGTGCACCAGGCACTTCAGCCGATCAACACTGTCACAGAATCGCGGAGTGGCTTGGGTTGGAAGGGACCTTAAAGGTCATCTCGTTCCAACCCTCCTGCCCTGGGCAGGGACACCTTCCCCTAGATCAGGTTCCAAGCTCCATCCAGCCTGGCCTTGAGCACTGTCAAGACCGTTGAGCATATTGATTGTGCTTGTTTGCCATGATCAAATTAAAGCAGAAAATAAAGCAGATGAACAATCAGACAAGTGGTTCAGAATATGGAAAATTAATAGCTAATAAACTTCATTTAGATTAAGCTGCCAATATAAGCGAAATTTTCAAACCCCAATTATAGGAAATTAGGAAATTAGTAGAAACTGTATTTTTAAACACTGTTGCTGTAGATATTTTAAATCACTGCAATAAAACAGCCCATGGCATTTTGCTCAGCAAAAAAAAAAAAAAAAAAAAAAATCTAGCAGCAGCTTTTACATATTCTCTTACACTTTCATTTATTTTAAAACAAACAAAATTAAAAATTCAGTATTTTCACACAAGTCGGTCTGGCAGCCAGCACAAACTGCAACCCACAAGGCAGGAGGCACACGTGGGGGTGGGGTACTTACTACGGCTGGCTCCACTTTGTGTAAATGTATTTAAATGCGATGGCATTTGTGGGGGCAGAGTCACTCCCCAGGGCAGGAGCTCTCTGTCCTCATTGCCAGCAGACAGCCTACTATAGATGAGGGGGATATGAAAATGCCAAGTAGAACCAGCGAGAGAGTTGCAGGAATTCCTGCAAGGCCCGAGCAGACCCTGGGCTCCCTGCAGCCCTTGGGAAAGCCCTCACGAGCAGGGGGGTTCTGCAAGCAGCAGCACGTTCCCCCAGCTCCGGGGTCCAGCTCTGCCAAGGGAGATGCACTTGGCAGTGGTGCTACTGCCTTTGAACGCCAGCACTAAGATATGAGGCTGCAGGGAGATGTTTCCTCTCCTTGTTTTTCCAAAGTTCATCAGCATAAGCACTACAGCTTCAGAAACACAGCAGGATTGTGTGCTGCCAAACCTGCTGATGGGGTGCAGGAGAGACCCCCTAACAGAGGGAGTGAGAGAGACTGGGCTCAGTGGGTGCTCTGCCCATAACATTGCTCAGAGCATCACAGCCACCAGGGAGTGCAAAATCTGTGATGGTCGAGCATCAGCCAGAGGAAAAGGCTGTGCAACCAACGAGTTCACCCTTCACTATGACTGTTCCCCCCTTCCTTGACAGTCTGTGGCACAGTTAGTGATGGCACAGCTGATCTGCTCTACACAGAGAAAACCTGCTCTCAAGACGCCAGTTTTACAAGTACTCTTCATCCTGGCTCTTTGAAAGAAAGCTGATTTTCTCAGAAGTTTTGAGAGCCTGTGAAATGCAGGAGGAAGGGCAGAAAACCTGGATATACCCTACTCACCTGCTCTGCAAAGGAAGGTTGCCGTAAACATTCCCGTAACAGCTGGCGTAAGAGGAATGAGACAACGTATCATAGTCTGAAAGTCCCAGTGCAACCGGGTTTCTCCAGTTCCCAGCAGTGTTTGCAGAAGATGCTGTAAGGAAAAAAAAAAGATAATTACAACAAATTAGATGTTTCTCCAGCTAAATCAATGAGGCAAACAAGATAATTCTCATCAGTGATGTCTATGCGTTCTTGCAGGATATTTAGGCAAGACAACGCAAAATATAAAATAGGGAGAAAAGTACAGATGGTGTCCTGAAGCTAGGGAATATTTTTAGAAAGACTTTCTGACCCATTCCGTGGTGTCCACTGGACTGTGTTTTCGAAGCCATCACAGCCACTGCATTTACATGCCATGAAGTTTTGCACATTGCTTCTGGTTGGTAAATACAACCTGTTTGAAACACATTTGGCTTTCTGTGCCTCTCTGGACTACTGGGCTTACAAAAAGCAAAAGGCAGTTTTATCCTTAGGAGAAGGCAACAATCAAGACTTTCTTCCCAAGAACAGAACAAGATCTTACTCGGTTCCTCATGCACCTTTCAAGACAGAGCTCTAGCCTGGCTTTCACTCTGGTTTCATTTAGGCAGCAAAGTGAGGCAGAACTGAATGCACAGCAGGGACTTACAAAACCACTCAGCACAGATGAATTCAGACATTACCTGAAGAGAAAGACGACACCCGACTGCTCGGAGAGCACGGCGTCTGCAGACCAGCGAAGCCCAAACTCCTCTGAGATCCTCTGTCAGACTCAAAGCCTGCCTGCAGGCCGTGACCCTGCTCCTTCTGGCTGGAGGCACGTTGGTACCAACCACGGAGATGCTCTGCTACTAAGGCCTTGTGAATGTTTTTGGTTATGTGCTCCGTTTTAGCAACCTGCTTCCTGGGAAGCCGTAGGGTTGCGTAGGGGTTGTGTGGCACTCTGTCCAGCTCGTCCTCGTGGTAAGACCTGAACTCCCTGTAACGGTCGTATCCGTAATGGGCCGATGAGCGGTAGGAGGGATTGACGCTGTACTGCCCCTCCGTGTCACTCTCATAGACATACCCTCCATTGTAATAAACGTCGGGCTCAGCGTACGGGGAATATCCAGAGATATAGTAATTAGAGGAAGGCTGCTCCTGGTTTTTGTGGTAGACGCCGTTGCGGACATCCTTGTGGGTGAGGTTTGGCATACTGCCTGAATTTGCAGCGGAAATATTATGTTTCTTCGACCGTCTTCGACCCCTGGTCCTGTTGTCGAGTGTCTGAGTAGTGTAATACGGATTGGGAGTGGGTGTCACGCAGTAATACTCTGCACTGGACTGGCTAGTGTAGGATGATCCGTCGTCGAGGATCTCTGTGCTGCTGCTTCGCTGGGATTTGGAGAGGGTGAAGGCTGACTTTTCAGCAGGAGTCTCGGAGAGCAGGTGGGTTTGGGATTCCAGACTTCCGCTGCGCTGCCGGCAGTGGTGTGGGGAAACATCTGGCCTGAAACAACACAGATGTGGGTCAGCTAAAGTCAGTCACACAAACACACACACAGAGCTGGAGAGGGCACGCACGGACATGTCAGCTGCCTCCCCGATCCAAGCACAACACAAACCCAGCCTTATCTTTCCTCACAGAGTATCTGCGCCGCAAGAGACTCAGTTTGCCTGATTTTTGGCTCGCTGCAACACTAGGAGATCTCTTGCATAATAATCTGTCACAGCGAGCAAGGTTAATCTGTGACAGGGACACACACAGCGAAGGTCACAAACACGCATTTGGTAATGATTTACAGGAGGGCTCCCTCAGTTTTTAAGCAGGTAAAGCCTACACAAGTAACAAGACAGGAAAACATGGAAAGGTGGCATTCCTGTGGCTCCATCACCCCAAACAAACCAACCCTGAGCTCTTGATAACACTGGAAGATTCACAGCATGCCTCCTTCCCCAGCGTGGATTCTCAGCTGTCTGACAATACAGGTGGGCTCACGTTGCAGCTCTCTCCCCACAGTAATGGCACTAATTTACACTGTGAGAGCCGGACCCTGCTGCAGGGAAAGCTGCGTGGCAAAGGACCCTTCACCCTCTCAACACCATTTGCTTTTATTTTTCTGCTGTCTAAGACGGACATGGCACTTAAAGCAAAGGCCCCTTACTGTAAGTGGCTGCTGCTGTAGGCATTTCGTGTGAGCACAGGGGTTGTGGGCATGCTCCTCCCACCGTGGGGCTGGGGCTGCCGCTCCAGTGTCCTGTAAGGGCTGCTGTGGGTCGAGAGCACGTCCCTGTAACAGGAGACAATCCCATTTACGTTAGACACAGGTTGTACCACGCCGAGTACGAGCTCCAAAGTCTTGGAGATAAAAAAAAAAAAAAGAAGGGCAGAACAAACAGGGAAGGGCACAACTGGATGTGTTTCCCTGTGTAAGGAACAAAGCTGTTAAATAGGAAGAAAAATTCCACCCCTTCTTGGTCCTCACGGGATGGCTGGCAGGAAAAGCTGCTGCCAAAGGGCAGAAGCATGGAGGAGAAGAGACAGAGCAGGCAACAGGGAAGCAAAGGAATCGAGTTTGAAAATGAAGCATATCACAGCTAAATGGTTACATAGGGCTATAATCTGACTTTTAAACTTCCCAGGGAGGAGTGCTCTGCAGCAGCAGGGGCTGGGCAGGAGCAGGATGGAGCTCATGCCAGCAAGTTCTCCACCTGCACGGCAGCAGCAAGATGTGCCTACCTGGAGTGTCTGGTTTCCAAGAGCTGCTCGTTTATGGACGACTTTCTGAGATGAATTCTCTCCACCCCGAGGGACTTGGGTGGAGGAAGCCTTGGAGAAAGCTGCGCAGAGCTGGGTCTCTGTGCTGCCATAGGAAGCGATTCACTGACTGTTGGAAAGGAATATGTATTTTGTTAGCAAAAGCCTCGGTGGTTTTGCCCTGTATACAAATCTGTGGCCCATAAGGAGAAGCACTTTGCACTACAGAGACAAGGGCAGAAGCTGTGGGTCTAGAAAGGCTCTCCTGCCTGCACTGAGCTCTCCTCCATGCAGACAGGACATTGTGGAGGCTCCTAGAGATCCCAGCACCACTGACTCCTACAGAGATTACACCCACCTTGGGGCTGTGCCAGATAGCAAAATGGACCTTCCTTGGAAAAACTCTGTTTGCAGAGCAATCCTTTCCAGGGCCAAGCAGGCAAGCTTAGCCTCTGCAAAGACCGGTTCCTGTCCCTCACCTTCCAACTCTTACTTGGAAAATGACATTTTAAGAATTAGTTTTGAAATAAAATCTAAAAGGGAATGACTTCAAAAGCGACTGAATGAGCAAAGACAACTGACAGACACATTTGGCTGAAGGCAACTGGGAAGATGCTGGTTTGATCCTTGTTCTCACTTTGCTTAGGGCACAACTCAGGTCCCGACAGAGCCAACAGGAAACTCCAACTAATACATATAAATGCAGGTCGAGCATCACAGAGAACATGTTCACAAGCCTGGCTCTATTTCTACTTGTACAAGCAGGAATCAGGTGTAACTCCATTTAAAGCACCAGATGGGTTGTACCAGTCTAAAATTGGGACAAAGTGAGATCAGAATCCGGCCCGAACTGAAAAGTGAGTAATAATTTAGATAATGTTTGTCCCCAAATGATGATTATCCAGTTTGAGGGAGAGGCAAGCCAAGACCTTTCCACCTGGTGGAACAGGGTGTGAGTATGTGTCTGTGGGTGTGTGTGTGAAATGAGTAAGCTGAGCAAACACCAACCCAAGCAAGATGCAAGCTCACTAGGGAACAGATAAATGTAAACAGAGCGTTAATATCTGCGACCATTCTACTTTTCTGTAAGTTTTATAGCAGCTGTGAGGACAGAAGGGCTGGGCTAGCCCTCCAAGCTTCTAAGTCCTTCAGCCTCTCATCCAGTTCTGGCCAGGTCCTAAGGATCTAGTGTTTGCTGTCCACAGTGCCCTCAGCTTGCAGGTTGGTCATGTTAAAACCAATTGCCTTCTCTAAAGATGACTCAGATCAGCTTACAGAGAAGAAACTTTCAAGAACTAACCCATTAAGAGGAAAGACATTCCTGATAAACTGTTATTCCTCTGCTACAAAGTAATTTATCATTGAAAGCCACCAATATAATGGAATCATAGAATGACTTTTGTTGGAACAGACCTTAAAGATCATCTAATTCCAAACCCCTGACACAGGCAGGGACACCTTCCACCTAGACCAGGTCACTCAAAACCCCACCTAACCTGGCCTTGAACACTTCCAGGGGTGGGAAATGCTAAAGGACATGAAGTCAAAGGAATGAGTCTGAATGGACACACTCCACAGGAAGAAAAGCATAAACATCATACCATCGTCATAGGTGGTTGTGTCAGACAGGGAGCTGCTCTCAGATGGAATTATATCATCTGTGAATGAAAACAAACACTTTAAGCATGGGAGACCCAACATCAAAATATCCTAATACAGTTTATTTTCTACAGTTTCAGAGCCAGCTACTATCTGTAATGCTGCAATCCATATGCTTTAGCCCCCCCCAGCCTGAAGACAGTCCTGCTTCATGTCATCACCTCATGTCTTTGCTGCAGCTCAGCAAGTGACCCAGGCAACTATCAAAGGAGATTTTTATTTTCATCTGCAGCAGGAATCAGGCCAAGATTTACAAAGGTGTTTTCCACCCAACTTCCAACAGATCTCACAGGATGTTTTGGAGATCAGGAACCTACACAGACATGTAGATCTTGGCTGTTAGCATCTAATCTCCTCCAGGTACACCTGAAACCCCACCAGGTGGGTAAAAAAAGCCTTTTGAAATTCAGCATTCGTTTTTTAATGTTTCATTAGCAGATTCTGTTTCAATTAAATTAGTATCAGTCCAGAATAATTCCACTGATTTCCATCAAGTTATTGCAAATTCCAGCAACACAAAAAGCAGAAACTGTTGCACGGACATACAAATTTTTTGTTTCTTCTACATTTTATTATTTATTCAAAGCACTTTACAATGCATCTGCCTGTCCTCTCACCTTGATACTTCACGCTGCACCTCACTGAGAAACAGCCTGTCCTTGATAAAGTTTGGAGCAGACCAGCAGAGAAATTAGGCTGCACTGGCAGTGCACGCTGCTCCCCCACTGACACAATTTGCTGCGAGGAAAGGTCTGGTTACAAGAATTTGGTAAAGAGAGCAGCTGTTCAAGAACAGCAAAAATCAGGGCTGGCCCCTGCCCTGGAGGGACTTGTCAGACCACCGAGGATGGGCTGCAGCTCTCTTTGCAACTCGACACCGGGAAAAAGCTTCAGAGGAGCTGATTCACGTGGATTTGACTGTGGGGTGGTAAAGATGGAACTGGGCCCGGTGCAGGGAGGGGAAAAAAACCTGCCTAGGAAATGAAAAAAGCTAAAGCCTAAAGGTACACTGCTGGTTTCAGGTGGGGTCTGCAGTGCTGACATACTCAGATATGCTGACATATATGAATTTGAATCCCAAACCCGTGCAATTCCCTGCCAAAAGGGGAAGAAACTCTGGGCTACAGAGGAAGTGAAGGGAAGAGAAAGTGGAACATGGGGAGCAGTCCAGTATTTCCTTCACCTCCTATCCCTTGGGGCTGGGATGAAAACAGCTATGGTTTGATTCAATAAATCGATGGTACTATGTAACACATTATTTCCAACGAGTCATCCCCCAAACACACAGACACAAGTGACTCATCACTGCTCAGCCTTCTGAAAGCTGTACCTCGAGCCTGAGAGTACCGCTGGTGATGGTGACAAGTTTACACGTAAAATCAATTATTGAAGCAGACGACAGCTCTGCTTCAGGTTAACAAATACACACTGCAGAGCAAGAACCTTGAACTGGAAGGGATGCAGCTGCTTATTGCTGGCTAAGTATTCACTGTCTTGCAGTCCCTAACTCCTGGGAGACCCTGCGAGACGCAGAGTCTGGTCCTGTCTGGCTGTGCCCACCCTCTCAGAGAGCAAACAAGGATGTCACGTATTAAATGATGGGCTAAATGCATAAGGACCAACTCCCAAGTTGCTTGTTTGCACAACAGGACAGAAAGCTGCCAGCAAAAACAACAGCAGCCTGGATGGATGATGCCTCGCTGGGCTCTCGCTGCTCGCTGCCCTTCCTGCTCGTTACCACACACCACACGTCGCAGGTAACACAGGACCTTTCACAATCAGTATCCAGACAGGTGAGCAAGAGACTGGAAGAACAGATGTTTCCTTCCTCTCTGTCAATCAGGAACTAGCTGGGCCACATTAAATAGAGATCATCAGCCTTTCAGAGTAAGCACCTTGCGATGATGGACAGCCCAGCACTGCCACGGCGTGTGATGGGTAAGGACCCAAACTAAGCCCTCAACAAGAATGGGACATGGCAAAGGTTTCCCCAGCAGACATCTGGCACAGGAGGAGGTTCTCTTCCAGGGAAAACACGCATTGGCAACAGGGTCAGTAAGAGGGTACCAATATAAACAGCAGAAAAATCTTGCATTTTCTATCCCACCCTGTAATTCCCAGGAAGAACCCCACTGAGCTCACAAAACAGCATTTCCTCTCAGACAAGGGGGGAGAAAATAAATCAATTAAACATTAACAATTATCCCTATATATTTTCCATGAATGGGAGAAGTAAAACATGACCTAAAACTGTTAATAACTGTAGAGATTAGAAAAGCCACAATATTCCTGAGCTTTAACTACTCCCAAACTCCTTCAACTGGCTTGGATAATAAGAGGTTTCCACACATTATTCTATGAAGCAGAAAGAACCTTGCCTCCCTTAGGAAAATCACATTTTCAGAATGGAGGAGCCAAGGGTACCTGCTTTCACCGTGCTCACCACTGGCAAATGGATTTAGTCAAAAATCTGCTTGCTACTATTTACATTCATCAACTCCTGAACTTCATTTATGTCTTCCTGGAAATCAGGAATTTCAAATCAAGAAACAAGGTCTTTGATCCTTATTTCCTGGATCCTGCAGAAAAATTCCCCCTGCTCTATTTTCGCTCAAACTGGATCATTGTGGGAGGAAAAGGGGAGAGATTTTGCACGTGGCTGCTCAGACAAGCAACTGCACTCAATACACCAGGAATTCAGGCACCAGAAAAACTTCATCCCAGCTCTTCCTGCCAGCCTTTCTGTGTGCAGCACCTTCAGTCCATACCTGGTGCTTGAACTTGTCTGCACTTGTTCCTAAAACTGCGGCTTGCTCTGCCCCCAGCCTACAGCAGCGCACTGAGAGTATCAGATGCAGCAATTGCATCTTTTATTTTCTTATCTAACTGCCTTGGAGAAGATAAAAACCATACAGAGAAGATGTAAACAAAGCTTCTAAGTAAACCAAATTATTCCCCCCCCGTTTTCATCAGAACGCGGGGAATTCTCCTGCTTACCTGGTAGAGCAAGAGTTGATTTCTGGGTTGGTTTTTTGCCACACTTGATTCTATATTCATTTATGGAATTTTCTATCTCTTGCAGCTTTTTTACTGCATCAGCATACTCTTGCTTTCTTTTCTTCTTCACATTTTTGCAGAGGTCTGGCTCGCTGGCAAGTTTCTTTGCAGCTTCCACCAGCTTTTGGTGTATGATAAAATTGCTCTCCAAGTCCTGCAAAGTAGGATCCTGCAAATTTGTGACATGAGTTATTTGCTCATGCTCCAGGAAGAAATTATCAATGAAGGTTATTAAATAGAACATCTTTTTTTGTAGTAACAAAGCGAAATCTTGAGCACAAAATACAGAAATACCGAAGCTTATACACAAGAAAGTCTCAGCATTTTAAAGTCTTAGATCTTATTTCTATGAGTAGTGTAAGACCATGAGATCTCTTGGGCAAGGTCTAAAGTTCTCAGGCCTGGGTGACATAACACAGACACCTAAATTCAAGTTTAGACTACTAAACCTCCTGCTACGAGTCCACCCCTGAAATAATCTTGTTCAAAATCTCTCTCTACTTTGGAGAAAATAAAAAGGGAAATTTGTATCACCATACCTACGTAACAGGGAGTTGGAGGCTTTAATTAATTGTTTGTAAACTGCTTTGAGAAGCTCAGATGAAAGGCACTGCAGAAGCGCTAAGCAACACATTATTAAATCTGGTCAGCAGGATTTTGGTTTCACAGCATTTAAGCAGTCACATAAAATCGCTTTGCTGCAGACATGGAGCACACCAACCCTGCCAGCCAGGGCAGCAAGTTTCTGGTGAAAGACAGATGCCAAGTGCCCCACACCTACTTACTGCTTGGATGATACAGCTTGTTAACAAATCTCACCAGGAATGAGGGGGAACGATGTGCATCCAGAAAAATATCTGAATTATCATATCACCCGAGCCAGTCTCTGCCAGCAAAGTTCATTTTAGCTTCTTGAGCAATGCACAGAGGCTTTACTTAGGTGGAACCTGCATTAAGCTAGAGATAAAACTCCTCCTCCTGTCACCTGTCACACAGCTATGCTCACAAACAGGTGATTTTGCAAGGGGACAGTGCACACCCCTGCCACCTTCTGGGTTCAAACACAATCCCAACACGACAAGAGTCAGTGTTCCAGAAAAGCTCAGAGCCATGGGCTGCCAAATGGCATTATGCACCTGCTCTCCTCTAATTAGCAGCAAAATGTCCATTAAAATTCATGCAGCATGGACAAATCAGAGGTTCAGGCTGGGAGAACTTAAGGCCTTTTCAAATAGGCAATTTCCTGGTCATTTCAAAGGCAGAAGAAGGGCAGTGCCCATCTAAATTTCCCACTCTATGCAAGTGACTGTCCCAGCTGCCTCCTCTTTAACATCCAGGGAATAGCTAGATTATTTACAAGTGGCTTTGGCCACTGGTCTGGCCACCCCACCCCGTGCTATGAAAACAAAGCGCCACGCTCACCTCTTCACTTGGGAGCAGGTTGTCATCCAGCTTGAACGCTGTGCCAACACGCCTTCTCACCTGGGGAGGTTCCTCTCCAGCACTCAGAGGATACTCCTTGGGCATCTTCCCTGTCAGCTCCTGGGGAACAGAGAGGGTCCAGGTGAGGTCCAGTGGGAGAAAAGGGCTCCCACCCACCCGGCCCCAGCGTGAGGTGCTTTTCTCTCACCGCCTCTCGCAGGCAGATTTTCTTCAGCTCCTCAACCTTCTGAAGCAGTTTTTCCTGAAGGAGTTTCTCTTTCTTCTTTAGTTCCATAATTTTCTCCTTCTTTTGTTCTTCACTGACCTCTGAGTCTTGAGAGCCTAGAAAACATACTCTGTATCAGAAGATTTCCAGGTAAAAGCCATTTTTTATCATCTGTTAGTCTCCCTTTTAGCACACACAAGCCCCACTGTACTTGGCTACCTCGCATTTACACACAGTATTACCTGATGAGATCAAACTGCCATTGCTGGCCATGATAAGCTGGTTCTTGGCCTCCAAAGTCACCAGCTTTGAAACTTTTGGTGTTCCCATCTCTGTCAGATCCATGGCGATATCATCCAAACTTCTGGCTGAAGGAATTTTTGCCTGAAGGAGTTTAAAAAAAAAAAAAAAAACCAGCCTCATTGAGTTACCTCTAATTAACTTCAGAACATGGGATCATAGAAGATGACATTTCACACCTCATCTACCACAAAATTAAGGGCTGAAGAAACAGCATCCCTCTCTCCTCTGCCCCAAAACCTGAACCAATCTCCCAGCTCAAAAATCTCTTTGCTGTTTGCACCGTGTTCAAAACAAACACAGGAAGGAGACAAAAGGAAAAGCAGATTAAACACCCAGACGTGGGAATTCCCTCTTCTGTAATTATACTTCCACAGACCTTAATTGCAGGAGGCTAAAATGGATCGAATAGCAATACTGTCACTAATAGACGGCTCAAAAAGCTCACAAAAACAATTCATAGTTTTCCTCTGGAGAGCAGTTCATTTGTGGAAAAACATACACCAAGGTATATACAGGAAAGGTGTTGAAACTCATGTCCTCAGTAAAATGCCTTATAACTTACTTTGCTTTGCTTTCTGTCCAAGTAAAACTGGTGTTGACTGATTGCCATCACCCAGATCGACTTGATGAGGGAAGTGTTTGCATACCAGGTCTGCACTACCAGTCCACTCTGGCCAAAGGTCCTTCTTGACACTGAAATTCTGAGGAGGTGAAAACAAATGCAATTTCATGACAGGTCGTTAAAGTTCCAAATGCCTCTCTCTTAACCAGGCAAGGCTCAGCCTTTGGAGATGCAAAAACTCAAGATTTCCTTCTCCCCATCACCCAGCGCTGCCGCAAATTTGGCCGCGACAAACAGTCCTCCCTCTGCTCCACAAACTCCCTCAGGGGACACCACAGGCTGCCTGAGAGGACACCCAGAGCTGTAACACATCAGCAGTCTCTCCAGCTTGCCCGTTACGACAGTGACCTTCCCCCTGCAACATCCCAGCACTGCTCTTTACCCGCAGCCCGGATCCAGCCCCTGCCAAATGCTAGATCAGGATCAGTCCTAAAGCCCAAAGTAAATTCCTGTCTGTGTTGAACTCAGAGACACCTCCCACCCCATCCACCAACACCAGATGATGAATCCCCACTCTGGGTAAAGATTCATCCTGCTGGCACAGCTGCCTCCTCCAGCCTTACCTGCGGGGATCGTGTACTTCCACAGCAAATTTCTTCTCACGGAAATAGAGATTTTCCAGCTGTTTCCATTGAAATAGCTAGGAGAATTGGGAGAGAGAAGCAGAACACTGTCACTAAAAGACCACCAGACCTCTCTCTCCAAGGTGATACAATCTCAGCAAATTACAATTCCTGTGTATCCTCAGCTATGGCATGGACTGAGCAGTAACAACATCCATTAAGAGAAGCATAATAAATATGTAGGATGCCCCTCCAGTAATTTCACACTCTTACAGACAATGCATTGCAAATTGGGGATTCTGCCAGTGACAACACCCGTTTCCACCAATACCACATTTAATTTCACTGCTACAAGTTCCCAGAAGTCTTACGAGGGCAGCTCAAGTCCTTTTGTCTCTGATTAAAACCGAAAATCTCCTTACAAAGTAATTGCATAGACATCTATGGTCCTTCAGTCAGAACATCCGCAGGGAATGGCAGCAGCTTGGGAAAACCAAGACCTTGCTCTTCTGAAGGCAGTGTGTGACAGATCCAGAGTGACATTTTGGGGCAGGGGTACACCATGTGCAGAGGGAGAGCGGCCACAGGAGGAAGCCACCCCCCAGCACATACTTCTGTTAGAAAACCACATATTTCCTGCAAAGGACCAGCTGGGAGAAGAGATCAAAGGCAGTCAGGGCTTGGCAGCTGCACCCGTGGGATCAGAATTTCATATGAATCTGCTCTCCCTTTGCACCAGCACCAGTCACCCTCTGCGGATGATCCATCAGGGGCTGCATCTTCTCAGCCCAGCCTTGGCCAAGCTGTTTCCCGGCCCCTCAGTGCAGGTTTTGGCAGCACCACCTCCTGCCCCTCTCCAGCAGTGCCAGGGTGCCTGAGCAGGCACGGGGTCTGTTTGGGTGTCCCCAGCAATGTCCCCTGAGGACAGTGGGGTGCACAGCTGCAGCAGCACACTGTAGTTTACATCCAGCTGCTTTCCAGAGCCCACACGGAGGTACGGGAGGTACTTCCATCCAGGCTGGCCAGGCAAGGACAGCATCCAGTGACAAATCAGCCTCCAACACCAGCAATCCAGATGAGGCACCTAGACCCTCACAGCAACCCCCCCCTTACCCACTGGTGTTTTTCCAAAGCTTCCAAGGGTGCAGCCACCACACCAGAAAACCCCAGGACACACAACATTCCTGCTGACCTCTGCCAAAACCTGACTTGATGTGCTCCCTCCCACTACAGAAGCACTTCAAGTTTTGTAAAAAACAACGTGTTGCACTGTGCTGCATCTGAAACATTCTTAACACAGTGAAACATAACACAGAGCAAGTATCTGGGGGGAAAAGTGGCTCTTTCAGCAGCCTTTACCTCCGTTTAATGGAAGGTTTCCTTTCTAGGACTACAACTGAATACTGAAACATGCTATAGGAAAAGTGAAGCAAGTGGAAATGCAATTTACTTAAATTAATAAATCATTTTCCAGAAGATCGTGGAAGTTTTACTCTGCTGCTTAAGCAAGTTTGTCTTACAGCCCCTCTGCCCAATCACACTGCTCTCGGAAGCGCCTCTTCACAAATCTGGCACCGGACTTTTAAATAAATACATTTTAAAAGACACAAAAGGAAGCAACCCAAGCACTATGTCAGGACGTTGAGCAACAGTGCCCGTGGGTGCTCCAGCAGGGAGGGATCCCAGCACGGCCGCGGCTGCTCCCCCCATCCCGCACTCACCTCCCCGCAGGACTGATCCTGGATTCCCGGCCCCACCGGGCAGCGTCACGGGCAACATGAGCAGTGCAGAGCTGAGGTGCCTGTGCTGTCCCTCCGTGTCCCTCTCGTGCTGCTCTGCTTTGGCGGCTTCGCTTCCCACTGCTGACACACTCCTGACATCACCACCTCTGCTGCAACGCCTCCCACACGCCCTTTCCCCCGATAAAGGGAAAACCCAACGGAGGAGGGAACAGAGGCAGCTTCCACCGAGGGGCTGCACCCCTTCGAGCACCCCGAGCCCCTGTGGGGGCCGAGGCGGGAGCAGGGCGGGGGGGGGGCTGCCATGGGGTCCGCACGGTGCCGTGTCCCAGCCCCGCTGCCCTTGACTCACACCCCAGGGGCAACAGGTTCGACCAGAAGCATCATCGCGGCGTTCCCGGCCGAGCCCGGCGCCCGCTCCCACGCTTGTAAAAGCGATGGGTGTGCTTCAAACATGACCTCTGGATAAAAAACCGCCTCTTATCGTCACGGGTGATGACTCCCCTTCCCCTTTATCACTTCCTTTGGATTTTTCCCCTCCGGACGCGGTCGACATTCCCGAGGGCTGCGGGGGAAAAGGGCCACCTGTCCAAAGGGCGGCAGGGGGTGATGAGGGTCGAGTTTTGCAGGGCAAAATACAGCAGCCTCCTGTCCAGACAGAGGGACGTATTAGCACTCCAAGGGTCTGGGGAGACCCTTCCATGAGGCTGTGCAAATCCAACACACCACAATCATCTGCGGTGGTGAGAAGGAAAAAAAAAAAAAAAAAAAAAAGAACGTTTTGCATTTTTAGGAAAACCTGCATGGAATTGCCTCAGGATGTGGGTAGAGCTTTGCCCCATTTCCTCCCCACCCTGTGAGATCCATCCCAGCCCGAACGGAGCTGACAGGCACCCCAAGCATTTGCAGCTGGGTACATTCAGCACAAAGACATCTGCCTTCCTGCCCAAAGACTGGGACAACTCCAGCTCCCCCCTCTGCTGCTCCTCAGCAGGAGAGATGTGTTTGTAATTCTGCACCCAGGACACATTTTTGCTTTTATGGACGGAAAAGTGCCCTGTCCTTAAATTATCTCACTTAAGAACAATATAAGCTCCTTAGCAATCAGCTCCTCTGACAAACCCTCCTAAGTCAGGTCCTTCAAAAAAAAAAGGCTCATGACTAAATAAGCAGCTTCAGAATAAGTTGTGAGGTAATAATATTTATATAGATGCACTTAAAAATAATCTTGAATTACAGTGTTGCAAGTTTCTGCCTATCATGCCTGGATTCGTGAAGGCAAGAAAAAAAACCGGCCTCAATACAAAGGTAAAAAAAGCAATAAACTTCTTCCCCTAAATTTTTCTAACTTGTGGTCAAAAGGCAACACTTGGGAAACTGTCATTGCACTAGAGATATCCTGCTCCCTTCAAATACTCCCTAACCCTGTACAGACATGCTCTTAAATAATTCCTAATTTCAATCTTACCTAAACTACATGAATATTTAAAGACAAAAGAGTTGTAAAAAAAAAAAATCTGGAAATCTGGAACTGGTTTTTGAGGGCTGGAAGAACAATTAGGAATAATTAAAATGTTTTTGTGGAAGTTTTGCAATGTATGTTCCCTTTAACCAGGTGATTAAGTCCACCTGAGCTAATTAATGTTTTCTTAATAGCCTTCCCATCCACGTATGTTGCCAGATCCTTAAAGGCTCCCAAAAACTCCCACTGAGCATCACAGGGGCTGCCTGTCTGACTTTTTGGGAAGAATTTGGTCTGGCCACAGTTGGTTTTCTGGGTCTTCCTGGAAAAAGCAGACGTGCAGCTCTGATCACATCTCATTACTCAGGCACCTCTGTGTACCAGCCAGACTCCTACCACCCAGCTGCTGCTTTCCCAGCCCACGAGTTTAGGCTTCCTGCATTTCTACCGTGATCCTCTTCCAGATACCAGGGAACACTGAATGAAAAAAAGATCACCCTCTTTCCTGCACAAAAAAAGCTCTAGGTGTGGTTCAAGGTGACCAAGCAGACACAGACTGCCTAAAAGGTGAGGCACGTCGACAAAAGAAGCAGCTGGCTTTTTACCTGGCTGATCTTGCATTCAGTTTTGAATAAAATGCAAGTTTGTCCGGGCCTGACAGCAGGAGCAAACTGGCTTGGAAAAACGGCCCTGTCAGGATTGCAGGCAGGAGCTGGCAGAGCCCCTGCCTCGAGAGGTGTTCAAGAGAGCTGCTCCAGGGCCTTGGCTCAATATTCCTATGAGCCTGTTGGGTTTTGCTTAGAAAAAATGTTTTAGGGGGGTTTTTCATAATTTTTTTTTTTTTTTTGGCAAGGAGGTGAAAATCCAGAGAGCAGCGGAGTGAGGAGCTGTGTGGCCACACACTGCTGTGCCAGGCACAGCACATGCCAAGGTTGTACCTGGGATCCTTCCAAGGTTGATGGCAAATCCTAACCAAGAGCTAAATTACCCAGATCTCCGAATTTCCACCCAGGAGAATCACTGGGTAAAGTCAGCGTGGAAGTGCAAGCCACACTGCCCTGTTCGCAGCAGCCTTTCCCTCGGGAAGCACTTCCAAAGCACCTCGTGGTACGTGCAGTGCTTGTAAGGAGGTTCTGCAACCAGCACCTCAGGAACTGGCTGGGAACAGCAATCTGCAGACCAATCTGGCAATTCTGAGCAAGGAAACATAAAAGATTTCTGCCCACAGGAATGCACCCCACCCGACGAAGGAAATTACCACCCTGCCAGCAGCGCTGGAAGGAGGGCTGTGTTTCAGCCCCTCTGCTGCACTTGGCTGTCTGGCATCCTGCCTTCAACTGGGATCTTTTTGCTTTACACCGCTGTGCCTGCCTGCGGAGGGAGGCATTGGTGGAGATGGCAAGACAGCCAAAATGCCCCACCTGCAGCAACTTCTGAGGGAAGGAGGCAGACAGCTCCCACCTGTGCCAGCGTAATCTGGCAGAGCTCACCTGCAGGCATCCTTCATCTCTTAAATATTAAGCCAGTCCTCTAAAAACCTCTTCAATTGCAATTTTTTTTCTAACATATTATGATCAGTCCCTGCCTGGTCCTCACTAGCGCTGGCATTAATGAGACATCTCCCCAAACGTGTGTGTTTTGGGGCAGGTGACATTCAAGCAACTTTCTGCACATCTGGAAGGAACTGAATTTCAGAGCAGTCTCACAACAGCTCTGTGTTTATTTTAAGTAATTATGTGATCTTAGTATCTTCTGTCTAAATCAATGGCTTGGTGAGAAATAAACACCATAGAAGAAATTTCTGCCTAATTAGAACTGCCTGAGAAGCCCGTGCTGCTGTGTTCTGAACCATTCAGCAAAGCAGGACAGCAAATTTACATGAAGTAAATGCTCTGCAAGGGAAAACTTTCAGCATCAGCTCTTAGCATATGTTGAATTAAGAGAGATATATCATAATAGCTCCTCACAGCTCAGGAGCAATGCAACCCAACAAAGAGAAAGTCAGGCAAAAACATCAGGAGGCTTGTGTGGATGAGCAAGGAGCTCCTGAACAAACTCAGACACAAAAAAGGAACCCTACAGAGGGTGGGAGGAACACACAGAAATTGTCTGAGCAGCCAGGAATCTCATTAGGAAAGCTAAAGCCCTGATAGGATTAAATCCAGCCAGGGAAAAAGTTCTTTATTGTGAGGGTGGGGAGGCCCTGGCACAGGTTGCCCAGAGAAGCTGTGGATGCCCCATCCCTGGAAGTGTCCAAGGCCAGGTTGGACAGGGCTTGGAGCAACCTGGGCTAGTGGAAGGTGTCCCTGCCCATGGCAGGAGTGTTGGAACTAAATGACTTTAAAGGTTCATTCCACCCCACACCATCCCATGACAAACACTCCCCACTTCAGAAGTAGTATACACTAACAAAAACACTTCTGACAATACAATCTATTCAAGGCATCAAGCAGCAGAACCTATTTCTTGTACATTTGAAACAATATGGTAGAGCAAGATTAGTTCTTCTCTTCAGATCGTGTAGTTCATTTATCACCAGGGAGTCGCCCACAGAAACACAATGAAGTGGGAGAACAAGTCAAAAAGCCAGCAAGCTGCCTTCTCCAACCCTCAGAGGATCCTCACAGACTGGCTGAACACAGAATAAACTCAACTCTTGCCCTAATACACCCTCCATTAACAAGACATGCACTGTTTATCTTGCCAGTGAAAAGAATAGGCTAGAGATAAAGGGAGATCTGTTTTGGAACTACAAAGTCCTGGGACCTATTTTATGCTTTTCCTAATTGATTCAGAGGAGACTGGGGACAGGATCTTGGCATGCCACCCCATTGCAAGCAGGAGGCACTTCTCCAAGCAGGAGGTGTCTCTTGGTATTAACTGCAGCTGAAGGGAGAATATGTTTGCAAAGCAGCAGGACTGCAGAGCTAATCCCAGGTCTGAGTTCAAATCTGAGCAAGGGTTGCCAAACCCATTCTTTTTTAATGCCCTGTGAGACTTCAGGATGATAATCAAGTGAGCTCAATGTAATCTCTGGCCGGCGTGGAGCCACTGCTTTTATCTAAAAAGACAGTTTCCACAAATGACCCACAAAATAACTCTCCATTTTCACTAGATTATGGAGCTGGAGCACAATGCTTCCCTCAGTGCCCATCAGCTGGCAGCCCTGGGTGAGGGGGACCTGATTTGCTGGAAACCGCCTCCGAAGCAACACAAGCTTCCCGGAGCGACTTGGAGCAACAAAACTCCCTTGTCCAAACTACCTCAGGTCAACCAGCACAGTATTAACAGCCAGAGTCAAACCTCCCCAGCCAGCTTTACACAGACAGACAGACAGACACGGCAGGTTCTCCTGGTCCAGCCCCGAGTTACACACCGTCCTCTCCGACACCACACGCTTCCCGCTCGGATGAGTGATGGCAGATGCACAAGCGTTGGCAAGGCTGGGTGATACGGATCTGGAGATTGCTTCATCCAGGGCTGTCATGCAAGTTGCTTCCTGTGAAGAGTTCTCAGCCTTTGGACTTCGTGCAACAGTGTTGATCCAATAACAAAATCCTGGGATAACCACTGTGCTCCAAGGCTCATATTTAGGTCTCTTTGCCTAAGGACCTACTTGGATAAAGCCAAATGATTTCACTTTTTGAGGAGGATGGTTATATTTGCTTAGATTTAACTGGCACTGCATTAATAGGTGCAGCTAATATATATATATATATTATTATTATTTAAATTATATTCTGAATATGGACTTGGCTCTTGCCAAGTGCCTATGATTCTGTGATTAAGCAAACACAGCTACATCTGACAGCAGCCATCAGCACTGCAGAAAAGACTTGAGGAGCAGAATAAATCCCCCTGGTGTGAATTCAGATGGGGCACAGGCACCAATTCCTGTTCAAGGCCTCCCGCCTGAAACTCAACAGCTTTCCCACCACAACCAGTATCAGAGAGGTTTGCAGACCCTGAGACCACTTGTACCTTTAAAATTTGGAAGGGCCAGCTTGGTTTTCATTAGACTTGAACTCAGCCTTTCCCTTTTACTGAGTTAATCAGCTGCATGTATATTTAAACATCACTAACTGGAGAAGCAGAACACAATGAGGATGCTCTTTCCCAGATGGCTAAGGATAAACACAACAGAACTTTTGATCCACAGTATAAACAGCAGGATAACACCAGCACATGGCAGTTGTGAGCTTGGCTCCATCCCAAAAAGCAAAGCAAAAAAATTCTGCTAAATCCAGCAAGGATAGCACCTCTGCTCCAAAAGACAGGAATAGTTCACATGCCTACTGCTACAGAGAAGACTGTGCTTGCTGACTCCCAGGGGATTTAGGTAAGCTGTAGATACTCTTCTCTCTGTGAAATAAATTCTAATACATTCATAAATATGAGCAAACAATAATACTGATAGAAAGGAAACTTCTGTCTGCCACATCCCAGGCAGCAAGGCTACAGGTACACTGAAATAAACAGCAGTATCTCAGCATTTTAATTCCAAAACCAAACCTGGACACGGGTGACCCTCTAGACCTTTGCTTTTCCAACCAAAAATGATCTGATTCCAATCACTTCCATGGATCATATCAGAAGTGCATTTTTATCTCAAACTCTGAAACAACTTTTCCTATAAAGAACTCGTTATAATGGTATTTAGATACATGTTAAAAGCAGCCATGGCTCAGGACAAGCTGTGGCTTAAATAATTTTTGTCCCCTCACACTGCCACCAGATACAAATCCTTAAAGATACTACAGCCATATCCATCCCCACACTTTCAAATGAGCTCACTGGCATTAAACCTTCCATCTGCATTTAGGCTGCTCTCTCACCTTCCCTTTTAATCTCTATCCTCTGCTGTATAATTATAATTTCAGTAAAGCCAACAACTATTGTAATTTCCATTGTAACACTTCCACTACAGAGGTGACCTCTGGTTTTTATTTATTTTTTTAAACAGAGCTCCTGCTGCATTTAAAAACGACGCCTTATAACTAACTGTAGCAGGGTGTGACTTGGTATCTGGGCCCTGCTGACCTTAGAAAATTTTCTTAATCTGCCTGGTTGATGTTGTAAACTTGAAATCCCACAAGCACAAAAACTGCTTGGCAAAGCAATGCTTCCAGCCAGGCAGGCTCCATTTTCTTGGAGAGCGCTCCTGGTCACAGCTGGACATCTTGGCTGGAGAATGATCCTTTCCTGACCGGAAATCCTTATAGATGTTGCCTAAAAACAGGGAAGCACTCAGGGGCAAGAGGAGCTCCTTGATGTTCTCCTTTGACCATCAATGGCTGCATTAACATAACTTGATTTCCCAGGGTTCCTCCTGTGTCGCTGTCATTTAGTGCAGGTGGGGAAAGAGAGACCTGGGATGAAACTCTGCTTTACTAAAGAAAGCAAAGGAAGGGTATGAGAGATCACCTTGGACACACAGGTATATAAATATACCAAGAGAAACCAAGTCATAGCCTTCTCTGGAAAAAAGAGAAGATCAAGTTGGAAGCTTGAAGGGGAATTACTCTTAACAGGGAAGTTTTGTTAAGCTCCGTTTTTTGGCACAAATACACTAAACAATATCATTTTGCAAATGTAAAATTCCCTGGCAGGGAGCACAACTTCATGTGAACTCCTGCCCAGATCATTCCTGAGGAAGGAGAACAGCACAACCCCAGGTCTCCATCTCCTCACGGCTTGGATGTTTCAACAAAGACGTGATCGGAAAAACCCACCCCACACGCCCAGCCCAGCGGCGCGGCTCCGGCACGTGCAGCCCTGGCTTGCCCCCAGCCCAGGGGGTTAAATCACCCTTCAGAGATTTTCAGGGCTCGGTCCTGTCACAAGGAGACACAAGGCAGCTACAGGATGGGGCGAGATCCCAATATCCTGTGTGCTGGGTGCGTGATGGGTTTCCAAAGCTGGTGGCAGGAGAGCCTGTCTGGGCTCACTGCCAGCGCCTCTGAGGGAGCCAGGAGAGCAATGCAGGACCCTCTGCCCTGTTCAAACAACATGGGATGTCGCTGGCAGAGTTACTCTGCAGGAGACACACTGGGGAGCAGCGGGGTGGAAAAGGAGAAGTATGACCTCCAGTACTTGGCTTTTACTCTCAATCCCCCCTTTACACTCACGGGAACACAAAGTTGCCTCAACAAGCCCGCAATTTCACGCAGCTCCCCTCGTATTCCACTGATATCAGCGGGGCCTTTCACACTTCACACACAAAACAAGTACGAAAGCCAAGTGAAAACACTGCTCGAGTAGAAGGCCTTGCAGAAACCCAGTTGCTTCGTATTTCTGTAGTTATCCCTGGAGGCTGCCAAAATTCCCGTCCTGAGACCACCAAACCCAAGACACGCAAGCCAAGGCTCCCAAAGGGAGTTTCCACTATCTGTGTGAGAGGGAGACATTTAATGCCTCAGTGCCAGCAGAATTTTCCTTCTGCCTCCCACCCTTGGTCTTCTGCCCACCAGTCTGCTAAGCAGCAGCTTAAAGAAGTACATTCTGACATGCAACACCATCCTGTGTTCCTCCCAAAAAAAAAAAAAAATCAGATGCAAAAAACCTTACTTTTCTGGGCTTAACTTTGTCTTGTAAGTCGTACTGGCCGATTCCTTTGTAACTTATTCCAAGCCACCACGGGATTCCTTGTTTATCCTGAAAAATGGACATCCATGTGAACCAAGAGCCACTTAAGAATTAGGCAATTCCAAGATTACAGCCCTTTTCGCTCTGTGACAAGCACGAGTAGGTACAGAACAAAGATTTTCTGGCAAACAAATTGATGTGAAGTGGATTGCTGGGGTGAATGTGGATATTTTCTCCCCCTGCCTTCCCAGGCAGAGGCACAAAACCAGGTGGTGGCTGTGCAAGGTGAACACAAAAGCAACAGTGCTGCTGAAACAACGGGGTGTCACTGGTTGCAGGAGTGGCTGTGAAGGGGGGAAGGATATGGGACAGAAAAAACTGTGGCCAATGACTGCATCCACTGAATTCAGGCACAGACAGCCACAGATGGAGAACAGCACAAAACATCAGCTTCTCAGCTACCACAGTCGTGGCCATGACTCAAAGTAAGGAGATATCATCTCTGCTGAGCTCTTCGGCACAAAACACTGTGGCCCAGGCTCTGCTCTACAAATGGGAATAAATGATGTATTTCCATCACTCTCCAAGAGTATTTCTCAGCATTTCCCCACTCCAAGCATGCACCACTAATCACCTGCCACTTAGAAATAAATCTTTTCCCCACTGTACTTTTTCTAATCTTGATTAACGTCTCCGGGGAAACTATTAACTGCTTCGGATCTAGAAGTGATATCTAGTTTAATTAAGGTGATAGGAACTGAGATCCTGATAGGATTACAGAAGGTTTTACAAAGATTCCTTTCTGTCTCCTCTAGCACATAACACTGCACTCTGGAAACAATTTTTAAAGTATACTGAAGGGGGGAAAATTACAGAGGTTGAAAAATGTGGGCTTTAATACTGATAGAACAGCACTGAATCATCCAACTGCTCCTAAAGGAATGTAATCACACATAATAAGCTCAGCAATCACATTATCTATAGGCAGTTACTGACCTTTACTCCATAGTAATGAACTCCATATGTTGGCAAAGCTTCCACCACTTTCATGTACCTGCAGATAGATTTATAGCATATCAGATGATTTTCTCTGGAGGGAGTAATATCTATTAACATATTTTTTTCACACATACATCCAGGACACGCCATTTATCATTTGCATATTTGGAAGGCCTTAATAATTGAAGGCCTATGTTTTCAGAAAAAAAAACCTTTGCAGCCTGGCTTGGGGAAAGATGGGATATTTTGGCCCAGCTAAAGCAAATGGAAAATCTCTCATACAACAGAGCATTCAATATCTTATCAGAAGATCATAGAACTGAAAGTAAAAATTCTGAACTGAACAAGTGAGCCTTTTGGGAAATATTGGCGGTAAAGATCTGCCTGTAATTATTCCATTATGGAGCTCTGGTTACAAGGGAAAGGCTCCAAATGAAAGTGTTTATGCCATTGTATGACTGTTTCATGAGGCAATTCAGACAAACACTGAACAGACCATTTTTCCCTTGTTCCTATTGAAAAAAGCCCCTGAAACATTGAGACAGAGTTACAGGCATCGAGGTACGTGAGGGAAAACTACAAGTTGTCTACACTGTGCAGCCACGGGCACTATCTCAAACATCTTGTAACACATTCTACTGCATTTCCTTGTAGGAAGTACAGTCATATTGATGGCAAATGAAAATTACAATTCCACAGGCTCTGTGTGGAAGGACCTTGGTCGTTTTGAAAACCAAATGCTGAACATTGGAGGATTTTTTACAGGACTCAGGTAACACTCGCCCTGAAGAGTCTGCTGGGAAAACTAACTGATAGCAAGCAGGGTTTGGAGCAGAATCTTCCAATAGAGAAAGGTCCAAATTATTGCTTTTGTATTTGAGGTTTATGAATGAGAACACATGCTGAAAGTGCAAGCCTGTGATAGGTGAAACTTAAAAATTCAACTCTGAAATGTAACTCAGTGAAAAAGAATCTGACAGACACAAATGGTATTGTGTGCAGGCAATAATGACCACAACAGCCTGCCTTGCCACCTCTCAACAACAACAAAAAAAAGAACAGAGGAAAAGTGAAAAGATAATCTTCACAAATTAACAAGTGTCATACTCACTGAACGATGGCTTGTCCTCTGGTCAGACCTTTAATCTGTGTATAATGCTCAATTACTCTGTCCTCACTGCAAAGCAAGCACAAAACCCAATTTAGAGGCTCAGTGACTCTGTTCATGTGTGATGGCATCTGTGGGAGCTCAGCCACCTGCTCAGCCAGCAGAGCAGTGTCCCTCTGTACGTTCCTTGCTCTGGTTTACATTCTGGTTCTTACTGATTTCTTTCCCACCCTTCATTAGGCAGCGTGGAGCTGCCTGGCTGATCCCACCACTGCATCCTGCCTTCCAGACTAATTAAAGAATCGCTTTGGATCAGCCTGTTCTGCTGCAGATGCTGCTGCAGAACAATGGTGCTAATTGTATAAATTCACTTTTACGTTCTAAAGGACTCAAACTTCAAAGGTTGGTTAATGCTCCATATGTAAAAAGAAATTAAACCAGAACTGTTTTCATTCCAGTGTATTTTTTTTTCCCGTGACATTTCATAGGTGAAAAAACCACAATTTGTCAGCAGTGACCTTTTTGTGTTTCTTCTGTTATATATTTCAACACTTTGTTTTGGTGGAATGCAAAATAAAATATGCATTTATGTGTCAGACACTTGAAAGCAAAGAAAAACCCAGCAGTATTCATCCTGAGAAAAACAAATCATAAGCAAGCACTGCTATACTTGAAAATCCATCACGTACAGATCAAGCCTAAAAAAATGAAACAAATAAGGGAGTTAAACTTGCACAAAGGGCATCAACTCCAAGGAAACAGTATCATTGATTCATCCTAAATGCTGTGCTCCTCTACAGCAGGTTCAAGCCCCAAAATTGCACATGCCTTCCTGTTTCCAGTCCCATTGAGAGGAGCTGGGCGGGCATCTGGCAGCCAGCAAAGGTCACCCCACCACAGAGGCTCCACGGTGTGACAGATGAAGATCAAGGTGCTCTCTGCAAACCCACGTTTGGCTGGAGTTCAGATTTCAGCTCCTTTTTAAGCGTGGTCCCCCATATTGTGATCCAGCAGTTTCTAACCCAACAATTTAATCTGAACTTTCAAGGAGGAATTTGCATTGGATCTTGCATAATTTATAACCTTCTAAAAAAACTGGGAATGCTTGAACATGAGCAATTAACTCCAAGTCCAGGCTGAAAACTTTTAAAAAGAGTTTGCAAAACTGTTTTAGAGCCCTCTTGCCATTATCATTCATAGCAATGATTTACATTTTAAATTAAACATCTCACCAGTAAGCGAGCGATGGATGCTCCTGCAGCGTCTTGGTGGGAAAGACGGGCAGTGTCTTCAAGTCTTTTCTAGTGTTTTCATCACTAAAAAGAAAAAACAACCAAAAAATGGCACAGAGTGACTGCTGGTGAATCAGAGATGCACTCATCAGTTTGGGCAGAAGGAAGGGCTGTATTTGCTGCCCAAGAACATGGCACGTTGCCCCATATCAGGCTGCCATAGCAACGTAACTCTATAGGCCCTCTCACATGACAGGGATGTATATGGTGTCGCGCAGCCTCCAGTTGGGACTCATTACACAGACACGTGATGCTCAGGCCACCGTGGCGGGAGCACCATATCAATATTTATTTTGCACACCCTCACGCTATTTGCTCAGCACAGAATGAGCCCTGAAACAGCTGCAGAAAGCAAGCCTCTGCCCAAAAAGCAAGGCTTGTAGTGTTAATTTTTGCTCTGTCTTTATCTAAAACTTTACCTCTAGACAACAAATTTCATGAAGCGACATGGTATTGGTCAAATCTCAGAGCTCAAGAGCGATCGGATTCAAAACAAGGGGTTTCAGTTCATGTACTTTAAAATATTTTCACTGAAAATAGTTTTTATGGACTGCCCATCCTCCATAAAGTTCAAATATTTGGGACTCCAGGCCCAGCCTGAAATGAAATAAAGGGAAGGCTGAAGTATGCGAATGCAATTTATCACAAAGAAAAGACCCAGCAGAACATTTAAAAACCTATTTACAGGCATCAGTAAAATGGTTAATATTTTCTCCTTGCACGCTCCATTAATTAATCAGCTGAAACCTGCACGCCTCATTTCGGCCAGGTTTCTGCGTGCCTTTGCAGCGGGGCCAGCAAGCACCAACACGACTCTTGTATGTGAAGAATGCACCAGCCACGTCCATCAGCATCGCCTCAACTTCTGCATCCAGGCTTTCCTTAAAGGTGTTTTCCTGCTCCAGACCTGTGTTCTCATCAGATTCCACTATTAAGAGTTTTAACCCGAGCTACGTCCCCCCTCTTCCCTCAATATCCGCACCCTGAGCATCACTAGGGTGGACCAGAGCATTGAAAACTGCTCCGTGGGCACTGGAGGAGGCAGCAAACCCCCATTACGATCCCATCTCCCACATGCCACATGGAAAGTGCGAGAGATGAAAGGTTTTTCTGTTCCCCTAATCGCTCTGCAAGCTTCTTCCCCCAGCCCTGACAATGTGCCTCAGCCCTGAGTAAGAGGGACCACCTCTGGGGACGAGGAAACAGTTCAATCAACAGCCTATTTATTCTTCAACGTCTTTGATGAAGCTGCCAAGAAAGGGTCAATTAGCGCCGAGGAGCGCTGGTTGCTGCACTCTTCTGCCAGAAATATCCATTTTTCTTTGCAGGCTGGCCAGCACCCAAGTGCCACAAACGGGGACAGCTGGGTAGAAAATCGGGATCTCTCCTACCAGCACTCAAAACACAGCCAATGCTCACAAAAGCTGAGGGTTTTATTCATCCCTTACAAGCTCATTTTGACGGTATCAAAAGGCTGCAGGACATCTCAGCTTGCAGAGAGAAGGTAGATTACCAGGGTTTCATGGGGTCACATGAAAATTCAGACACAGAGCACACTTTCCTGAGGCCTCAGAAACCAGAGAAAAAAAAAATACAAAAAGCCCCAAACCAAAAGGACAGGCCCTGAGCAACCTGGCCTGAACTCTCTGTTGGAGCAGGAGGTTCAGCCTGATGACTTCCTAAAGTCCCTTCCAGCTTCAATCGTAACCTCACAGGACAACTGATTATTAAAATACGAATTTCCTCCTATTTTTAAGCCTGACTCATCGGTGCAATGGCTGCTGTAGCAGGCAGGGTTGGCAGGGAAATAGAGTGAAGTAGGAGAGGTTTTGAAAGAAAGCAGTAACAAAATAGCTCATTTTGACCAAACAAAAGGGCTGTTCCTCTCAATGTAGATTCTCAGCCTGCAGTATTCATAATCTGAGGGTTAATGCCTGGTCATTAAACCCCTATTTAGAAAGCTCATTGCAAGGGCTGAGGCAATAAGGAGGCTCATGCTGGGAAGCCAGGGCTGAGCTCTGGCAGAGGCAACTGGGATGGGGTGACTCCCCAGCTGTCACCCCCATAGATGGGGGGGAGAGGTCCCAAACTCTGCTTTGCCAACCATTACAGGGTCAGGAATGCCCCTATCGCCAAGACTCCGCAGAAATGCCACAAATCCCGGCAGCTGTGTCTACTATGCCCTGAAATGCCACCTTTTGTGCCATTTGTGGCCTCCAACAGTGCTACTCGCTTTCCTGCTTGTTTTTGAGCCTCTTGCCTCTCTGGATCTGGTTGAGTAGCAACTTCATCCTCATCAATGCCAGAACAGTTAAGCCTGAGAGACAAGCAACAGCTCATCAACATGGAAATGTCCATCACGGAATTTAAACCAAGGGCCAGCCGGCACACCCACCACCCGCCTCCCGACAAGGCTTGTGGGCTCTGAGCTGGATCATACAGAGATCAAAGGGCTGTAACCACGTCTGTGACATGACAGGGGGCACATCCCTCCAGCACTGACCCAGAGCCACAGGCCCCGCTGCAGTCTGCCAGCAGGCAGAGTCCACAGAGCTGTGACAACTTACAGGAGAACTGGATCTCCTCTGTCTTCTGCCAACCTACAACCCCACCCAACTTCTTCCAACAGCAGAGAATACACTTATTTTATGAGGCAAAGTTGGCCCCTGGGACTTGCCTTCCTGAAGGGACCCAACCTCCCACCCTGAGGTTCAGACACGCCACCCCATCCACGTGCGCCAGGAGGAGTCCATCTAAATGGACTTATAAGGTCTGAAAGTCTCTGAGAAGCCACATAAGGATTTCTGCCCTGCATAATTGCAAAATCAAGCATGAAACAATCCTAGAAAAAAATGTAAAAGACCTGGGAGGAACAGGGCACAGCTCCTTGCAGGCTGGATGCCTTTGGACGGTGTGGGCTGGCACAGCAGCAGCCTGGATCTGCTGACTGCACGCCCAAGGATTAGCGTTTCGGATGATTCACGGCTTCAGGGATAATAAAAGCCTCCAATGGTCCTCCCCTCCTTCCACAGAGTCCATTATCACTTCATCTGCACCAAGCACGTCTCCCCTTGACCTTCAGGATCACTTTCCCAAGCCCTCTGAGACCCAGCCGTTCCCCAGAGGGGACAACTCCAGATAGCAGGAGCGACGGTTTGAGTTATTACCTGTTCCTGTTTGGTTTCACAACGACCACAAGACGATACAGCAATCTCAGGGCAGACAGCCCTGGCTCCAGATGTCCAACCAACCATGATATCTGCCAGCCAAACACACCAGTGTTGTATCTGGCATGTCCACGGTGGGTTCCCATCAGGAGGAGGACGCGGCTGTCGGGACGGGGAGGCCCCCTTGCATTTAATCTGACCTCTGCTACAGAGGGGATTTTCTTAACTGGTGGTTCTTGGCATAATTTCAATACACAAACTTAAACAGCCCAGAGTCAACAGGACTGAACGTTTTTTGGCAAAAGGTTTGTTTATTCCCCAAGAGGGGAATATAGGAAACTCTCATCTCAAGTATTTTTCCACTATGGAGAAGAATTAAAGAAAACCATCAGACAGATCCTTTCCTTCCTATTCCACCCTCTAAATGGGTGCTTTCTCTCTGGCAGATATGAAGCAGAATGTGAATCAATCTGGGCAATGCAACTGCAAATAATGAAAATCTGCATCAGACCCTCCTCACGCTGAACCTCAGTTTTGATTCCCGGTACTGCCCATAATTAATTTTCTGTCCCAACACGATCAAACATTGAGCAGGATGATGTCCCCAGCAGCACACCCTGCTCCTCAGTGCCAGCTCTATGGAGAGGGAAGGCACTTTGATGCTAAAATAAGCAATAACAACATTTAATCACGTACCATACTATCCAGTAGGACCTCCCACTTCCAAATCCTATCCTTAGCAGCAAACCTGGACCAATCCCACGTGCTTCCTGTAACCTGCTGACATTACAGTGAAATTTTAGGCATTTTGCTAAAACCCTACCAGAAATCGATGAAGGAACCAAGCCAGATTGTTGTGGCACGCTCTGCCTAAAGCACATCACCAAAAATTAAAAAGGGCTTACATATTTATGGTCCCAGAAAGCGCATCTTGACAGCTTGTAATGGAGTGATACAACACTCCCTACTAGGCAAAGATTTACAGAACTGTGCTCATTAGGACCATTTGTCAATGGGTGCCCAGGCGTTTCCCTGTGCCCACTGTGAAAAACCAGCTCATGCCTGTTGCTAACGCAGGTAAGAGCTTAGATGGAGTAAGATGTGGTTAATGAGATTAAGAAAACATGAAGAGCAAGTGACACACCCAGCAGCAAAAGCAATATATTGGACTACAACATAGAAGCTTATCAGCCCACAGATTATTTGTAAATATTAACAACTCGATGAGGACAGGACTTTTAACTGACTAAATGGACGGCAGGTGTGTCTGCCTCTGCTGAATTGTGTTGATAACACTTTATAAAGTAGGAATTTACCACTGGGAAAAGTGCTTCATATAGTGACTTTCCTCTATTCTTGATGCCTCTTGACCTCACATAAATACTTTCTCTTGTGTTGCTATGGGATCATTGGAATAAGCCACTCCTGGGTCCTTCTGAATGTCATTATTTTATACTAAGTTAATTCTTGAAATAAATTTTAAGCATACCACAGATAGAATTAGAGTGGCCTTACTTTTAGAAAATATCAACCAGCCTCTCAAGTTAACCTAAAAGTTATTTCATGGACACCTAAATATCAACAAATACTTCTTGAGATTGCAAGTGAGATACAAGAAAACATGGAGCTTCACAGCTAAAGGATGATACATTATTACACTGCATCATGAAGATGCTTCAAAACATTTCCATGAAGATTTCCCATTTTACTCCCTTCAAGATGTTTAGGGATAAAAAAATAAATACACTGAAACAGCAGAGAATTATAATAGATACTTGAGAGCTTGACAATCAAGGGTTTCAGAAGGCTCATCAGGTGGATGTCAGTAATGGTCCCGTTTCTGGAGAATAACCACTGAATTCTGAATTGCAATTCTGCAACAGTACAAGAACATCTTGTGCTGCTGCCCACAACCCAGCCTGGTCCTAAGGTGACTTTCTAAAGTGACCAGACTTAGGGAAGCATCACCAATGTCTCTGAGGTGCTCCCACTCCTTGCATTCACGGATGAGAACAAGCAACATGGACCATCCCACTGCAGCTGGAATGCTTCAGCAACAGGTGTCTTGTCCTTCGGCTTTGGGTTTGTTTTAAAATAGATGGAAGGGCAGAGCGTGGCAACCTCAGGCTCTCATGGAGGCTGGTCTGCTTTTCGAGGTGCCACAAGAAACAGGTGTGAGGAAGAAGCAGCAAGGCAATGGAGGGGAAAAATATGAGCAGGGTTAAAAGTGCAAGAGGAAAAAAGGGGGGAAGGAAGAGAGAGAGAGCAGGGGAGGTACAGGGAGAGGCGATGGATTTAGCAGCTTTTGAGCACGCCAGAGCAGCAGGATCTTGGCAGCAGAATTCTGAAATGTGCTCTCTGACAAATCCTCCTTTGTGACGAATGCCAGACGCTTCCCATCATTTCCCAGCCTCTCAGTTTATGGTCTGCTGGCACACTCAAGAAAGTTAAGTCTTCTATTGAAGGAAGACCAGGATGCGGAAAGGCCACGAACAAGGGGCTCCCCCCGGCACAGGACAGCCAAGCCTGACCTTCCTCCCAGCCAGCAGGGAGCTTTGCTGGGGGCAGGGCTGCAGGGTCTGCCACTTGAACACGAGACAGCAGCCGCCTGCTCTGAGAGGTATTTGAAGGAGCATTCTAAGAGCCTTCCAAAGCCCATACGTGAAAAGGAACATGATAAGCAGTGCAGATGGCTTTTTAAACTCCTGCTTGTTGCACATTTATGCTGTGGCTGTGCTGTGGGTTCCCACCCTGAGCTGCTGCACAACAGCTTTAGTTTCACAGCTGAAGAGGGACCTGCACCAGACACCAAGTGTGGTTGGGACTGGCCAACCATTTCCCACACGTGGACCACAGACTGGGAGTCCCAGGCCTGACCTCCAGCTCCAGCCCTGCTCCTTGAGACTAATTTCTTTGCTTCCTCAGCACAGTCTGACTCTCAAGAAGAGGAGCAACAGTGCCTACTGATCTCACGGGGTTTGGTGACCCTGTACATGGCTCACATCCCATGTACCTGGTACATGTTTAAAGAGCTGCTTGGCCATACCCACAGCACATGTTAGCAGTGCTTCCCCAACAGACCAGACAGAAGCAGAATGGCCCTGCTTTACCTGGGGATTTACTGCCAAGCAAAAGAGGGATATTCACAGTTGATACAACGCTTGAAGGATCCCAAATGCTTCCTCGCAACAACAGACTGTTATTTCTAACACCCACACTTTCTTCCTGTTCACACAAAAGTCAGCTTAGCCATATTAGCTGTGGGTTTTTAGCATGACTGAGTACAGCAGCGAAGTTTAAAGCTTGTTATCACAGCCCGGGGTGCTGATACAGAGATACATGGAACCACAAGGAAAATAAAGTATCCAAATAACGATAAAGACCTGACAAATCTGCAAAAGCAAAAAAGCTGAGGTGGAAAAGCTGTCATTCCATTTCCTCAAAGCACAAAATACACCTCATGCAACAGATCCCAACAGCCATGGGAAGGAAAAGACTTACTTTTGCTTTTCTAAAGTGAGGATGTTGTTAGGAGTCAGACCAGAGCCCAAACTCCTGCTCACAGCTGATGGTGCATGACTGGAGAAACTCCCTGGAGACCTGACTAAGTTTTTCAGCTATTCAACAAAAGGCAGGCAAATACATTACAATGCATAAACCATGAAATGTGATTCGTACAATAGGAAAAGGCAATGTGTTTTAGTGCTGAACCTGTACGTGAGGAAGGGGAGGGCATCTTTTGCCTACAGCTGTGGGTGCCATGATGCTACTCCAAGCCTAACAGCTCTGACCACTTGTCCCCTGTGTGGGAGACAACTTTGGGGATGATGGATTTCCTGGCACCATGCTTGACTTGACTCCCATCTGTTTTGGATGCAGAGCACACACAAAAGACCTCTTTAGGTGGCTGGGTTGTACTCACTATAGCACTGCTCTCTGAGTTAAAAGTGACTTCACAAAAAAGAAAAAACAAAGAAAAGAAAAGAAAGTACTGTGGAGAGACAATTAAAGTGAACAAATCACAACAACCCATTTGCTGGCCCTCAGGAAACTGTATGAACATCATGCATATGAAACAAAAAATTATTGCTCCTTACTGAACTGCCATAATTATGTGTGAATATTAACAGTTACACTGCTATATAGATGCAGTAAATCTCATGAGATCGTATTATTAAATTACTAGAAACATCTTTTTCCTCTTCATCTAATCCTTTTTGCCCATTTCACCCAGAGTGCTTCCACCTAATTAATCTGCTACATAATAAGCATTCTATACGAATTCCTTGAGAGTCCTTACAGCACTGCTTTAGAGAATTGTAAAAAAACATTAAAATTACATCACTGCAGAGACTATACACACTTTAGTCTGCCATGAACTGGATGAATCTAAAGTAGCACCAGTGGAAAAACCCCCTTACTGTTAAAAGTCTATAAAAAAAGGGGTCGTAAGTACTTTTTTTTTTTTTGTAATTACACCTGGTTTAAATGGTGAATTTCCACTTTTTGTTGAAAAAAATAAAACACCAGTACAAAACAATGTTTTCATCTCAGAATTGCTGCCTCAGTGCTCTGGGAGATGGAGCTCAGCAGATCCCTGCCTGGCTCCCCTCAGCTCCCATTCCTCATGGCACACCAGGGGCGTATAACCCCCAAACCAAACTGCAGGAAAGCAGGATTTGTGTGCTTTTAGAGAAAAATCACTGCAATCTTCGACCAGCTTTCTTTGAAGAGGGTATAAAATTCAATTAAGCAGAAAGCTCTTTGGCAAAGTGGGTTATTTGATACCTGTAAGTAGGGGAATCATCATGATTGCATGCAATAGATGTCAAACATGACTTTCCCTAAACTTGCTCATTTTCTACCTTGGTTCATTAGATGATCCTGAATAAAGTGAAATAAACAATCAACCCCCTCAACAAAAAGGCTTTGAGTTAGTAGATCTTGGTTATCTTGTCTCAAATTATCTGTTTATTGCAAAAGAGGGAGCGGAGGAAAGCACACAGCTGGGCTTGACTGAGACAGAGTTAATGGTTCAGAGAGTGCCTCGAAAGGTATTTAATGAAAAAGTGTTCAGAGTCGAAGCTGAAAGGCAGAACACACAATGACTCACTTGGCAAACAAGGCTGAGGAGCACAAGGGGCACAAGGGCAGTGCCAGTGCCCAGCACTGATTTACAGCCAGGCAGACACAGCCCACGGGGAGGTGGGGTCCTGCTGGGAAAGGACTCCGAGGGTATCAGTGCATGGGCATTTAGAAAGTACACTTGGCATGGAACAGAAAATAAAAAATTGAACTACAGTGCTGCCTTATGACAGGCACCAGATGGATGCCCTGAGAGTGAACCCTCTGGCGACCCACCACCTCTCTTGTATCACCCACTGACACACGTGTAAGAAAATGCCTGGGGGCTGAAAGACGCACCCAGACTGGGCTTTGCTGCATGAGACCAACATGGATGTCCCCTTCTAACTCATCCCCAATCCCAATGGCCCCGGAAAAGATCTTCCAGTGAACAGCTCACAACAGGTCTCCTTCCCAAAAGGGCAGCCTAAAGGAGCAGGAGGGTTTGTGCTGGGGACACAACACCCACACCGTGCCCATGCCAGGGCTGTCCTTAGGCCAGCTCTAGCCTGGCCCACAGCCTAAGCCCACGAGATGGGCTCCACTCCACAGACCCACCTTGAGCCCTGAGACCTCTCCAGGACGCCAATGTGAGAGGGGAGAGTAGGAACAACCAGGAGGTTTGGTCCAAACTTGTCTTCCTGCTCCAGCTCCAGTCCTGGGCATGGCCACACCTGGAGTTTTGGTCACATGAACACAGTAAGATTTCCAAAAACAGGCTGGACGAGCTGCCTCCAACAAGTCTCAGGTGTGTCCTGTCCCTGAAGGTACCTTAATCTTGGGGTTAGGAGTAGAGTGAGCAGGTGCTTTGCTATCGGACAATTATTAACTTCTTTCCAACAGCTATTTTCTAGCACTGCCCACATTATCGTTTCCACATTCTTTTCTACCAAGAGATTTTCCAGTTTGTCTGGCAGAATAGTAAACTTCCCAAGAAAACACTACTCAAAAAATCTAACAGTGAGCACTCACTCTTAGGAGAAAATTAATAGGGGCTTTCTGCACCTAGACCAAGAACTTCATTTTTTTCTCAGCAGAATTATTAAATTCAGGACTTTCTGAACTAATTACTCCACAGCCTCAGTTGCAGGGCTATCTCTCACACCAACCTTTTCCTTTTACAAACTGCCTTTATCACCCACATAACGATAAACGCTGGTGCCTCGCACATGTCAGCTATCAGGAATTCATTATTTTGTCTGTGTTATGTTATACCAGTCGGGAGTTATCTTTGCAGCCCACAGGCCAACACCAAAATCGAATGCGTCAGCTATTTAAAGAAAATAGAAGCCCTCCTCCAGCAATTTAATTAACTTTCAGGGAGCATGGCTGGGTTTCAGTCCTGGAAATCGTACTGGGGAAAATACGGTCCAGGATTATCAGTCAGGCAATAAACTTTTTTTTTTTTTGGAAGTTACTTTCCTTATATAGTTCCTGTAGCTAATCCGATTTTAATAAATGTTTTCCCAATGCTAGGAGGACAGCATTTAGGACTTCTCAGTTATAAACTTTTTCGACAAGCCACAAAGGAAAGTAACACTCTATACTGTTGTACAGCATTTTTGAGAGTAGGTGCTTAGTCTGTAAATTAAATGCAACTAAATCATTTACTTTATATGTTGCAAATTTACACGATGAATAATTAACAGATTGCCAAGACATTAGGGTTTTTTCTAAACTTAGGTAAAATTCCTATCATGAACAGATTATGGACTTTTTTTCCCCAAAACTGAGCCATGCCAGAAGCTGCAATTTGAATCACATTCTCTTTTTTAAACCCTTGCACAGAGTTTAAAAGCCAAGATTTTGTAAAACCAGGCTTGCAGATTTTTGTTTCATTTGTCAATGGGAGAGTGGAGGTGTGCAATTAACTCACGCAGAGTTTCAAAACTCCAATCAGTGACTAATACTTGCTCAGGGTTCTTATTGCAGAAGTGGACAAAAAGTGCTGGGAACTCAGCTGAGAAGCAGTCAACTGGAAGGCATGAGTCGTGAAAATCAAACACCAGCAAGCATTACATCCTTCCTCTTGAGTAAAGCGTGCCCAGCATTGCACAGGAAAGCAGATGGGAAGGAATCTGGAGCATCCCAGCCTTGCTGAGAACAGCAGAGCTGCAGGACTCTGCAGAGGAACCATCCTGCCCCTGGCAGCCCCATGTAAGGGGGAGAGGAACGGCTCACTGAGCTCTTCTTCACACACAGCAGGGAATTATCTCAGCTGGGATCAACAGTTGGGTAAACAGGAAAAGGAAACGGGCACATGGTGACCTACACCAACCATGGTCCACTGCCACCTTTGTCCCTCATTCCTCCTGCATCCCAAAGCCAGTCTAGACTGCCTCTGAGAATCCAGAGTTGCCCAAAGCAGGCACGTGTGCACAGACACGCTGTGGGTACAATTTTGAAGCATGTGTTTAAGTTTTATCAAGATGTCTTAAAAACCAGAGTCCTCTCAGAGTGGGACTGGGGTGGCTTGTCTTACACAAAGCCTCTCTCCAAATAATAAGGCACAAACTAAATGGTTTGTTAAGGTCCCTTCCAACCCAAGCCATTCTATGATTCTATGAAACCCTTCTCCTGTGACAGCCCAACTTGGGACTTTGGGGTCCTACTGCAAACTACCTGCAAGGGCCAAACCCCAAAGACCCTGATACTTCCATGCTGTCAGTGGTACCAGACTGCAAAGCCCCTCAAGTGACCTTTCTGGTGTAGAAACTGAAAGTTTTTACTTTCTCCAAGCACCCACGTGTCAGAGTTGCTCACTGAAAATAAACAGATTTCCAAGGAATGTGCTCACCCACTCAGCTCAGGCCAGGGGAGGGTGTTTCTTGGGAAGTTGCTGCTCCCTGCCATCAAGGTGTTATCTGAGAATTTGAGCAGTGGATTGGGAAAGGGGTTCCTGCAGAACCACAGGAGTCTGAAGCATTTGGGCCCTGGTACTGAGCTGCCAGTCAGTGGTAATGCCACACGGTGACCCCACCATGGGATGTGCCCCCATGGAAAAGCTCCCCAGTGGGATGTGTGAAAAATCAGCCAGGCAAGATCCCCAGCACTGCCTGGACTGCTCCAATCCTCACTCCCAGAAAGCTAATCTCTAGGACTTCAGGCAATTCCTGTATTTACCCACATTCATCCAGCACTAATCCAGTATTAAAAAAACTAACCTGCGCGCTCTCACGTAAGTAAAAATGGTGCAAGAGCCACATTCCAGAAGGTGATTCAAAGCAGAATGGACAAATGACAGCAAACAGAACACGCCAAACCCAAGGAACTGCAAAGGGAGGCAAATCACACTGCACAGAAGCACCACTGCAAGGACACAGTGTTTGCACTTCAGCAAGTTGGGCAGTGGAGGCCAATCCTTCGGTATCGTTGCAAAGATATGCTGGTAATTAAACTAATGCTTTATCAGCACAGGCCCAAAGGACCACTTGTGATATGTGACGTGGAATTCCTTCACTTCTGGCGTGCTCACTGGGCCTGGGACAGCTGTCCATGCTCATTTGCTACAGGGACATAACATATGCTCAGTCTAACAGAGGAAGCAATTGCTGCAGCTATTTTCGTGCAACTCCTAGGGGAAGAGCTGTACTTGGGAAATCACTCTGGTAGCAGAGCGTTCTTCCCTCCAATTTTCCTTAAATACTTCTGAAGGTAACCACAGACAATCCACTCCTTGCAACGTGTCCAGGGAAGCACAGAAAACAACCACAGACAGAGTTCTTGGGCACGTGAAGCCCCACTTAACAAACCTATTTATGGCAAATGATAACGAGTCAGTGTTAAGTTTAAACCACATCACCGAGGTTTCCACCACAAAGGTAGTTTTTAACTTTAATCCCTTCTCCTGATTATCAAGAGTACATTCCACCAGTTGCTACAGCTTGACAAATTACTTCTTGTTGAGTCAGCAGTGGTTTTCTGGTGATCTGTGCCTAAACTGAGCTAAGCTTAGGGTGTCTTAGGGTGTCCCCTGTGAGATCAGGCAGGATAACGGGTCTTTCTAGAGAAGAACACAGCACACTGAAGGTACAAGCAATATAGTGTCTACAGCAGGTCTGCAGAGCCAGCCCACCCAGCCCATCCTGCTCACAAGGATATCTTTTCCTCCCTGCAGGTGTGACAGCACGCCCACAAAAAGGAGGGGAAGGTTTGATAGACTTCACAGAGCATGTCCTTCAGCAGAAAAGGGACTGGCCTCTGGAGAGAAGGGCTCTTGGGCAGCAGCACCAGCACCGGCACTTAACTGACAACTGCACACTGAGGGGAAAGGAGAGTATGTCACTTCAGCAGTCAGATGTGACTTGCTCCCTGCATTTGAGCAGACAGCTCTTTACCAAGTGTTTTCGTGGTTCCCCAAAGTTGTTGCAGTTAAAGTGTGAAACACACCTCTCTTTCCATATGGAAACTCCACAAGTAGTAAAATATTAACGTGACCAAAGCCAACCTTCTGAATCTCTATTTGCTCAGTGAGCTGTTTCTAATGGAAGGTCTTTCCCCCTGGCTCCAACAGGTCCGGCTGTGACCCCACTTCCCCCCCACAGCCCCTTATCACAATCAGTGCAGGGTAAGAAGCAGCTCCACAGGGAAGCCCAATCTGATGATGCAGCTTCAGGCAGCCCAAGCCCAGCACAGGGAGCCACAACACAACTGTTGGGTCAAGTGTGGGGAGGGGGAGGCCCCGGGGCAGCTGCAGGAGAACACGGCTCATTGATCCCGGTGCGGGCAGCTGACGGGCCCCTCGTCTCTGCACGGGCAGGGCTGTGGGCAAGGTCACCCAGACGGACCCAAACCACAGATCTGCAGAAGCACAGGCAGAAGTTTGCTTCGCAAAAGTTTTGCAAAGCACAGGCTTTCTGGCAAGGGAGTGTGGGAGCTTCTCCCTTCTTCCACTTCAGCACCCACACTTGGGAGAGAAGAAAGTGTGATGGCCTGAAACACTGTTTTGACTCAGAGCTTGCTCACAAAAGGCATTACTCACCCTGCAGACTCAGATTTTATCCAGCCCAGCAGCACATTTCACTTTCTTCAGGCACTGCTCGCAGCTGGACTTTACCCCCCATTTGTGATTGTTTGCAATACAATGCCAACACAGAAAAACACATCCATCAAGCACACTAGTATTAGAAAGGAAAATGTTATTACCTGGAATAGTCCCCTTTAGCTTCCTACAATTGAAAAACAGTGACAGAATTAAAACATGATCTCTTCAAAAGCCCTCGATTTTCCCAGCATTGTTCGCTTCCCCACTCCCACAGCTCTGCAGCCAGATCCTGACCCCCGTCAGGCTCCCTGCACAACACGGAGCCCGCCCGCATGTGTTCAAGAGCTGAACTTGGCCCTTTTAAGCTCCCAGCTGTAGATAATCCACCTACAGCATAAATAAAACTGCTTCCAAAACGGGGATGAATTTCACATTGCAAATCAAATGTCGCTTTTACTGCACAAGAAGCGAAATACAATTCTCTCCCCTGGCCGACCACATGCAGCCGAAGGTCGGCTGTGCAGGCAGGTCAGCAGTTGGGAGGAATTGTGCTCACTCGGAGATGAAAACAACCACCCGTTCAGGCAGATCAAGCCGCTGCAGCTTTGCTGGGGCACTTCGTCAGTGAGAATGCAACGGGGGGAAAATAACCCCTCAGTATTTTAAAGGCAGGATTTTATTCCATGGGGAAAGCAGTAAATAACCAGAGTTTAAGTTCGAATACAACGAAACTTGATTAACGAGAGGGGAAAACTGACACTGTGTATTTCAACATAGCAGAGGTATCAAAACCATATGCTCTGAAAGGAAGATTCACAGGCATAATATAACAGATTTAGCTACAGTAATTACTCTTTTCTTCCCAGATCTCTGGAATGTATTTAAATTAGAGTAAGTGATAAATTGAATGGAAACCTGCCCAAATAAACGAGTTGCCTTGCTGAGCTCTTCCTCTTTCAATTTAAAATTCCAGCTTTCCCCCCAAAGCCGCAGAGGGCACAAACAACCCTGCGGGGTCTTGTCTGTATAGAGGTGCGGTTGGGGAGGGGGGAAACAAGGCAGGAGGAAGGCGCTGATCCAAAGGCAGCCCGAGGGAGCGGTCCAGGGGCAGAGACACTCACCTGCAGCACCAGCGCGGCCAACTTGAAGACGGTCTCGCTCTCCACCTCGATCTGCCCCTGTGCGGAGAGAGCAGAGCGTGAGCCGGGAGCGCCCGCACCGCCCCGGGGAGGGAGCAGGGGAGGAGGGGGCACCGGGGGGGCGGTGCCGGCTCTCGGTGCCAGACCGGCCCCGGCACAGCCGCTCCCCTCCCCGCGTCCCCCCGCTGCCACCGCGCACGCCGCGACACAGCCCGTCCCTCCGCAGCCCAGCCTGCTTTGCACATCTCACTTTCACTGCGTTTCGCCGGATGCTGCTCCGCGTTGCTGCATCCCACCCTCAGCAGGGACCCGGTCCCGCACGCTGCCAACCCTTGCCACGCAGCAGCGAAGGGATTGTAATGGCTCGAAGGACACACCCGCCTCACGGCAAGGTCCACAATTCACAAAATCACGGAATGGTTTGGGTTGGGAGGGACCTTAAAAGCTCATCTTGTTCTAACCCTCCTGATACGGGCAGGGACACCTTCCACTAGACCAGGTTGCTCAAAGCCCTGCCCAACCTGGCCTTGGACACTTCCAGGGATGGGACATGGCAGATGAATGCTTGGATAGCACCCACAAGCACACACCAGCCTGACAGGTATCAGTATCTGACAAGATCTAAACCCCTGACTTGGTCTAGAAGAAAAACCAACTCCCAACTCAAAGCTCTCCAAATCGTGGCATCTGGGCTTGGGTGTAGTGCAGCCATCCAGTGTGACAGCCACGTCACAGCCAAGGGAAAACCAAGAAACTGCATCCATTTCTTGGCAAAGAGTTTTATTGCTCGTAGTTTTAGGACAATTCATTCTTTGCTGTGATGGTGGTACACAGCCCTCCGATGCTGACTAAGCATAACTAAGCTTCCTTTGCCCCACTCAGTCTGGACCTGACAGCCTTCAGTTTTTCCAACAGTTCCAGAGGTGACAAAACATCAGAACTACAAAAGGATTGTGGTTTCCCCCACCCCCCTTTTGCAAGCCTAAGTGCAAGCTTTCAAACTTAGTTTCTTACCAGCAAAAACCAGGGTGTTGGTTCAATTCTGGGACCAGCAATAACACTGGAGGAGTAAAGGGAGATGCACTGACAACTGGACTTGGGCTGTTAAAGCCACCCTTTACACTCCTACATCCTGCAAATGGTGTGTGAAGAACAGAACTGACCCCACAAACACAGATTTTTCTTATCGACCTTCTGCAAGTGAAGATAATGGTCACGATGCCCATCTCCTGCCACTGAGATCCCAACACTGGGATCCTTTGTCCCCAGGATCTGTTTGCTGTATGAGGAGACAAAGCAGACTGAAGGTTGAACTAATGCCAAAACCAGGGCAGCAGGAAGATCTACAGAATTACATACAGATACATGAAATGACATCTCAAAATATATTAGGGCACATCTGGAGTTGAGCTAATTTACCACAGCTGCAGGTCTGGCCCACAGAGACTCAATTCAAGAGTGAACAAACAAATAATTCAATTTTCGTGGAAAGGAAGTTTTTTTGCCAGCCTTGTCAATAAAACATTCCAGCAGCAGCGCTCCCCCAGGCTTCTCTGACAGGCAGACCAAGAGCAATTTCCCCTTCCCAACAGGTGTGGCAACAGCTATGCAGGAGGAGCCTCCAAAGCATTCCCAGACATATTTTATTGGAAGAAGAGGAGGGGCACATCACCAGTTAAGAGAAAAAGAAATAGCTTGAAAGTTCATCCTTCCTTTAGATCTCTTTCATGTTGATGCTTAAGAAAAGAGGCAAGATCGCAGCCCAGAAACTCTTCACATAGGTGCAATTTTAAGGCACTTTGTTACTTCCAGGTCCGTATCAGGTTAGGCTTTGTCATGCACATCTGAGCTGGCTTTTTAAAAGCATCTCCTCAAACAGCCTCTGAAGCCAATGATGGTGGTGGGAGGATTACAGGAGATCAGGTCATCCAAGCACCGTGTGCTCCTGCACCAGCAGGCAGGGAACTCAGACATGAGAAAATGCCATCAGAGGGAACCTCAGCTCAGCAGGAAAGATGAGATCTGGCTCAGTAAAGCTGTCTGTGGAACCACAAAATCAGGGAAAACAGGACCAGAAGGGACCTTAAAAACTGATCAAGACCCTCTCCCTGCCCCAAGGCAGAATCAGCTACACGTGGCTCATCACCTTCTAAGCCTACAAGAAACTCAAGGGAACTTAACTCTCCAAAGGCCTTTCTGATTTGTTGCTGGCTCCCAGATAAACTCAGCAGCACTCAATGAGCTGCTGCAGCAGTGACTGTCTGCTGACCCATAGCAACAGCTCCTGCTGGCGTGTTTGGGACTTGATAACCAAGCACCTCCTTACTTTTCATCTTCAAAGCACCTCACAGCCATTAACTAATTAGCAATAGTAATTACGAGGCTGCTCTTTACTTGTTCCTAGATACCAGGGTTAAGAAACTCTGGTCACTTCACTGGCTGCTATGGCATTGCTACAACTGCTAACAGTGATCCCACAAACCACTTAATTTAGGGTTTTAGGAGACCAAAGGGAGGCTGAAGGGGGATTGACTTCTCCAGGTGATGAAGTTTAGTCTTTGCTTTCACAGTGAGGGATTTGCTGTGCCAAAGCAGTTTTGAATACATTTGCTTAGAAGCTAGAGGAGTGAACAGGTAAGGGGGTCGTCCCTAACGTGACCTCTTTCAAGGATGCTGCAGGTGTCTTGACCAAGCCAAGGGAACAAACAGGATGCCCTAGGTGCAGGGATGCCACTATGTCTCTCCAGCTGCTGCAAACCTCAGAACAGGGTGGACCAGCTCTAATTATCATCCTGTATCACCATACAATAACTGGCTGGAGACTGGGACCACTCCGAGTGAGGCTCAGTGCTAAAAAAAACAAAACCCAAAGAGCAATAAGGAGAACACCCACCCTTTGAAGGAGCTAAAAAAAAAAATCACAGAAGAAAGGATGCAGGGAGGCAAAGGGACTGCCCTGAAGTCCCACAGTAGCTAAGTAGCAGAGCCAGGATTTGAAGCAAAGGATCCAAAGCCCAGCTCAGCCTTTATCTGACAGACTAATGCTCTACAAGTGACAGTCTCTTGGACAATTCCCTCTGAGCCTGGAATTATTTTTCATCATAACATAACGTTATTTGCCATCTGGCTCCCCAATTGGCCATTGCTCTAATGTAATCCAGCACTGCCCTGAGCTCTCACGGAGTTTGGACAGCCCTTGGCTTGACACAGATCCATGCAGCTATACGTGTCACTCTGGAGTGCAGGACCATGACTCTTCCCACTCAGGCAGTATTTTGATTTTATAATCATCCTCCAGCCTGGAGGCTGGCAGATGGGGGTTTCTGTTTTAGTATCGCTTTATCAGCAAGGTCAGATTTCAGAAATAGATGAGCAAAATGGCTGTAAGAAGATTCACTTGCAATCCCTGCAATCACCAGGGTAATTCAAGCAGAGACTTCAGTGAGCAAGTGGGGGGCCCTGAGAGCCAGGGCAGCGAGTGCTCCCATGGCTGTGTGTCAAGACTGAAGATGGAAGGTTTTCCTAGATTTATCCCAAGTGGGAACAAGGTCACTAGCACAAGGTTAAGTAGATGCATGTAATTCAGATAATGGAATCTGAGTCTTCTACCTTTGAGATGTAAATAAGTTTGGACAGACTAGCGGGTGCATCGCCAGGGAGGAGATGAAACTGATATTTTTCAGTTAGAGTTTGCACAGGGACCAATCACTTTAACCAGCGAGACAGATTGAGCCCCCTTTGTAGCTCCTCCAAAAGGCCACTGGCTTATCTAAACACTGCATTTGGTCCAGCAGATTCAGGTGGTGGCTTTTGTCATGCTGACAAACAGCAGAGTAATAAAAGGTTGTAGCAGGTGTCCAAACTGGGTGGCAATTACTGTAGAGCAGGAGTAAGTCACTATCTCCGCATCTGGTAAAGACCAACTCGCCCTTCAGTGCCCATGGGCAGAGTTTAGTCCCCAGTTCAGTGAGGAGCTCAAGTCTTTTGCTGCACAGACTTAGAATGTGATAAAAATCACAAGCTGGGTCATGAATAGAGCAGTGAACCCTCATTACACACAGCAACAACACTAGAATTTACTGCCATAGAGAGACAAGTCTGAAATCCTGATGAAAACTCAGATCAAGGGTGACGATAGTCCGATGAGCATTAACTGTGCTAAGCAAATCTTTAGGCTTTAATCTGAGTTTAAAGCAGATTTAAAAAAATAAGCAACACATAGGAACTGTCAACTTTAACTCTTTAGAGCCAGAGCAAGAAGCGAAAGCGGATGTGGTTTATTCAGACCACACGTAACCTCCACAGGTTACAGACTGACAAGAAAAACATTTCACAGGAAGATCTGAGAACTGAGATACCAACACACCTGTTCCCTCAAACCAATCCCTTTAAAAACGTCTATTAACCAAAGATACCCCCAAACATGCATGTACTATGACTGAATAGCCTCGAGACAGCCACAATATTGAATACAATTACCTGTGATTACCGGGAGGTGATTAAAAAAAAAAAAGCTGAAAGAAGGGTGCAATTAGTCAGAAGGAAAAGAAAGGACCCAAATGTCTGCAACGAGGTGTTCAAACCGAGGGAGGCAATTAGCTGGGTGTGGACCCAGCACAAGTGAACAAAGCAATGCCAGCGTCGTGTGCCCTTAACCAGCACCGTGGCGACCTCCCACCAGGCATCCAGTATCCCTGTGTGTCCCGGCAGCCAGAGGATGGGAGGGCAGGTCCCAGCAGTGCAGAAAACTTAGCAGGTTTTCAGTGTTTAAGGCTTTTTTGACAGGCTGGAGACAACCTGTTACACGACACAAGCCGAGCAGAGCAGGAGGAACTAGGTCAGGCAGATGCAACAACTCGCCCTGTCAGAGTGGCTGTGCTGGGTAATTACTGTACAGAGACAAACACTGGCTGCACATGGATAACCTCCAACCTTAAACTGCCTGTCCTAATTACTGGCATTCACACCTACGTCTCAGTCCTGGTGGTGTCACCTGCTGTTCACATCCCATTCCCTTCTCCAAGCTTTGCTGAGCATCCTAACTGGGACTCATTTCCCGAGAGCAGAAACACTGGATTGAGAAAAAGCACAGCAAACCAAGTGTCTGCCTCCAAACCCATAGGGAAGTAAAGCAAAGCACTAAACCAGCAGGAGATGTGGAATAGGAGCTGTTACAGGAGCAAATTGAAGCTTGGTCTTCCTCAAAAGGGCAGTTCAGATTTCCACTCGTGCTGCATTTCCCCCAAAGGTACTGCAGCCTGGGTGGCTCAGGAGGCTCAACAGCTGCTTCACGGCATTTAGATGGTCCATGATGTCTTAATTTCACCCATGGAACCCCACAGACTTTCCTACCCAAAACAAGTGAGTGCAGCCTGAGACCCAGTGCAGCTCAGCTCATGAGCAGTGGCCAACACAGCTCTTTCCTGGCAGGACCTGCTGCTTCCCAACTCTGCAGCTTAGGCCAACCCAGCCCGCCTCCCCCAAAAAATTAGCTGTTAGTGCCCCGTGGTGAGGAACAGCTTCAGGTTTCTCTGTTACACCCTTTATTTTGCTGTCTCTGCCAGCCACTCATCCATCTCCCTTTGCCTTTTTGTGCCGCAGCCAATACTTAGGTGAAACTCCAGAGACAGCAGCAGCTACTTTGAGACTCGTCTGCACAGTTCAGTGCAACAGGAACACATTTACTGCCACTTTTTTTCATTAATGTAAGAGTAAAAGCAGAGAATGGGGAAAGACATAAAGACTTCCCTGTTTGCAAGCCAGGGGATAAAGCAAGTGTCATTACACTTAACATATAATCACAGTCTTTCGCTTTCCTACCCCAGCATCACACTGAGATATCCAACACACACCAACAACAGAACTGGCTGAGCTGTCACAGCATCTTTAGTCTGTGGCCAGGAGATCAAAGGTGCAGAACTTTCCACGGCAATTAACCCAGTAGTTAGACCCAGGAGGAGGTGACTACATAAGAGATGTGAGGTATGAAACCTTGGCTGCAAACCAACTGACTCTTCATATGCAATGGGCCAGCTGGGACACAACACACACCTCCCTTAACGAGAGCCTCACAGGTCCCTGGGACACCATCATCCTTTACAGCAGGCAGCCTTGGACCAACCTCAACCCCTCTCAGAGGAGTCTCTTGACTATACCCACACCAAAGCCAAGTCCCTCCCCAAGCCACCAGCACAGCCCCATGTGAGGTCCCCTGGGGTAACGAGTGGGGAGTCCCATGGAGATCTGCCAGTTCACATCAGCATGGGGTCCTGCCTCCTCCTCCTGTCACGTTCTGTACACAGGGACAGCCACGCTCCATCTTTCTCATCTGCTGACAAGCTGCTGGGGAGGTTGGGCCAAGGAGGTGGCTGCCATGCCAGCATCCATGGGAGATGACAACCCTGAAGGAGCAGAAGCCAACTGGTCCTGCTGAACCTCATCCTGGGCTTTACATGTGCTGAACAGCAAATTCAGGCAATGGACAGCAAGTATTTAATAGCCTTGGCTAGGATCAGACTACACCATGTTACAGGACTGAATGGGAACGTTCCCCTCTCCCTTGAGATGGGGGAGAATTAGGAAATATCTGTTATAAAACTTTCGAGAGCTCTCTGATATATGACCACTTTGCTCCCCACGAGCTGGAAGCCAGCCAGACTTTATGCTCACACCAGGGGTCTGTTTCAACAGCTCTTCTTGGTAAGCACTGGTCTTCAGGCTGCCAAGTGCTCACAAGCACTGCTGTTCATGGAGCTATCACATTTACAGACTCCTCTGAAAACTTCCAAACTTCCATTTCCTTTAACGTTCCTCTTTCTTTTTTTTTTTTCAAAGCAATTCTTACAAGTCCTTGAAACAAATGGGAAATTAAATAAACCCCCCAACACCCAGATATACAGGGGAAAAGGGGAACATAGCCAACTTGAGCAAGATCTTCGTTTACAGAACGTATTTTAAGGACTGGCAAAAAGTCAACTGTATGGCTGCAGAGCTATATGGAGGTTAGCTTGAATGCATAATAAACTTGACAGTGCTTCACTGGCCAAGTAGGGTGTTATTTTTCCAAACTTGGCTGCTTCAAAAGGAGAAAAGACTAATTTATCTTTCCAAATTCATCATCAGCATGTGCGTGACCAGTTCTGACCCACCTCCTTTAAAGTATCCCAGCTATGGTCATGGGCTGTGCAATAACACACTGAACATGTTACAAAGCTCCCTGTGCAAACACATCCATTCTGAGACACCCATTTCACCTGGAACCAAGTGCCAGGCTTTCACTCCTTTAAATTCCAGCTGTACAGTAGATTTCAGATAGCTATAAATCTTAACCCAGCTTCTTAAAAGTCAGTGACAGAGGAGAAAGCTTCTCAATTGAAGTTGTCACCACTGAAGGGTTTTTGGGCAGTGGTTTTCAAAGCCTTGGAAAAGAGAGGTGTGTAAGAAAACAGAGCCCAGACATACACAAAGCATACTTCTAGCCTTTCCCTTCTCCCAAAATACACCTGACAAATGAGGTTTTTTAACTAAGTCACTGGGAGGCCCTTCCATAGACCTGGAGATCTAATTTTCACCAGCTCCCACCTCCCGCTCAGTGGTCCAGGCTTTTCCTGGCAATGGAAGTGACTTCTCCAAGCTCCAGCTCAAAGAGCGGGGATGCTGGAGAGCAGCAGCAGGCAGCTGGCTGGACCACACAGGACAGAGAGCCTGGGGACTGCAGCACCAGACCGGGGGGGGGAAAAAAATGGGCAGCTCAACACGAAAAGAAGGGAGGGCGAGAGATCTGGCAGCATTTGCTGTCGGCCGCAGGCCAAGTCTGTGCACGCATCAGTGGTGAGGAGGCACCGGCTGCTCTGCAAGTGCAACAGCAAGTGCTGCCTTCAGCTCACACACAAGGAGACTTCACAAAAGTAAAAATGAGGTCTCAGCCCTCTTGTGCCTTCAGCAAAGGGGTCTCCCCCGGCTCCCCAGTCACTCACAGGCAGAGGAGACCACACGGAGAACAGGTCACAGAGGATGCACAAACCTGGCACGTGCCAGCAAAGGTCCCAGAGGCACAAAAGGAGCTTTGACTGCATGGAAGAGCACGGAGGTGGGGAAGTGGGTGGGGAGTAGAAAGAAATACATTTTTGGCAGCTGAGATTTTATTGTCTATCTAGTCCCTCCCTTGCCAAAATGTCTACAGAGATTGCAAAATGCACAAGTCCCAGATTCCTTCAAGTCCTGGCAGAGTAAAGCAGCACCTGATTTGCCGAAAGGAGCAGAAAGATTTGCAAGAAGGAATGTGGGGTTGAAAGGTGAGGAAGAGGAGTGTGGCTGTGCACTGTGGCTTTCACCCTTGTCAGAACTGTCATGCAGATTTTTATTCAATTATATATTATTGAGAATTCATATTTTGTAATATACTATATAATTGATAACATAGTTAATGTGGTATACTATTTATTCTAAATTTTTATTCATCTAGGAGCAAAACCTCTCTGGAGTCATCTGGGGCAAGATGACCAGCACACACTGCCCAGCAGCTCCAGCCCAACCCCAGACATGCTGGACTTCCATTAGGGAGATGCCATTCTCTTTCATTAGATACAGCTACCTCACAGGATTTCACACCAGGTCTCTCAAAGAATACTGTAAATACATTTCTGATGCAACCTCTGAACCTTGCATGGCATGGATAAATCCCCTCCACAGGAGGGACTGGCGTGGAGCTTCACCAACGTGCTGGCTGTGCTCCCCCAAGCCTTCATCTGGCTCTCCTGGTGTGTCCTGTGTGCCAGCAGCAGCACTGACACGATGCCCATGTCACATGCAGGGCAGCATCACCCTGCCCCCTTCTGCTCAGAAAAACATCGTTGTCCTTTTAAGCACAGAGGCCATGGACACACAGGTACCCACACACTGCTGGCTGTCAACACGTGCCAGCGCTCAGGAATGTCAAAAGAGCACTCAAGCATCAGGCATCTGCAACCACCCTGGATTTAGGCTTCCCCTATGGGGCAAAGCTGCTGTGAAAACTTTGGAAACACCTTTGTGAAAGCAGAAAACATGACTGACTTTTAAGCAATCTTATCCACGCAGGTCTTAGCACACCCCAGGTATTGCAGCATTTATCCGCAGCCACATTCCTGGCCCACACAGAGCAGAGGCTCTGTGCAGAGATCCAGGTGAGGATATTGCTCTGGCAGGGCATCCTCCAGCACTGCCTGTGCACTGGGGAGTGCTCCTGAGCACAGAGGCTGGGTGTGGGTTCCTGCTTTTTGACATTCTGGGGTTTCCTCACTCCATGAATGCAGCGAGGAAAGGAGGGAGGGGGGGAGAAAAAAAAGCCAAGCTGAGGCAGGTCTAACCTCTTGGAGCTGGATTAATGATTGAGAAATGCCAGGGAGCATTCCTTGCTGTCATCAGTGAGCATCAGCCACTTGCTCCACGGAGCTGGGGATCTGCTCATACTCAGACACTGCTCATCCTGTGGCTCCTTCCCTGCAGCACCACAGGAGAGGACACACTGTGCAAGCACATCTGAGGGGCCTTTGTGTATTCTCTTGTCCACAGCCCACGGCTTAAGGATTTGAGGATTTCTCCCATGTGCACTTGATGCACTCCTTGAAACCTAGAGACTGACTGTAATTTTGACAAGCAGGATAGAATATTTTTACAAGACCTAATTTGAAGGTTAAAAGCCACTGGACCAAAAGAATCTTGGAAGTAGATGAACAGGATTCTGCTGAAGTAGCCACAGGTTTAACCACAGACACCCAGCACAGAGAGGGCTACAGGCAGAGCCAGGGCTCCCAGCTTTCCCTACGTGCTGAGTCACCTGGCACTGCCCACAGAGCTCCTCCTCTCAGGAGGAAGTGATGCTGCTCAGCCCTACACTGCCCACAGAAACTGGACACAACGGAAACCCCTCTGTTTCGGGCAGTTTTGCTTGCAGGAACAGGGAAGCCACACTTTGGGCCGCTACAATTAAGAGCACGTACCTTGCAAGCCATGGGGGGGAAATATGAGCCAGTTTTCCTTCAAACCTCTCCCAGTTCCCAAAGTCCTGAACTCCACTGGATGATGCACAGTCTGCTCACTGCCTTACTCAGTGCACCATCAGTGCTTCAGGTGCTATCAGCATTTCAGGGCAGTGATAGGAGGTTATGCTGCCTGAATAATCCTATTTACCCATCCCAAAAGTGATTCCTCATTGGTTTGATGACATATTTGTCTATGAGCAGTGAGGGAAATTTTCTTAATGCTTCTCTTCTCCTTCGCTCTCTCTTATGCTTTATGCACACACCTAAATACTTAATATTTTTCAATATTAAATTCAGTATTGATATTCAACAGCAATGGAATTTTTCACATTCTGTCCCAAAACCAGAGCCATTTTCCAATTCCAGAATCATTTGTGCTGTCTGTCTAGTTAAACTTCCTCAGTTTTGTGTGAAAGGATGACTATGAGTTGCCAAGACCCTTCATTCTAAGTGGCAGATATGTCAAGTGGAAATTTGCTTTTTAATAACCTTAACCAGTGAGGCCGCAACTTCTTAGAGCATCTTTAAAACTTCAGCACATTGTAAAAAGGCACCAATTTCCTCCACTCTTCCAGAAAGCAATTCCTGTACAAAGCACAGTCACAACTTCACCACTAACCACTTTCACATCAGGTTTCTGACCCCACCATAAAATAATAAATACTGGATACTGAATAAGAATCCTCTAAAATATGAAGCACATTAAAGGTGAAAACTTTGGCTGGCTACACTGATCTCCACCAGATCTAGAAATCAAACATAGCTCCCACCAAGTGTAGGTGCTGGAGGAGCAATGAAAGGGAGACGCACAACAAGGAGCTCTGAAGGACACTGAGCCTTACCTGGTGTACACATGACTTGGCATTCAGAAAGAACAGCTCTACTGTAGTTTTGTCCTTGAGAAAGGAAATGCTTTCAATGTAGAACCTGAAAATTAAAAACAACCTCAGTCAGTTTCCTCTAGGAATAGGTTTCATCTTCCTCCCAAGTCATTTTATTTCCTCAGTGTTTTGTTCTCTAGCAATAAAATAGCACAGAGGAACTATGAGCTACTGCACTTAATTTCCGGCCTGTTAGGAGAGAACAAGCAGAAAATCACAGGCTGACAGCACACAGGGAACAGAAGCTCCTGGTTCAGTAGATCCTGGATATCTGATGACTTTTCAAATGAGATGAGAACTCTGTCGAACGCTAAAGGAGCAAAGCCCATCCCTCCTATGCAGATAAAGCCACAGCAGTGGAAAAGATAACTCCAAATGAGGTGCTGCAGGTGGGGAAGCCAGCCCAGTACTTTGCTGGAGGAGAGGGGCTGGCAGCCTTGCAGGACCATCTTCCTTCCAGGAGAAGAGAGCAGAGATGTTAATGAGAGCCATTAACCTTGCTCCAAGCAAACAGGGAAAAGCAAAAAAATCACGAGGAAGGCTTTTGGGTCAGCTTGATCCATCCTACTGGCAATGACAGCCCCAAAACCAGGGGCTTACACGGAAGGGCTGCAACTGGCTCAGCCTTAAAGACACTGCTCTGCACAGCACTCACTGCCTTGGTGCTCACTGCCCTCCTCCCAGCCTTCCTCTTTCGAGGGCCATGGGTCCATCCCAGGGACACAAATCAAAGTGATCCCATTGCTGGTTACTCTGGCCCAGCCAAGGTTGGCAAATGGGTCCCCAGTTTGTTAGAGAACTACGCCAAACATCACCTTTGCTGCTGGAAAAAATCACTCACAACCTGCCCCTGCGCTTCTCTCACTCACTCGGGGCATCAACCCCACCAGTGCTGAGGTGCATTAAATGGTGCAGAGAAAACACATAGATAATTTGAGGAGCATGGAACTGCCAAGTTGGTTTAAAGGGATACAAATTTGTGTGAAGGTGGTCTTGTCAGTCCTCCTTCAGCTGGATATGAAAGCAAGATACACGTCCTTCAGCTCCTTAGCAGAGTGAGCACATTGGATGCTCCCACTCAGCACTAGACAGAAGATACAGGGGTTTTTTTTTACAGCCAAGCAAATACTTAGACCACCACGACCACTGCCCCAGCAATGCAGACCACCCCAGGGCTTTTCAGTGTCTTGCCCTGGATAGCAAAAGGGTTGGATGGCCAAGACAGGGCACACAGCCCACTGTGTGTATCAGAAGCAGGCGCCGTGGTGCTCTTAAGGCTCCTCACAGCCCCAGGCTCCAGCCACTCATCTCCTGGCGTGGATGATTTGTAAGACACTGGAAGAAGCCCACAGCAGCAGCACGGAGCACGTGGTAGGGAGCAGTGAGGTTGGGACCTGCCACATGTGTTAGGAATGTTTGCAGTGTTTATGCTGTGGCTTGAGACAAGGGATACATTAAATAGTAATTGTTTTAATATTTCACATTCCTACAACATGTTCCATCTAATTAATTTTAAAGCACTTTCCAGAATGCCTCTGCAGATAATTTACCCATTTTGCAGGCATGCAGCCTGTCCAAGGGGCAGACCTGAGGCCAGCAGCCTGCCTCAGACATTTGAAAGGCTACTTTACCTTTCCATGAGTCACCTTTCCACATGAACTCTTGAAGCCTCAGGTATTTCCACCCTCTCTTGATCACACCTGATATAGTTTTTTTCCAACAGCTTTGCTAAACTTTACTTTAAATACTCTTGAGTGTTACTCTCCAGAAATGCAGAGCAGAGGGCAGGATCCTCACTCTTCATCCTTTCCCATCCTGCTGCCAGACCAGCCCTTCACAGAGTGGACCTTTCTCAGCCTGCTAAAGCCTCCCTCCCTCCACTGCACCAGAATGGGATTTTCCTCAACTAACAACCTCATTTGCACTTGCAGTTTCTTTCAAAAGGAGTCAGACATGGCTGATTTACCCCCAGAAGCAGGACAGCACCCCTGGCTCTGAACAGAGGCAGCTCCCAGTCACTGCTGCTACAGAGCAGGAGCCTGTAGGATCTACGGATTTAGGGAGAGGGCCCTGGGGGCACTGCCCCCTGCCCCAGCTGTGTCCCTGTGCTCTATTTCCTCCATGGTACAAGCTGTATGTTCTTATCACCCCAGTACAGATGGGGAACACTGGATCACAGAGATAAGGATGTTCAGGGGATGACAGGCACATTTGGGAACACCATAAAGCCTACATCCTGCTTTTACGTCAAAGCTGTCAGCATCATCCCTGAAACTAGAATGACGCTTCTGTGAGTCCTAAATCTGCATTATAGAGCCCTTCAGCTGTGTGTACCACAGGACAGCTTACGTGACTGGACTGAGTTTATGCCAGCTGACAACAATTAAAAGTCTCAGAGGATTATCACATATTTCCTTACGGAACAGCGAAAGCTCAGGGATGAGAAGTGATGAAGAAAAAGAGGGTCATCACCAGGAATCTGGGGATTCCCCTATTTCCAGTTGTGCTACTGGAAACTGTCCAGTGCAGTGTCAAAAGATACTGGGAACTGATGCTGCTGCACATTTGCCACTGGTTAGGAGAACAGCAGCTCAGTGCCCTGTCTCATTACACTTGTGTCTCAAACTGAAGCAGTATTTAGTATTTATTCTATTCATGGTTGAGCCTATTTCAGACATTCAGAAGGAATGGGGGGGCACAGCAGGGCTCGCCCAGGCCAAGGGACACCCTGCCCCTGCAGCAGCACCCACTGGGGTCACGTCGTGAAGGGCTGGAGCCCACCCAGCCCAGGGAACACACGCCAAGTGCTGGGGTCTCTGCCCACCCTCTCCCTGCCATTCATCCCACACCCAGCCTCGCTTTTCCTCTCAAGACATGGGCACACTCAGCTGTAATTGTGTATTTTCAGCTGCTCTCACGGGATTTTAATTAAGGAATAGGCTATGACAAGGTAAATGTGTTCACACAAGATAAGTGTCTGAACTAACCACCCAGAGCATTTGCCATGAAGCAAAGGCCTGCAGTCGCTTCCTTAACCAAAAATTTGTAATAGAGTAGAGAGCTGCAGGTTTTGAAGTGTTTTTTCTGCTGGAATATCAATTTTCTACTGATCAGACAGTTTCTGTAGTGCTAATTATTTCTATATTCTTCTCCTCCTCCTCCTGCTCTGCATCTTACTCACTGCCCACCTCCTTGGCTCCTAATTGCTTGGTTTGTATCTCATGACCCCAGAGTAGCCAGGCTTAAAATTTGGCTTCTAGATCTTTCCAAGCCCACTCCTCACACGTGAACTCTTGCCCAGGTCTCTGCACAGTCTGTCCTGTCAAGGACCACCTTGCAATAGAGAGGGCCAAAATGAACACCATGAGCCAACAGCGTGAATCCCAAACAAAGAAATGCTCAAGTCATAGGATTGCCTTCACAGCTTTCTTGGGCAGCCACAGGCTTTAGCCTCCCAGATCCTCATCAAACAGTGAATATAGTGAAGAGCCCATCATCCCTTTTAAAATGTTTGTTTTTTTGTTTGTTGTTGGTTTTTTTCTTTCTTTCTGTTAAAAGTGTGGAAGGGAAGAGGAGCTCTGAATGCCATCACAAATCAGCACGTACTCAGCCCAAACAAAGTGCCATTTGTTTGCCCCATTCCCTGGATGACCAGGGTATGGGGGATGTGGTGAGACAGTGGTGCCAACCGGTCCAGCTACACAAGAGGCTCTGCCTTGGAAGTGCTTCAAATAATTAAGCACACAAGGCATAAATTTACCGAGATCTGCAAAGCAAATGAGGTCAGTCTGCTCTCATTTTCCTCACAGTCTATAAGGAAAACAAAAACTCCGACAATATTAAGAATATGATTCCTCTCTGCCAGCACAGCTCTGTTTCGTAGGACGTGTTTTTTTCAGGCCCTTAACCAGCAGAGCTTTGCCAGCAACAGCCCTAAAGTAAAGCAATTACATTGGCCAAAATCATCATTTTGTCAGGGATTTCATTCTCTCCTGGGGACTGGTTAAGCTGTGAGAGCAAAGAGCCATCAGCAATCCCTTTCAAGTACAGACAAACCTTAAGTAAATAGAAGGAAAAAAGCAAGTATGATTGTTTAAATAAACTGTATTACTATTTAGCACACTTAAAGACAAGTCAAGCAAAGAAGATATTTAAAATACGAGGTTTTAAACAAAAACAACAAAAAAAACCAACCAAACAAACAAAAAAATTCAAAACCCCAGCAAAATTTCTTGTAATAATGTCCTAGTAACCATTTAAAAAGTAGCAGGTTCCAACCTACTTTATTTAATAGTTAAATACAAAAGAGTGCAGCACTTATCCAGGACCTAATCTCCTTCTAAAAATAACACTTTTGCTTTGACATTTATTTCCTTTATCAAAACTGTAATCAGTTCTTTCAAAAAAACCCCCCTGGTGATAAATAAACCCAAGCAGTAATGTTTTCTTGGTGGAAACAATTACTCACCTAACAGCAAAATACAAGGTTGCCGGCCCTGGTTTCTTGGGCAAGTCATGGTCCAGGACACGATGATCCAGCTGCAGCCACACACTCTGACCTCTGTGGAAACAGGTTGGAGAGAAGGTTAAAAACTGGGATGGGTGAAATACAGAAGTGGGTTCTTCTTAGTGCTCATGTTTGCTCCAAGTGTTACTTTAAAAAGGTCAAGATTCAGCTCCAAGGACGACGAACATCTCATTAAATTATTTCATTTTTTTTTCCTCCTAACTTTCAGATTTTCATACTGTTCACCTTTGGTGTTCAAGAATGCTCTTTGACTCTCAGTGACTTTCTATGTCTAGTGGCAGAAATGGGTCTGATCCTTCTGCTGCACGGGGATGGCTCAGCTCTGCAGCTGCATCCCCAACTCCTCCTATTCTGTCCCAACCCCAGAATGACAAACCCCTGTTTCAGAGCAGAGGGGCTTACCAGAGACACACTCCTTGAACCAGGCAGTTCTCTCTGCAGTGGCTTCTCTGACTGAAATGGGAATCAGCCAGAAAGAAAACAAAAAAATCCCCCCAAGACATTGCCAAGCTGTGGCTGCCCCATCCTTAGAAGTGTCCAAGGCCAGGTTGGACAGGTCTTGCAGCAACCTCGTCAAGTGGAGGGTGTCCCTGCCCATGTCAGGATTGGAACAAGATGAGCTTTAAGGTCCCTTCCACCTCAAACCAGTCTGATTCGAACCCCAGCAGCCTCCCTGAGGACTCTGGGGAGCACAGAAACCTGTGGCTGCCCCGAAAGGCTGGGCCATGGGTGCCCTCCAGAGGCCACATGCTCCCTTCCAAGCACCCAGCCCTGTGCCATACACCCAAGGCAGGCTCTGGAATCCCACTGGTGTTTCTAGGGAAGCCAACAAGCTTTCAAGTAATGCCCTGGGCAGTACTTTAAAGCTCACTGTGAGGGAGTGCCAGCAACCAAAAAATCTCTATAAAAGTTTCATGGCAGTTCTTCCAGGGGAAAAGCCAAATGCAAACAGCACCTTCAAGAGATTTACAGAAGATCTGTGAGAAAGTATTTTCCAAGAAGTGAAGGGACAAGGATGTGGCAAAAATACTCCAGGGATAGCTGAAGATGGGAGTGGCTGGTAACAATAACACAGTGTGGGGTCAGGAGCCCAGAGCGAGCAGCTCCCACCAGCTCCATGAACACCAGCCCTGTCCTCAGGGCCAGTCCTGCACCTGCACGTGGGATCTGCCTCGGCAGGGTGGCCCCAAACACGGCTCTGACATGATCTTTAGGGGAAGGCATTCATCCAGGACCCCATAAAAAGCAGCAATGGAGAGCAGCAAGCACTAATGTTATTCCCATTAGGGAAGAAGAGGTTTATTTATTTATCAGTGCACAACTCCACGTCCCCACTGCCCTAAGCAGCTCTGCTCCAGCTTTTTTTGGGGGGAGCTGGAGGTAACTCCTCTGGAGATGCTGGCCCTGGGGAACAGACTCCTGCCTGTGGGTTTTGGTCCTGCACCCAGCAGAAGTGGGGAAGCCACGTTTCAGTGCCATGCTGACAGATGAGCCTAAACAGCAGCTGAGATTTCAATTAACCCAGCTGACTCTGGGTCAATGCCATGGAAGCAGATCTCCCACAGCAGTCTGGAGCCGAGCATCACACCCAGCCCCAGCCAGAGAAAAGCTGTTTATGGGAAGGACTAACCTCATATTTTGCCGCTGCTGCTTGGGAAATTTAGGTTTAAAAGACTCAATAATACATTTTAAATTCAAGTGCAAAGCAAAGAGGAGCAATTCATTCTGAAAAATCAATGCAAAACTTTTTTGTTGTTACTAAAAGTGAAGAGGAGGAAAGCTGAGGGTGCTCACAAGGGAAATTATCACTGAATCAGTTTTTTCAGCTTTTGAGACAAATACAATAAGTGAAAGCATCAGGAAAGTATTTTGCAAGTATTCTCTGGTTTGTGCCCAGAAGATATTTTCCAAATATTTTGTTTCATGCCTTCCCCTTTCCTCAGCCAAGCACAAGGTAGGAAAACTGTTCTTCAAAAAAAGTCATTCTTCCATCACACCAAGCTGCCATGCTGTCAGAGATTAAGGTTTCACACTGCAATAATCACACAGCTGTCTAAAGTAAATGAACATACTTACGTATCATCGATAAAGGTTATCCCAAAATACTCCTTTTCTTTCAGGTTGAAGTGTGAGGCCACCAGATCCAGTAACTCCCTAGATAAAAGTTTGGGCTATTGAAAGAATAAAATTCATTTCAGTCCAGGCTTTTCATATAAAATAAAATTTTTCTCTGCAAATACTGATATTTAAGTACACATGGTCACATTAAAACCCTGTTGGACAATTCAGTACAGAAGTGGCTCCATCAGACTCGGGGTGTCTCTGTGGAGCTGTGTGGAGCATGGAGAGGCAATTCTGTACTTAATCCATGACACTGAGCTGAAGAGCACAGGCTTTCCTCTTCCTGGGGAAGAAGGCAGCAGCCCAGGCTTTCCTGCACTTACAGCAGGAGAGATTTTTCAATTAAGAAAACACTGTGTACTTGAGAATCTCCTGCTTTGGGTTCTGCTATGGGAATAAAACATCCTCAAAACCACACACTTTTCTTCCCGTCTAAATGACAAAAAAAACCATCACCACAAGGGTTGTGTTTAATACACTTTACAAATTTTGGTATAAGCAAAAACTGAATGCAGAACTGATGGAAGATATATTTGTCCACCACGCACAGGGAAACCCTCCTGCTAGTCCAAGTGTGAGGAAAGGCACGTGTGCCTGAGGATAACTGTTTATTGCACTTCTGTGACTTACTCTAGTACCCAAAAGAGCGAGGTCTGTACCTGAACCAGCAGCTCCAAGTTCCTGTCATCGAGGAGATGCACCTGGCAGTGCCGGCCCTCTGTCATCTGCAAAGACAACAACACAGCTCTGTCAGGAAGGGCAGGATTCCCAGCTTTCCTCAGGGACAAGGACAGTGTGGAGCAAGTGTGTAATCTGCAGGGATAAGGGAATTGACTGTACCCAAGCCAAGCATCCTTCTCCAAGGACTCAGTCTGGGGAGCTGCCTCAGCACTCTCAGCTCCTGTCAGCTTCAAGCCAGAATTAAGGGTGCTTGACAGCACTCAGGATCAGGTAAAAACAACACAAATGCTGTGAGAATTAAACCTGAGAATGGACCAGCCTGGCCAGTAACCACAGCTACAAGCAGCAGATGGGGCCTTTTGCTCTGGTGAGGAGTAGATGACCAAGGACCCATGAAACCCAAATCTATCCAACCCAGCAGATGTGTGAGCCCAGATTTGGTCCACTGACCTCATGTCTAATAGAGATGGAGTCTCCACCAGCACATTAACATTTTCCCTTGGATAACTTCCATGAAGCATTAGAAGTCATTGCCTCCATAAGAATCTTATATAGGTGCTGCACATGTCTAGAAGGTGCTCCAACTGCGTGATAATGAGTGAGCTTTGAACCTCTGATGCTATATCTGAACCACCAATTTTGTGTCCCATTTATCTCCTGCAAACAAAGTCTCTTTCTCTCTTTAAGAGGTGAGCAATTCAGAAATAGCTGCACATTATGCCCTTCTAATATCTGCCCTTTGAAATCTAATACATTTCGATGAAAGCTTCTACATTATTTAATACCTGTTCTAATTCTGGGCCTTTCAGCAGCTTCAGCGAGGACCAACTTCGCAACACTCTCTGGGTGAGAGCTGGTGAAGGAAACCTGGCTTTTATATTTATTCTCCCAGCCTCAAAGTAACTCGTTTTCCTGACACCACAAGCTTCTCGTGGACTACAAATTGTGAGCTGTGAGCAGAGGCCGGGGGTGGTTTGCTCAGACAGGGGCTCCCAGAGGGATTGAACAGCAACACGCAACGGCTTCTCCTTTCACGTCCCTCCGGCTCTGCAGGGACAGGGCTGAGCTCTAGTGCCACCAGCACCTCTCATCACCTCCTGCCCTGACATGCTGCACACCCAAAGCCTACAAAGACTTAGAAATAAGTGCAACTTATACGTGATTGCAGTATAACTGAAGAGACCTCCCACCTCCCCCCTGCGCTGCCCCCATTTCAGCGCGCGGCCGTTTGTGCAGCGAGGGCTGCCGAGACACAGCCGCCTCTGTCACCAGCCAGCCCTTCAGCCCCGAGAACCCAAATCAACAAAGCTTTGTTGTTCCAACTAATTGAGCTCACTTGGACCAAAAGCCGAGAGGGAGTGCCCTCCTGAGGAGCTCTGCAAACAGGTCAGAGATGACCAGTCTGGGGGCACAACTCTCTCCAGCGTCTGCAGCACCAGCACTGGCAACTTACGGCACTACTAAACATCACATCGCTCACCAAAACAGCAATAGCGGTACAAGGACAGTTTGCAGAGCAAGTTTAGCAAAAAGAAATCCCTTCCTTTCTTCTTCTCCCACTGCTACAAACAGGAATTTAAAAAAAGCAGAGCAACACATGGTGCATGCAGGAGTGCAGAGCACAGGCTGCACCATCCCAGGGTGGTGGTGATGATCTCCATGCAAAAAAAACACAGCTGCACCTCGTGGTGCTGCACCCTGCAGAGGCATCATCCCCTCCCGTGTTCTGCACTCCCAGTGCTTCATCCTTCACGTTCTGGAAGAGAAGCCTCCCAATTCCAGCTTTCCTGCAGGTTCCCTGAGACTTGTCAGCTCTCCGAACACACCACCTAGAGCCCCTAAATCCATTAGGATCCGATCACAGGTCCATTTGTTCCCGAGGGATGAAGGTCTGCCGTCACACATTCATAACTAAGTCGCACGTTACCATCAATTAATCATTTCATCAACGCACCCTTCAAGGTGGAGCACATTTCTGGCTCTGACACACTGTTACCAATCTGCCCCTGTTGCGAAGTGTCTGATCCAATAGTGTTTTTAAATCGTTCCCCATCTGTTGCTCTGTGATAGCACGAGGGTTGCCATTATTTAATTCTGAGCTGCTTTAGCTTTCATGCAGTGAAATCACATTAATCACTCCTGACTGTTTTAATTGCCTCAGTTGTCTGTTGTTAAGTAAAAAAGGTTTCTATTACAGCAGACACATCCACAAAGCCTTGTGCTGAGGAGAAAGGAAGGTAGCTGGGAGGAATAAAACAAAAGAAATACCAAGAATAGTTTGTATTTCTATTCAGCTATTTGAGGTAATTGCAAAGCAACTCAAATAATTAAACGTCATGATACCCCTGAAGATAGGCATGATATAATTATCCCTGATTTTATTGATGAGAAAACATAAGGAAACAGACAACACTTAGTACCTGGGACTCCAGGAATCTCATCTCAGAAGTCATACAGGCACTTCCCAGAGCACTGGAAAGCTCAGTCAAGGAGTGCAGAACATGTCAGAGCACTCAGTGACAAAGCACCACGAAATGCTACTGCCGTGACAAACCTATCAGCTCCCACCTGTATCCCCAGAGCTCTGTGTGGCCATGGGTTTATGTCACCCCAGGAACACTCTGCCACATGGTGGGACACGACAGCAACGTCCAGGGCCATGAAATGCCTGTTGCTGGCTGTAGCTGCAAGAAGAGAGGGGGGCTCTGAAGCTCCTTCCCCTTGCTGCTTGTATCCCTCTGCCCCCCAGCCCATGCCTGCCCACCTGAGACCTACAGCCCTACTACGATGCCTTCACCTGGGCTGAGGCACAACACGGGTACTCACCGTGTGGCACCACAGCCTGACCGAGGAACGCAGATCTGCCAGCGTGGTGACCAGCTTTGCATCTGCAGGCTCCAATCCCTAAGCAAAGTGGTGTTAACCCAGACAGTCCAAGCCCTCATCCTCCCTCCTGCTGACCCAAGGCTTCAGCAAACAGCACCCTGGTTCCTGCAGCTGTGCAGGAGCTCGCTCCAAGTATCCCCACCCCATTCCTGATAGGGCAGAGAGCACTTCACTTGGCTTACTCCATTCTCACAAACACAATCAGAAGCAAATCACTCCCAATTTCTACCACAGAGCAGCACAAGCCCATCCTACATCAGGAATGCCGCCCACCAGAGAGGTCATCTCCAGGGGACAGCTCCCTCCCCACATGGAGCTGCCCCCTTGTGCAGACAGGGCTCTGAGATACAAGGCAGTACTCACATTTCACAAGCCTTTTTTGTACAGGAGGCAGAACCAAAAGCTTCAGAGGCTGTTGCAGCTCCAAGCCCACCTCACAAGCTTTGGAGTGTCAGTCCCCTTCCACCAGCCCTGGATGGTCCCAGCACAGAGGTGTGACATGGCTGCAGTGCAGCAACACCACACACTGCAGCACAGGTATCACCAGTCTGGTCCCCTCCTCTCGCCTGAAGAAGAGCTGGAGAGCTTCATAAAGAGGACTTCATCACTATGGATGCATAAGGATTTTGGCCATGGAAGAGTCCCTCCAGCTCAGAGACCAGAGACCCTGAGCTCCTGGAACCGAAGCAGCAAAGGACTTGTTTTTAACTCCCCCAGTGACACCGGTGTGATTTATTTCCCCTCAACACATCCGCTCACAGGCCCGTTTCCTCAGGCTCTGGAAGGGACTCAAGCTGGCTCGCTGGCTCTCAGGGCACTGGGCTCCTCAAAGACCCAGTGCCCTGGAGCCCTTGCTGATACATTTTCTTTCATCTTTAATTCAGGACGCCTTGCTAATCTGAACAATATAATTGATTTTCTGTGTGGCTGGACCAATCCATCACGGGATGAGCACAGCTGTCTGGCTCAGTCAAGAGCTGGTGTGAGCAGTCTTGACAGATATATATATACACACACATCTGTTTTCAGCTTATTCTCATTGATTTTGCATTGTTTGTACAAATGAACAATTTTTGCTCTATTTTAGCAACGTGCCCCCAAATTGGTCGTCTTAGCAGTTATTTTTAAAAGCCTTGCTGATATTTAAGCTATTAGCCAGTAAAAGAAGTAGCAGACAAAATTCACGAAGCATCCTTGTATCTCATCGCATTCCCAATAGGAAATTCGCAGAGAGGCATTACACAACCCCGTTTTTGGCAAAACCATAGTGGATACTGAGATGCTGGGTTCTTATTGCTTCCCAAAGTCACGTGTATGCTCTGCACACAAGTAAGCAATAAAAATTCAGAAATGGAGAGGACTGGAAATGAGACAAACACACAACTCTCAGAATATCCATGTGTGGAAATTAAAGCACAGGATGAGATTGTGATTCTACACTGCAAATTAACATTATCATAAAGGTTTCATATAGCTGGAAGAAGCAACATCTTGTCCTCCCTTTATTTGTGACAAAAATAAGAAACCTCCATCTAAAAATCATCGAGGCAGATTTTCTAAAGCCTCTATCCTTTAAAAAGAAATCAACAAGGCAGAGAGAAAAAAGAAATACTTCTTGGCTACTTAAACCAATTCCCTATTATATCCTGAGCCTGAATGTTTATTTGGGAAAAAAAAAGCATATGCAGGATATTTATGCTATTTCTCTTGGACAGAAACATCCTCCCTATTCGAAGCTGGTTGTTACATGCAATATTTTTAGACATCCATGTGTGTCATCCAGTTGGGAAAAAAAATAAGAAAAAGAAAAGAGTAATTAGACAGGGTGTAAACAGGAAATCTCAAAAAAAAATTTGAGCCAAAAAGAAAAAAAAAAAAGCTGTCAGAATAACACATCTCCTGAAGGGCAGCTTAGGAATGGGAATCATGAAGGGTTCAAGTCAGAAGCAAACCCAAATGTCTTGCTCCTCCCAGAACTGAGCAAATCACAGAGAAGTTGCTTGGCCATATCTGTCACTGACTTCTATTTTTAAACCTTTTTTGTTCTAAGAAGGTCTGGAGTCTTCATTCCCAGGGAAAGAAAAAAAAAAAAAAAACCAAACCTAAAAAAAACCAAAACAAAAATCCCAAACTCACACAACTCTCTGGCCAGAGAAGAAAGGATTATACATAAGCTGCACATAATTAAGACAAAACTGGGAATTATTTCTACCACTGAAATGCTCAGAGGTCTGTACATGCATCCCAGTTGCTCTCAGCTGGGGACGTGCCACGATTTGGGCTCAGCAGCCCACACTGCACTGATGGGTAAGTGTGACCTGCCCAGGGACAGGGTGGCTGTGCCAGGGCCCTGCATCCACCTAAAGACTCATCACCAGAAGATTTAAAACCAAGCCCCACCATTTAACACCTTTCACACCCTACATTCCATGAGAAGTCTTTTGGACTGAGTGAACTTTTTCACCCAGTTCTCCTCTTCCCTTCCTCCCAAGATAGGCATTTTTGTTCAGACCCGGGTGCTGCTCCTGAGCACCCAAAGGGCTCTGCCTGGAAACATCTGCGTGTGACACCAGGGATTCAGTCCCAGCTGCACTGAACTGTGCACGTTATTTCCATTAGCTCCTGGCAGGGTAACCACGAGAAATTAAACTTCACTGGCAAGTAAGTAGCTCCAGAAGGTATTTTACAGGCAGGAAAAACCACCTGCACTAATGCATCCAGTGATGAGAGAGAAAGGGGAACCATTCTGACTAAATAAATGGCCAGCAAAACTGCAGTTTTAAAAGTGAGAAATTGGATTGTGGTGCATCATTAGTACATAAGCTTATAAAAACTGGCTCATTTATTCCTGAAACAGGCACAACACTGAGGCCAAAGCAGTCAGAGCACTGAAGAAAATCCTGTAGATAACAAAAAGCCAAAGAGCAATATCCCCACTCACAGGAGGCAATGCTGTCCCTTTGCCACATTGACCCAGCCTCCACAAAGCCTGTCCCGTGAGGGGGGTCCCAAAATTCTTCCATCCTGCTTTTGGCTGGTGACTCTGAAGCAGCAGCACTGCTTTGCAGGTGCATGAGCCCAGAGAACAACCTGGAACTTTAAAGGATTTCATCTCCAAATCCCAGCCTGAGCTGCAGTTAACCAACTATAAAGCATCACCAGTAATTTCCTGTCAGGGCTTTGGATTTTTATCCAAACCTCTCTTCTGTAAATCATAAGCCTATAAGAGATTTCAAAGCTTAATACTGAAGCCTCTACACTGACTTCAGATTTTCACTGGCATTTAGGTGGGTTTTTTCCTTTGGTCCTGAAGGTATTTAGGATCAGCTCCTCAGCTGCCTCAGATCAGCACTGCTTCACTGACTTGGGTACAACCAGCCAGCTTATGTGGGGCCCTTGAATGTGCATGGCCTGATCAAAATACGAAATCAGATGCAAGAATGTATTCCAACATGGAGCTTGCCCTAACTAGGCACATCTCAGGAAAATAAAAGCCTTCGCTTTTCCTTCTGGAAGGAAGGGGTCTGCATGCAGCTGAGGGGAAGAGGGGAAAAAGTTATAATGGTTTAAATGACCTCAGAGTTTCCTAGTGTGTCTGTTGGGAGAGCAAAGCTTCATCATATTCCAGCACTTGGAATCGCTCAAAACTTTAAATAACAAGCAGAAAAATAACAAACAGAAGTTTGGGTTTATACCAGCACTTCTAAGGAAGATTTTTAAAGCATCTGCATAGGTCTCCAAAAAACACCATAATGCACATTTTGGGGAGTCTGTCTGCAGCCCACAGGTCCTCCCTGACCAATGTAGGTGCCTGCGACCCAGTGCCCCAGGGTGGGAGGTGCTCAGGAGGAAACAGATGAGGATTAGAAATGCTCCCCTCTCCCAGAGGTGAAGATCTGGGAAACACACCCCCATCCCACCCCACTCCGTGCCTCTCCACCACCTCCTTTGCCAGAGAGGGGTGCATTGCAAGAGCTCCCAAGTGATGCCTCTTCTGCACGGCTGCCCTCCCCTCACAGTCTCCTGGACTCACAACACCTCCTGGAAAACACCACGAGGCACTCGGGGCCCAAAAACTCAGGTTTTCCCCAGTCTCTGCCCACCCCAGCCCAGGCAGCCAGTGGGCTCCAGCCAAGGCACAGAGACACAATAAACCCACTGTGATGCCTTTGAAGGCAGTGGCAGAGCTTCCACCAGCTTTACGGGGACAGACCACGTCTCCAGACATACTGCCTCTCCTCCCTAATCTTTAAGTCATAAAGAAACCTCTGGCTGAAATCCTGGCTCCAGTGTAGTCAATTAATTTTGCCATTAATTTTAACAGGGTCAGGATTTTGCCTTAAATCATTTGTTATCTTGCTATTAACCTTTAACAGAAGCCAGTATCTGCTTAATGTTATATAGCCAGTGATGCACTGAAGTGGCTGGCTTCGTCTTTCACCCTTTGTGCTACAGCAAGGTTGCCCAGAGAAGTTGTGGATGCCCCATTCCTGGAACTGTTCAAGGTCAGGTTGGATGGAGCTCTAAGCAACCCAGTCAAAAGGTGTCCCTTCCCATGGCAGGGGGGGTTGGAAACAAATGATCCTTAAGCTCACTCCCAACCCAGGCCCACTCTATTTCACCTCAGCAGCTTGACTCCAAGTGCCACCCTCATCATTCCAAAGTGCCGCAGAGCCCACCCTGGCTCCTCACGTTCCCACCCCTCCTTTACCCACAGCCATTGCAGGGACTGTACAGAACGATTCCCAACCTCAGGGTGCTCCTTCTCAGGACCAGCCAGGCAGGGACAGATAACTGAATGACATGTACAGAAATAATGTTTTATTTTTCTCTAGCCTGTCTCATCTTAAGTGCAAGTTTTGCACTTTGATGCCCCTTTGATGATGCTTTTACATGGAAATGTTGGCTCTGCTGAAGTTTGGCAAAGAGTTAGAGATAAAACACAGTGCCTGGAACAGGGGGCTGAGAGGCTCCCCGGGTTGCATGGCACCTTCCTAAAATAGCCATGTGAACTGGAGATCCGATGAAAAAACTGGCTCCTGCAGAGCATCAACTGACTTTCATGTAAGCCCCACCAGCTGAGCCAGTGAAAAAGTCTGGCAAACGAACAGCTCAAGTGCTCTCCCTCACCGCAGGCACTCTGGCTTTGCAGGGCCAAGTGCCAACACACTTTCCATGCAGTTCTGCTTTTTCCCATTTATTCTATTATTTCTCATTGCAGGGGACAGCAAATCTAAGGGACTCCTTCATTTCTCTATTGATGGTTTGTACAGGATGACAGACACAGCCTCTCTTGTGGTTATCAGAAAGATCCCACCCGGCAGAGCAGGTTGTGTGGTTCTAAATCTCCCCCTCTCACAAAATTCTCAGAAATAATGATGAGCACATTGCAATAAAAAAAAAACCCAAAAACCAAAACTCGACCAAACCAAAGAGCAATGATAAAATAAAATCCAGGGAATAAATTAATTCAATCATCCTCAAAATGATAAATCCAGTATTCCAGCCAGGAGATAAAGCCCTTTGCCAAGAGCAAAATATAAGCAGGAGGGTTGCTGCTTCTTGCTCTCCACCACATGCAATGTAAAAAAACTCACCCCTCTCCTCCCCACAAGGAAATGTTGCAGTGTGGGTGCCCTTCCTGATGCTACCCATGGTTGTTTCCTGTACTTGCTGATGCTCCAGCCCCCGTGGGGTTGCAGGAGATGTTCACCCACGGCCTGTGCAGCAGCACGGGGATGAGCACACTCAAGTGCACAGGCAGCACTGGCTCCCATGGCAGGAGGTAGAGGGACAAACTGCTGCAGAAAAGCCTTCCCTGGCTCTGCTGGCCCCAGACTTTCCAGCTGACAGTCAGCATTTCACCTCTTCTGACACTGCCAAAGGCCATGGGATCTCACTGGCAGTGTTATCATAGATGCTGAGTCCCTCTGACAGAGGGGGAGAGGTCAGCCATCCTCTTGAAGGAACAGCCCCCTTGCTGCATGAGTATTCTCCTTAAAGGTGTCTCATGCTGAAAACTGAAGTGTTCCTCAAACAGGTCATGCCATTTCACAATGTATTTAAAACAACAACAAGAAAGGAAAAGGCAGGCAACTCCACAGCTTAAAAAAAAAAAATAAAGAAATATCAGGAAAATTAATAGGAAACAATCAGTACAAATCTGCCACAAATATCAAGTCAATGAAATCCAACATCTGCTTTCCTTGGCAGAACACAGCTAACAAATTCATGTCTGGTGGAGACACGCTTATCACCAGCAGCGCTGAGACACTGCAGGCAGGTCATTACCCCGCACAAGCCTGTGGTGATGTTTTGTTCCAGTGCAATCTCCTGGGAATCCAGGGGAAAAAAAGATCCTGTGGGATCAGAGAGCTTTCCTGATGTTCCCTGACAGAACAAGTGCAGTGGCAGCCTGGGGAAGGACACTGAGTGGAGGCAGCAGTATCCTCTGTCCCTGGACGAGCAGTGCCCACCATGGGGCAGGACTGGACATCTGCCCTCCCCATGACCTGTTCTGACCTTCACTCCTCAGCCAGGAGGCAAATCAGTTAAGAAGCTCCTGCTTCTTTGCTTAAGTCTCCACAACATGAATCTCCAGAGATATTCTGTGCAGAGCTTCTGGCAACTTTTCCTGTGTTTTACCCCACCCCAGAAGCCATCCCTGACCCACTTGAACAAACTCTTCTTTCCCTGTAATGGGAATAGTTACAGAAAACTAAAAAACACCCTTACAAAGGGGTTTCCCATCCCAGGACACCTGTGTCCTACCTTTATGCCTCTTTGCCTCTCCCCAGCCCTGAAGATCTCCCCCATTTCTGGTGGCTTCTCACAGGATGCTCCTCTGTCCCCGCTGCCTCCACCACTCCAGCTCATCCCCCCGGGTTGGGTTTTTGAGGGAAGGCTTCTGAGGCAGGAGACACAGGCAAAGCAAGCCCTGACCAAATATCTGCCATCGTCTCTAGGCTCGTGCTCATCCTACTCCTGGCCTTTTCCAGCCACTCATGCTTGGCAGCAGCCCGTCAGGAAACAGACATTAGATGGGAAGGAGATGAAAAATAATTTTAAAAAAGGCTATAGCTCAAGTCCATCTGCATTGCCTTTGAATCTATAACTTTTCTAAAAATCCTAAGTCTTCTGTAACAAGTTAAAATAGCAGGCAGTGGGCTGGAGCAGGCGGGGAGCAAGCAGGGTTTCTGTGTGGTGAGGGGAAAGCAAGCCCAGTGCCAGCACCTTGCCAGGTACGTGGGGGGCTGATCTGAGGGGCTCCAAACTCTGCTTTTAAAGCAAAACAAGTGCTTTGGATCAAAGACTCTTTCTCAGCAGCCGTTACCCAGCTCCACGTGCGCTGCTGCATCTCCAGCCAACCTCTTCACAAGGGTTTTTTGGGGGGTGAGAGGGGTGGGGACCTTTTGAGGAGACATTTAATAGTTGCATGCTGAAAGGAGTTACTGTACCAGGCTCCTTGGGACTCATGAATCTGTACTTTGTTCGGGTTAAGTCATATCTCAGAGCAGCCTGTAAAAGTAATCTCTGAAAAGAGGTTCTCTATAACAAGAAGTTGCAGACCCGCTCTCCAGCTACAGCAAAGTTACCAGAATCCAGCATGGATTTAGCCCTTTCCTAAAGCAGCCAAGGCAGCACTTACAACAAAGGCAGGAAAAAGCAGCTGTAAATGTTGGGATAAACAAACAGCCCCTTATCTCCACAGTGGAGTGCAAAATAAATTTTTATGGACTGATCCTCCATGGCAAAGAGAAGAGCAAGCAGAAAGGTTTCAGCCTGTACCACCCAAGTACCCCAAAACAAACTCTCTTTGCTGCTTTCTGGCTGCCGGTTCTCCTGCGCTCACAGCTCCAAGTTCTGCACCACGTTTAACTCGGGGGCACACTTGAACAACACTAAACAACGTTATCCACCACTGCTAAACATCAAAAGTTAAAATACAGCCTCTTACCTCCACATCACACACCTTGCTGGTTTGAAAGGACTGAAAAAACTCAAGAAGCACTAGCAAAGTGCATGTGCTAAGCCTTCGTGTTTTCTGCACATTCGAGCTGGGGGAAGAGGGGAGACACAATCCCGGACTTCTTCCGTTGCCATATAACCTGAAGGAAGTGACCTTCGTGTTTGTTGCTTTGATTAGAGATTCAGAAACAAAAGCCCTTCCACTGTGAGTCAGGGGACACAAGGGGCTGAAATGTGATTGTTAAAAATGGAGGTAAGCTGAGAAAGCATTACAATTGTGGGGTTTTCTTTCCTTTGTAATGTTAACCCCTTTATTGTGAAACAAAACCACCAGGTACAGCGTTTCTCCCAGACTCCTTTCCAAAGCAGGGGTTTGCTGTCTCTGATGTGGGGTGCTGAACTCTCCTCCACAATAAATG
>JAYRBT010000023.1:5027095-5042049 GCA_036023395.1 Myiotriccus ornatus | reverse complement strand
TTTCTCCCAGACTCCTTTCCAAAGCAGGGGTTTGCTGTCTCTGATGTGGGGTGCTGAACTCTCCTCCACAATAAATGTCAAGCACCTAAATAACACTGCTGTCACTGCAGACAGAAAAAACAGAACTCTGCAACCTCCAGAGCACACTGTGACCGGCAAGGCAAGTACACAAGAGGCACACGATCTCAAATCTACACTACTACACGCAGCTACTTCAAAATCCAAAATATAAATCTGTTCCTATTTCACAAACACAGCCCAGGATTATTAATTTCCCTTTATGTGCTGTGAGTATGGATTTCCAAGATTTTAAATAACACCACTGACTCGCATCCTCTGGCCACACAAATTACTGATGGAAGATTGATGCCAACAGAACAACCCACCCCAGGACCAGAGCATCCAACATGGGCTGGGAGATACAGGCTGGGGGAACATCACAGAACACTATCAGAGCAGAAGAGCACCAAAACAACCTCACCTGGGAGCAAGAACAATCTCTTTTGTTTAGTTGGATGCTCTTATTCAGATATTTTTGCTCCCAGCTCAGCAGTCGCTATGCACAGAGAGGACAAACTATGAAGACTTTTCCACCCCAATTTTTATAATCTAGGGATCTGCTTTAATAGAAAAAAAATATAAGTCCAACACCTGGAACAAACTAATTTGTTCGTGTCAGAATGGAAAGCAAGAATCTCAAGGTCAAACTTTTGAAAGCAACACTTCAGAGGCACAGCTCCTTCTCTGTAGAGGGTCCAAGTCCTCTTGGTCCAGATAAAGTGTCCCCCGACATGAGACTCTGTGTGCTGAGTGTTTGAGGCCAACAAGGGGCTCCACAAAGCTGCAGAGCAGTGTGTAAACCAAGAGTCTTTCCAACCCTGCTGGGGAGAGAAGCAGGGCTGATCCACCTGATCACACAGTGTGTCATCCCAGATCCCCTCACCTGGAGCTGCCTCCCTGAATTACCATCAACCCAGACACCTCCAGAGGGCAACTTGCCCCAGTTGCCTGGGATGCAGTGAGGTGCCAAAAGCTGTCTCGCCCTCCTTGTTTAATTCACAAGAACTGGCTTTGATCAAATATCCACCTTCTAAATAGCTGCAGACAGAGAGCTGTCTTTTTTCCCCAAAGTTACTTTGTAAAAGCCAACGTTCTCATAGTCATGAGACTACAAAAGCTTTCCAAGCAATGCTCAATATCACAGGTTTCATAAAAAAAAACATAAGCTGGCCCCACATCAGGCAGGAGGGTGCCAGGTCAGGTCCAGCCAGCTGGTCCAGACTGCACCAGCAACGTAAGGGGTGGCAGCCCAGACAGTTTTGGGAGAGGATTTCAGAGCAACAAACTTGCATTTGTCTCCAAAACACAGACTCCAAAGCCCCAAAAATAAGATGGAAAACAGACAGTGAGTCATGTTTCCTTAGAGAAATGACGTGAAGGTTACCTGGGTGGTGCCAACTTCTGCCCTGCTGGGATAACCACAGGGACGGGAATAGCTGGAGGAGAAGAGCACAGCTCCTCAGAGGATACAGGGCTCCCAAACAAACACAGACCTGAGCTGTGTAATTCAGCTGTACGGAAAACTTCTCTAAATGAGAAAAATTAGAGTTTAAAAGAAATACAGTGCACCCATAAGAGGTGGGAAGCTGTTGGGAGTTGAGCAGGGGGAAGTCCCTGCAACTCTGAGGCCCCAGAAGAGCTCCGAGCCAGGTTTGGGGATGGCAATGCCCAACCTCACCAAAGGGTACCTGACCCTACAGCAAATGCAGCACACCCCAGCCTCTCTGATAAGGTGAACAGATGCAGTGTGCTTGGTACGAGAGAGGAATTACTGCCACTTTCACTGTGGCTCAGCAAACTCCACCATTCACACCTGACAGGTGTGCCTGCCCAACCAAATTCCCCATGGGCTTCATCTCCTCCAACATACTTGCCTTCCCTAAACAGCTGGGGCAGCCAAACAACTCCACACTCAGCAAGACAGGGTCCTCTTTGCCTTTGGAAGCCACCTTTCTGGAAAGACTGCTCCCCTCATTCCTTTTTCCTGCCTATCTCCAACCTCAGTTTTCCTCTCCCACAGCAGTTGTGCTGCCTTTTTTTCCTGCCTGTTTGCTTTCCTACACTTTTTTTTAAGTTTGTGCTCAGTTTGGGGTATGGGGGGTTTTGACATAGACCTGAAGGGGGTCAGGACTATTAATTTTTTATTCCTTGGTCTCTTCCCTCTCTTTCCTTGCTTGCACAGCATGTACTTCTCATTCTATGTAATTCTTGCACTACCCTCTCCCACTCTTCCAGCTTAACTCCCATCCTCTAGTCCTTTGCCTGCATGAGACACCAACAAGCATGGCTTTCTCCAAACCACACACCCTGTGCCCAGCCCACCTCACTCTCCCCAAAAACCACTGGCCCAACAAAAGGTAAAGCCAGGGTGCTCAGAAAGCAGCACATAACCAACAGTGCCATGGGCATAAGTGCTGTGTGTGGTGACTTCTCCATCACTGCTCCCAGCTCTGCCCCCACCTGTGCCCAACAGCAGGTGGGGAGATGCACAGTGGGACACCCATCACCAGGACAGCACTTACTCCACATCAGCTGAAAAAGCAACCACAGAAATGTCACATGTAACCCTAATGTTGCTTGGACTTTCCATGATGGTTTTTAATGGCTAAAACCAGCACATTCAGGATCTTCTCAGCATTTTGATGACCCCTACTCTCCCCATCTCCTTCCCCAACACCACCATTGATGCATGTTTAAATGAATGACAGATCAATTAGTGGGGAAAAGTGTACATGTGTATTTGTGTGTGGGAGGGTATTTAAGCTAATATATTCCAGCACTGATAGCTTTATCCTCTTTGCAGTCCCTGAGAATGAACTGGCCTCCATCTGTACAGAAGATTAGTAGAATTACTAATCACTAATTATGACTCAGAGGTTTTAAGAGCAATGCAGACTGTACAAGCATGGCCTGATTTTCAGAAAATGAGGAGACAAAGATAGCACAGTGTTATTTTAAGCACACGGACAGTCCATCCAAGATCACAAAGCACTGCAGTGACAGCGCTTGCAAAAGGAGTGACAGAGCTAAACACTCAGAAGGGCAAAAATGAAGCATGTGCCTGAAACACTTTTAATTTACCTTTTCACATGGTTCTTGTCCAGTCAGAGAGAGCTCACCAGCCTCTCTGCACAAGACCAAACTGGAGATTTATCCAGGCAAGCTCATACAGTGATACCTTTGTACAGGACTCTGCTTCTGAAAAGTGGTGCCAGCGACATTTGAAATCTAACGTATTTGTGAGCTGCATCAGATAGAAGGAAAAACAATATTTATACAGGCCCAATTGGCTCATGAATAGAAGGCTCTGTTTCAAACTGGCACTGCGACACCCTGAAGGAAATGAGATGAAGTTCACAGTCTGGTTGTGAAATTTGTCTGCGAGGGAAGAGGGAGAAGTGGTACAGAAATCATATTTTTGTTTGAATAAACTCTCTCAAACAGCAAATGCTGTATCATGAGCTCAGATGAAAATATGTCTGGCAGAGAGCTTTGGAAAGCTGCTGCTGGAAGCGTGTGGAGCCAAGATTAACTCTAAGCTGTCAAGAGGCAGTGCCCAGAGCCAGTCCTTCCTCAGCTCTGCTGGAGGCTCCCCCAAAATCCCAACCACGGGGATACCTCCACATGCCCTGTTTGGATGTGATGGGGGTTTTAGCAGAGTCAAAGCTCTGCAGGTGACGTATGAGCAGCATCAGAGCATTAGATCAGATCCTCTCAAAAAGAAAAACATCTGGATGAAAGCAGTCAGAGCAAAGCTTTTCCAGGGCAACCGGTAATCCCCAGTGCACAAGTTTAAATCGTTGGAGGGACACAGGCACATATTCAGTGTCCTCTGAAAAGGACTTCAAGCTCCCTCTGGAAAGTCCTGACCCATCAGGACATCTGAGATGTTTCTGCTGAGCATCACTCCTGGGGCCTGTCTGGTGTGGAAGAAGGAAAGCTCTGCCCCGACAATGCAGCCCCCACTCCGCGCTCCCCCTCACTGCTCCAGCACTGCTTTGTATCACTGTGAAAAGGAGAAAAGGCACTTCACGTCAGCGTTTTTTATAATGAAAAGTTAAGGTGTGGTAGCAGAGGAAACGTGGTGCTCACTATCCAAACCAACTACGTTAGCACCAGAGGAAACACAAGTCGTCAGCCACTTCCTCTCTCGCTCCTCCACCCCAGGTACTCATGGGCCAGACACACGTACAGAGCTGATTTATTGTGCTTCATCAGCAAAATTTTTTCACTTCACACAGCAGAAGTGACCTTTCAGAGGTTAAAAAGCGCTTTGTCCAGAAGACCCACATGAAAAGTTCACACTCTTACACCAGAATTTATTAGTCAAATTAGCAGTGTAACTGGTAATCACAGTTATTTGTAAACTGCTTAATCACAGAGATGCTCTCATACTTGAGTTTACATCCAGCAGATCAATCACAACATGCCATTGTATTCTGCAGGGAGTCTGGGGACAGTTTGCCTGGTTTCTCTTCCACTTTGCATACAGCAGACTGACTGACACACATTTAACCCTGACACTAAAGCGTTCACTTAACCAGTTTTTATTTTGTAGAGTTAGTTGCATATAGACTTTGATGCAAAGTTTCATTCATGCTTAGAACACAATGAGAAATCATTCTGATGTGGGATGTATAGGTGGAAACTGGCACTGCTACACCAGGGGAAGACTTGCACCAAAATCTGTTAGCATTGACATCCCAATGACAATCAGGCTAGTGGTAATACAGTTGACTAAACATGGGATGGATGTTGATCCCTAAAGTTTTTGGCTTTGCCACTGTTTATTAACCTCATTTATATAAAAGTTTCACTTTCTTTTACTGCTCTATAATTAAATCTAAGACAGGTGGCCTATAAAACCAGCATGCAGAGAGCCCTGCAGAAAGGTTTCTTTTGCGAGAGCATCAGGACAACCTAGAAATGCCATGCTATCCCATCTTGGACACCAAGAGGGGTTCTGGGAAGACCCCCAAAGCCCAGCTGCAGGTCACAGCTCCACAACAAAACACAGCCCTAACTCCTTTCTCTGGCAGGAAATGAGAACCCTTGTGTGAAGGCTTTATGCCGAGTTCTCACCCAGGATTTTTTCCAAGCCCTAACAGTCCCAATAACTCATACTGACTTGCTGCTGTTAGACAGAAGACCTGTGCCAGCTTTTCCATCAGTTGTCACTGCAAATCTGTTATTTCTAGGACAGGCTTCAAATGCTCCCCGCCACGGACAAGACAATGTTCCCTGGCACACAACCTAAGCTCTCTGAGGATAAACTCACATGCTGTGCAGCCCCCTGGCCTTGCTTGGGTTCAGGGGTTATTTCAGAGTGAAACAGGACACTCCAGCAGCGCTCTGGCTCACAGGCTCCTCCAGATGAATAGGCTGTGGGCAAACAGGGCATCCCTTCTCTTTTGGCAGGTGGGACAGATGATGCCAAGCACCCTGGAGCAGGGACCTGGGAAATGCCTGAGCTTGGCTTGCTGGGATGGGGCTGAAGTCCCTGCACCAGTGACCAGGTAAGACCTGGGAAGGTGTTTCCCACACACACATGCCAGAAACACAGCAGGCATGGAGAAAGTGACTGACAGAGGCTGGTATGTTCATGTTGGGGTGGGTTTTAGTTGTACTTAAAGCTGCTAAGGCAGGTAAGGGCTTTATGTTGGCAGAGAGGATTTCAGCCAACCCTGGCCAGACGGCGCAGCCCCGTGACCACCTCCACACCTGACGGCTTCAGAAGGCAGAGGTGAGAGCCTTGCACGGGCACACCAAGGTGTTAGTGGCTTCTCCAGCTGGGACTCGAGCTCAGGTCCCCCCTGAGGCTAAGGAAGTATTTTATATTTTAAAAATACCAGAAACCCCCCTCATCAGAATAACAAGTGTAGCACCCCAGGGAGAAGGAATTCTGCTGGCTTTCCTTTCACCACAATAATGCACTGATGATTAAACAGAGTCCTGCTAGCAGCGTCCAGCTCACCCAAAAATAGCCACGTGCCCACAAAACAACATGAACTCCAAATACAGATCAAAGCCATCTGTAGTCTCCAGGGTTGACCAGCAGCACAAGCACCTGTCACCTCACCCTTCCCTGCTCATCACTTGAATGTAGCTCAGTGACCAAGTTCTGCCCTGTTTCCTGAGCAATTACAACACACGCAGCCCAGGGAGTCCTCAGAGAGGGCAAAAGGGTAATTTTAGTCAGAAGAGCCTGTATATAAAACCAGTGTTGTTTTTCACATCTGGAATACGAATGCAAAGGAGTTACAGAAATATAAGTGGTCTCCAAGAAGCCAGGCTGGGAAAGGAGCTGGTTAAGCACCTGTCCAGGCATCAATTTTAATAAGAACACAGGGCAAAAAGGTGCTTTCATGTGGCTGCACTAAGTACAGGACTTCCAGCAAATATCTGAGAGGACAAAGAACATCCCTGGCGGGTAGGATAGTGCTGTTATGCCCATTGTACAGGAGCACAGAGGAGGAAGACAGTCTGCCCAAGACAATGCGGGATCTATGGTAATGATGGGACACACAGTCTCGTGCCCAAGATTAGAGCAGAGTCCCAGAGATGCTGCAACATCCACCTCCTCAGAGAAACAACCCCATAGAGAGCTCTGCACTGCATGTTTTGCTCTGGTATTGCTCCACTGAGCCCGAGGTGAACAAGTGTAACCCAGAACAGCTCAGAGTTCAGCCTTGTACACAAAGGTCATCCAGCTACCTGTTTCCACAGCTTCAAGTGCCTAAAAAACATTGAAAAAATACATCTGATTCATCTTCTTGCAGGGTTCTGGTTCCTAAACAGTTGGGTGACATTTAATGCTGTGTACTCAGTCTTGCACTGGCTGGATTCAGCCAGAGGTTTCAGTAGCCAAGACTCCAGCACAAAAAGCAGAGTGTTACGCAACCCTGTGAGGAAGAGCTGCAGGGCTTTCTTTCAGCCATCTCACTTCAGTACACCCCAAATTACCACTAGGAAATTCCTGATGTTAAAACGTGAGAGTTGCCTTGTTCCTGCTGGGTTTCATCTCCCGGGGATGACCCTCAGAGCAGTGAGTGTGGAGCAACAGGTCCCTGCATGTCCCCAGCAGTCTGGCTGTGACAAGGTGTGGGCAGAGGGGACAGGGGAAGAGGCACTCCCTGTCCACTGCCCTGGCTCAAGGTCTGTCTAGAAAGATGACAGAAAGACCAGCCTCCTATCTCTTTCCCCTTTTCACTTTTGGACACAGGCACAAGTCAGTGATGCTTTTCACAAAGACAAGATTAACCTACAAACAGCAACTAGGACACAGTAAGTTTGGGCAGAGATACAGTCACACTTTGTTTCTGAAAAATCTCTTTTCACTTCAGGCCAACCATCAGAGAATGGCAGCTGAACAGGGTGAGTACAGCTGTTGTCAGAGCTGGTCCTCACCAAGCCCTTATTCCTGCCCTGGAGGGATGGAGTTTGCCTCCTTGGGATGCAGTGGAGACCAAAGGTAGTCTGAGCTCCACACTCTTTATGTGAGTGGACTCCAAAAATAACACCCATGCAGTACAGGTGTAGCTAGATTTCATTTACAGAGAAAGCAGAGCACTGGGACTGCATCCCACCACATTCCTTCAGCTCAGTAAAGATGGGCAAATGAGGAGCAATGATGGCTTGACTCATGCATTCCCTAACTAGCCATGATGCATATTCCTGAAGTGACACCCGTGTCTGATACATCACAAAGTGCTTACATCCATCATCTGTACAAAATGCCACGATGCATTCCAGCACTTGGAAGCACTTCTATCACTGTAAAGCTGTTCTCCCACTCCTGAGCATACCTTAAAGCTAAACAGCAACAGATCCCTTTAGGATTAAATAGGCACAGATGCCTTGTTAGCATGACTTTCCCATGGAAGTTACATCTTGATGCTTCTGGAGAGCTGTGTCTGTTTGCTACGAGCTGTGTCATTCTCTGTATTGCAACACAGCAGGAGGAGGAAAGAAGCTGCTTTGAAACATTCCAGTAATGTAGCAAACACGCACACTGACACTGGGACCCGGCACGCAGCACAAGTTTACACGTGAGACAGATATAGAGACACACAGAAATAAACAACTGCCAGCAAGAACAGACTCCGAAAAGAGCGACACCACCCTCACTGCAACTGGATACCACAGTCACTGCAAGTATGGGTTGTGTTTCCTGCCTGCAGGAAGGGGAGCCCCCCAACTGCTGTTCCAGGGCTCATTGCAGCCCCCCCAAGCAGCAGCTGCTTTGCAATGCAAAAGACTATCACGTTACAAGCTGCCACTATTCAGTGACACAAACACAGCAGAAAAAGCTACAACCAGTCTCTCCCATGGGGGAATCGTGCTCCCAGTGCCCGATGGCAGGGCAGCCAGAGCTGATCTCTGTCCCCCAGATCCGAGAGCAAGGATGGTGACAGCAGCCAGAGGGGCTCCGAGGGGCTGTGATACAGCTGGCTGCCGAAACACTTTCAGATAAACTGACTTATATTTGGCACAAAAAATATCTCTCCCAAACCCTGACTTCAGGGCATTAGCTCAGACCCAGGAGAGGAACCGCTGAGCACTTTCCCAGCTCTGAGGCTCTTCACCCCCATCCCGTCCCCGCCTCACCGCGGGGCGCGCACAGAGGTGCCACTCCGGAGAGCGAGCACGCACCCATCAGGTGCCACGATGCTCTTCCAAACAAAACCTGGGGGCAACGACCAGGGTGGGTTTGTTTGGTTTTTTACCTGGTAGACATCCCGGAGGCCACACCACGCTCGCAGGGCTTGCCGGCACGCCCGCAGCCGGGCAGCGTACCATCGCCTGAGCGCTGCCACTGTCACCGTCCACACGAAGCGGCTCCCGCTGAACAGCAGATCCTCCACCCCGCACATGAACACCGAAGCCATGAGCTGCTCCGTCGGGAAAGCAAACCCCCCCGTCCCGGCTGGCTCCCGCTGCCTCGCTCAGACGCCTGGCATGACGGCAGCCTGGCTTTATACGGCGGGCGGCGGGCAGGGGTGTTGCACAGAGCCAGGGTCAAGCCTTAAAACAAACTCCTCTTTCACGGCGCTTCCTGGGCAGATTCCCAGGCATGCCCCGGCGCCTGACGCCCAGCCAGCGGCTGCAGTAGCTCAGCCCTACCAGCAGCTCACACAGCAGCCTTGTCCTTCTTAGCAGCTTATATAAAGCTCTGTTAAGCCCCAGTAGCTACCACTATGTTTTCTAATTAAATTTTAACCCTTTTGCCATCTGCCCTGACAGCAACCCCGTTCAGGCGCTGCGGGAGGAGAGGGAAGCCGCTCGCTGGCGTTCAGCGCTGCCGCACTTGAGTGAGCTGGGCAGGCGCTGCACACACACCCGGCGCTATCTGCCTCCGACACCTCATTATCTGCCATACAGGGAACAAAGCTGTCATCGTTTTCTCCCGGCTGAGCCCGTGATCAAATTATACACTAGAAATCCTACTTGGGAAAAAAAAAAAAAAAAGAAAAGCACCTCTGGGAGCCGGCAAGTGGAGGAAAGAGGGGAATAAAAAGAGATCAGAATACTTCTGCAGAAACAGAATCATAGAATACACCTTGGAAGGGACATTAAAGAACATCTCCTTCCAACCCCCTGCCATGGGCAGGGACACCTTCCACCAGAACAGGTTGCTCCAACCTGGCTTCGAACACCGCAAGGGATGGGGCATCCACAACTTCTCTGGGCTCCTGTGGCAGAGCCTCACCACCCTCACACCACCTCACAGAAGCAATAACTTCTCTTCAAGCTCAGAATGTGGCAAATATCCACAGTCAGAGCCATCTCTGTTCATCACTTCCCTCTCGGTTGTTGCACCGTGCGGGTTAAACACCCAACACCTGCTAAAGCGATGATGTTGCTCTACACTCAGACTAACTCCATTAACACAGCACTTGCTGCATGAGAAAAACAAGGCTGGATGCTGTAGCTGAGCTCTTTGAAAACAGCCCACAGCAAATAAACACTGAAATAATAACCCACGAGAGACTCCAGCCTTGCCTCAAGTCAGTTTAAAATTAAGCAGCACCCTGCCCTTCTGGGGCTTAAACTGTTAATGCTGCCAAGCTGCACCTTTCATTTGTAAGCTCCTTCTTAGCACAAGCCAAGGGAGGGTGGAAGTCAAAGGGTGATTAACTCTTTTTAAGACCCCCTCAGAGGATCTGACACTTCCTAAGCTTTTTGCGACAGAAGCCATGGGGAGCCCACATGCCACCATCAGCACCTTGCTGAAGAAACCACTCAAAGAGCAGATTTTTGGCTAAAAACATCAGCAAGACAAACCTGTAAGAGTAAACTCTCTTGTGCAACGAGATGATGGGAAAGGGGCAGGAACAGCTTGTATAAAGGCTGGATGGGAGAGGTAGATCCCACAGCACTGCTGGCACTGCTTCCCCAAGGGCACTGCCTGCCTGTTCCAAACGCTCCTCAAGGGAGGAAGACACCTGCATGCCTGTAGCACAGTGCAGGTATTCACGAATCCCATTTCATTCCTTATTAATCAGCCTTCTCCGTATTGCAGGAGCCGACGCTCGTGCACAGTGAGCTCCAGCATCATAGCTGGGGTGATGTAATTCTGCAGACAGAAAGAAAGCCTGTTTCATTCAGGCTTTGGACCTGTGTCTCCAAAATCACACATTTTCCTTGTGTGCATAACTGAGTAAAAGCAGCTCTGCCCCTCTTGGTGCTGGTATCCCTTGGCTATGCTGTTGCCAGGGAGTTTCAATCCCTCCGAGCCTTGCCTTTCATACAGGGAAAACAACAACTGTATTTCAAATGTTATTAGAGGCTGTTACAAAATGACCTGGTGCAGAGAAGGATATGGCTTCATATAATAAGAAAAAAGTAAAGATTTGGGCTCTACAATGAAATCCATCACCAGTATTCCCACCCCAAGGGTTTTATCACCTTTTAAAATTACTTAGACCTTTTGCTACAAGCAAATCATCCTCCTCCAGTGTTGCCCAATGCTGTTCTGTGTTTAGAGGACTTTGACATCAACCAAATGTACTAAATGGAAAAAAATTTCCATCTTCCAATGGGAGAGAGATATGACAAATATCCACGGGGTTATTCCACTAACCTAACCCAGTACCAGCGCCAGGCTTGGCAGTGGGTGATTGCCATTCCCTCACAAAACACAGCGTTGGAGAGGAACCAGCCAGGGAGATCTCCAATGGCATCTGTGCACTGCGGTCAAGTCATATCCAAATTTAAACACCGATTAAAAAGAAAAAAAAAAAGAAAATCCAATTTTCAAGTTGCATTTCAAAAAGGAAAGAAAAGGAGCTTTGTAGCTAAAGAAACAGGGCAGGGAACAGTCCCCTGTCCTGCGCCAGGAAAATCCAACCAACCCACTAGGAAAAGTTTACGTGCTTCTGCACTGTGCCTGCTGACCTCAGTGCCTTTTTGTTTTGCCTTCCCCCCCCATCACCCAACTAGATTGAAAAATAAGGATGGTGAGGTTTTTCCCCCTCTAACAGAGCACAAGGGATTTCTGGAGGATTTTTTCTGTTCGTGGGGGTTTTTTTTATGTTTGTTATTGTTTGTTTTCAATTGGTCTATGATTCATGGTATCTTTAAATTGAACCTACGTGTTCTGCACAATTATTCTTTATGCTTCACAAGTTACTATGAACCTGAGGGATGGCTTCACCTCAGAAGGCACAGCCATGTGTACTCAAGCCTTCCCTCCTCAGTAAAGTTACAGCTCCGTGTATAGGTTTGAGCAAAGCAAGAGCCATTTCCCCACACTTACTTAGGGAACATGGATTTAAAGTCCACTGTCATGAATAGGAACTTGACCCATCTTGTCATCCCTTCAGCAGGTGATGTAGGTGATGAAAGAGATATGAATTAATTGCCATCTGGACTTCACCTTCTCAGCTGACCTGAGCACATGAGTGCCCTGTCCCTTGAACCTGGATGGCACTGAACACCCACAGAACAAAAAAGAGCAAAGAAAGCTTATGATGCAAAGAGCAGCTAAATGCAATTTAGGGTAATTTTGGTGGGGGCTATATGCAGCTGACGAATTACCTATTCACAGTCTTAGTCTTTTATTGACTTCCACTTTCAGAACCTGGTTGCAAGTGAGTTTATTTGAAATACCTAAATAATATCCAAGCTCCTCAGAGTCAGAACAGAGATCACAAAATTCAGCAAGGGAAAGTCAGTAGCATAGATACCCAGGCGGTTTTCAGAGGCTGTAGTACCCAGATATCTATTCCATGAGGAAAAGAGGGGGAAGAGAGAGATCTCAGAGAAGGTCTTTGTAGATATATGTACCACTGTCAAGGGAACACATGAGGCAGCTACTGCAGATCTGTTTGATGTACAGTCATGTGAACAACACAGCATTCATTTCTGATAAGGAATAAGCCTACACCACAGGGATCTGAGGAGAATGTCACTTTAAAAGGTGACCGAAAACTTGATATGTGGCAGATTCACACTTTTCCTTATATTATTGATTGCAGGTCCAGAATAATGAGTATTAAAAAGAACAAAGGTCTGCTACCAACATAATAGGAAAAGATGATCCCAAGTGGATTCTCAGGCTTCCTTGCATGTTACCTTCTGGGCCAAAATGAACAGAATGAGGCTTAGCTGAATCGCTGCTTCTGTTTTCAAAGTCACTCACATGAAGTTCACATGAATGAAGAATTCATCTACCTGTGAGGCCAGAGGACAAGACCATCAATCTTTTTTTAAATCTACAAAGCAGCATTGTTCCTAGATAAGACTTTTGATTAGACATACAGAAAAGGATACACACACACAGTCCCTAGTGATGGCTAATGAAATTAAAGCTTTGATCATTTTTGGTCTCTGAACCTTCAACTATAAAAAGTGAGTTTATTGTACAGATGCACAAAATGCCTAATTCTATGGGCCAGCAGATGTCTGTCCTAACCCATGCTCTAAAACATGCTTTAATCCATAATTTGTACTCACAGTGAGTACACGACTGCAACCCATATTCGTAATATTCTGCAGCACAAGCAGTAAAGTTCAGGGAAGATGAAAAAATAAAATCCCAAGCTCCCTCACAAGGTTATGAGAGACAGTTCTGTCTGATGGCACACATCACTATTGACATCTGCTGTTACCTCAACTCCAAGGGCTCAAACCCTCAAGCTCCAATACCCTGAGATGGCCTCAGGGCAATGATAAGCATCCTTGAGGTCCACACTAGGATCCAAAAGCAGGTGGTACCACCCTGTCCCACCTCACCCTGCTTCACCCAGACATGTCTCTCTGTTCTGTTCAAGTCTCTGTGCAGATTTACATCAAAATCTTCCCATTTTCCTCAAGTTAGAAGCCAACAGCGCACGATTACATTGTCTTTAAAAATAAATTTAAAAACTGCTCAAAGGTGCTGTTTTATAGGAGGTTTCATGAGCATGAACAACAGGATTACTTGGGAATTAGGACTTTCTCAGACAATGCTGAAGCTGCATATCCCCTACAACTTTATTTTTTTTAAAATTCCTGTCATGAACCAAGCCTGTCAAGCTGTGAGCATTAATGCAATTAACCCCAAATAAAGATGAAGTGACTTTTCAAAAACCATTTTCACTACACTCTGGCCCTTAATTACCAACTTAAAGATAAAGTGAAATGCAGACATCGGGCGCCCTCTCTTTGATGTTCAAACCACTCAGTACATAAGATGCTTAAGCAGCAGCACCAGTGCAGAGGATAAGCCTGTAATCCAACCTGCCCTGATCAAGAGCTTTTGAAGCAAGATTCAACATCTGGTAAAAGGTGTTTGCAAACCAATTTGGTTATTTGAGATTATTGGGGGGAAAAAAATTGAATATACTCCTAACTAACCTACTTAATCCTGTGTATTAGCACAAATTTGGGACTTCTCAGGAATAAGTCTACACTTCCACGAAGATTTATTTACTGTCATTCACATTACCAAACTTTAATTTAGAAAGCAAATTAGATTGGCATTAAAGGGCCATCAACTCTCCTTTAATGCTAACAACAGTATCTAATATAGATATTTGGATGCCTCCCCAGGTGCTATATCAGGAATTTTGATTCCCAGCTTTTGTCCACTGAGTTGCACCTGACTGATGAAGCTGAAAGGCACAACTACACCCAAAGTGACCCAGGGTTGCAGAGGGAGGCTTTAGTGCCTCCTCTCTGGGTGAGGCACAGCCCCTAACAGGTTTATTTAACAACAGTCTTACTTACTTCTAAATGAGATGCTGATGTTTTCCCTCCTCTCTGAGAGCCTGGGCTGTACTATATTGCTCTACATTAATGATATAAACATAATACCGTGACAGATAAACACATTTTTAAAGATGAACAGCCGCTGTGCCAGAAACATGAATTCCTTGCAGTCTGGATCCCATGGTAAACTAATTAGCACTTCACATCAGAAAATGAAGTGCCACTGTCTTTTAACTTTATAAATGATTAAACAGCTGCTGTCTGATTCCTCAAACAGCAAATTTCATACCTGCCATACCTAGAACTACAAAATCAGGTCAGGTTCAAAACAAGCAGCGGGTGCTCCAGTTCCACGAGTCAGGGTTTATCATCTGTCACTGCCACGCTATCACCATCAGAACACGTCACCCAGTTTCTGTAACACCAGTCTAGTTCCTCCAGTACCCCATGGCCAGTGCAGCAGGGGTATAATTTGGCACAGCTCCACTGGCTTCAGTGAAACCCCACGTGTCCAAACACATGTAATCAGGTGAGGATGGCTCCAGGAGTCTACGTGCCACTCGGCAGCAGGGAGCATGACTTCTAATGCAGGTCACTATTAACACACACATACATACAAATTGTATTTAAATTTTTATATACACATATTTCTAAGGTGGTACAAGTTTAGAGCCTCATAAAGTCAGTCTGCACTGAGAAGA
>JAYRBT010000023.1:5002652-5013054 GCA_036023395.1 Myiotriccus ornatus | reverse complement strand
TCTCAGGGTCCTGTGGCCCTGCATCTTCAAACACTTACCTCCTCCCAGCACAGGAAGATTTAATGTGGGGAGCCAGAGTGGCTGGAACCCTCCTGCCCAGAGATGTATCCCTGTATTTATGAGCTGTTCCTGCCCATTCAAGCTGGAATTTGTGTGAGCGCAGGGACGGACCCAGGCTCAGCAGCAGCAGCAGAGCAGGAGGCTGCAGCAGCCCCTTACAAGGAAAAAAATCTGGACTCAAGTTATTTTGGGTGACTTCAAGTTATTTCCTCACTTTGGACTGTCTGCCCATGCTTTCAGATTTTTTTCCCCATTGGGAAGCACCCATCTAACCAAACCATTGCTCTGCTCTGTTATAGTAAATAAAAGCTCACCATAAAACCAAGGTTTAGACCTAGCAAAGACTAAGCAATGGCAAGCTGTGCCTAAAAGCCATGCTGCACTTCCATCAAAGCAGGAACCTGCTGCAGGACCAGGGATTGTGAGGAGATGCCATTATGGTCCCCCCAGACACAGATCCAGATGTACCCAATGGATGGGCCAGTTTGCAGGGTACCAGGAATCTCAACTCACAGTTGCTGGGGCAAAAGGAAGGAAAATATTTTGACAGAGGAGTGCAGAGGTTCAGCTGGCAGCATCCTCCAAATGCAGTTTCCCATAGCGTCAGGCTCTTCAGGATCAGAGACGCTCCTCTCCAAACACAGCTCCAACAATTTCACTTCATCTCTGCACCAGCCAAACGAATCCCTGATGCAGTTCCATGGGGTTCCTGGTGCTTATAGTTTTCTGAGGAGCAGGGCTGGCAAGTCTCCAGCCCTGACAGCCTGCAGGACCCTTTGGAGCACCCTGAGGGTCCCTCTGCCAGAGCCCTGGAGCAAAAGCCAGGAGGGCCTTGCTGGAGAAATGAGCTGACACCACACAGCACCCTGTGCCTTAGCTAAGGGATCTCAGGCTAGAGACTTCTGTCTTCAATTTGGATTCTGATAAATTATGTTCCTGGGTAATAATCACTAATCCTGTCAGAGGAGACCTCGATGACAACAGCAGTGAGTCATCCCCCTTGCGTACGAGCCCCCAAAGCCTTTCACTCCCCCTTCCAGGATTTGATTCAAAACAGTCCCATCTGCTTTCAAAGCTTCTTATCTGTTTGCTTTAGCCTACAGCTCACAAGTTTGTTCTTTTTTCCCCTCTCCTTAGGGAAAGGCCACGTACCAGCTTGGGCTGTGGGTTTAGGCAGCAGCAAGAAGGTATGAATGGACATGGCTCTGTAATTACTGGTCTGAGTGACCTCTCTTGCCCTGAACCACATCTCTGAGCCACTCTTTGCAAGTGTTGTCCTACACAGCTCCTGTTTAATTCAGCCTGGAAAAATATCTATGCCATTCACCACCTATGAAAGTTTGTTTTCTTTTAGTATGAACCATTACACATAATAGGATCTAGAGGATGACAAGCAAAATAAGAATGGACACATTAGAAAATGCGTATCAAATGCAGAATATTAATTCTGAGAGCAAAAACAAAAATGTCAGCTGTTGGTTCTGCTCATTTGCTGGGACAAATACAGCAAAAGACAAGGATGGAATGCACTCAAAGCTTAAACTGAAGGGGAAGGTGGGAAGAGGAAGCAGCCCCCTTCAGCAGCACATTACTCAACATATCACTTACAAATGCAAATGTGGACAATCCTGTTAAACAGGCTCAAAGCAGTTCAGTCTCATAGCGCAGTTCACTGAAACTACAGGAATTTGCCCTCAAAACCTTCCTTCTAGTACCAATGTCTACACGTAAGAGATCATAGGAGGCATCTAATAGATAAAGCAAGCTCTCGAAAAGTCGATAATTTCAAGTTGCCCACAGGGAATCACATAATTATGGGATGAAAGATAAAGCTTTGTCTGGGATAAGACTGCATAAAGCAGCGAGAAATGCATTATACAGTTACATTTGGGCTTCTTTCCATTTGCCTTCTGAGGTTCCTATCTCCAGGATCTCCTCAGCTGCCCCGAGATACAAAAACCTACCAAAAGGACAGAAGCTATTGCAGCATCAATACTCCAAGCATCTGGAATTTAAGAAGTATGAAGAGAAATAAAAAGCAGAGGGCCACAACCCTTCAAGAGCTGCAAACATCATGGAGATCATAATTCCACATCATCTGTGATTACCAGGGAGAGCTGGAGTTGCAGCAGCATCTAAAAACACCCTGGGCAGACAATAAGGGCGTATAAAACCTTCCTGGGGCACAGACCAACCACTAAATGACAGGGGCTAGGATAAAAACTTCCTCTAAGGACTGGCTCACCCATAAGCTGTTCTGAATCAAGATACAACTGTCAGCTGGCTCCTGTCCCTTAAAATTACTTCCATCTGCCTTCACCCAGCCAAGCTTCTGGCATAAACAAAACTCTTACAACCAAACATCCCCTCTCTCCACACCCCACCGTGCACTCCCTGCTGGGAAGAGCAGATTCCATGCTGACCTATAGCTCTGCAGCCAAGCTTAAACACCACTGGCCTCAATTTTATTTTTTTTTTCGGTGTGGAAGAGGGTCAGGGCAGTTGTCTCACAACATAATCTTTCTTCCTGTTGCAGAGGGAGAAGTAGAGGCTGGATCCTCCCTGGATCCTACCACCTTCACTAAGAATCCAAGGACATCTTGTAGTGCACCCCAAGGACTTGCTGTGTGTTTTGAAGCACTGAGCAGTCAGATTCGGAAGAACAGAACCCGTTTTTGCTCCAGTGGCAGTGCTGGAGTGCTGGACTTCACATGTATTTGGCTGAATCACAGTGATATTTAACTTCAGTGCATCTGCGAAGGTGCTTCTCAAAAAAACACATTAAAGTTGATATATTTTGCAATTTTCTCATGAACCCCACTCCCTTCTCACAGAGGAACTGAAGCACAGACCTGACTAAACAAAAAGCCAATTCCAGAGTTGGGAGTGCAGCAACATTTCAGCCCCATCTAGAGCTGCATCCCCTCCACCAAACAGTCCACTGCACTGCACTTAAAAAGCATATAAAAGATAAACCCTGCACTAACCCTGCTTTTACAGCCTTTTTTTTTTTTGTTACTGTATGCTCCAGTTGATGTTACAGAGAGACTTCTGGTGCAGGCTCTAGGTCCATTTAACAATTCAACTAATAGTTGTATTTTATTTCTCAGACTATTAGCATGTAATGGAGCAGCAGCAGCCTCGGCTCCTGCTGTCTGGGAAGAGATAAGAGTTTGTGCCAAGGGGTAAGTGCATTGCCTTGGGTCAGCTGCTCCCTCTGAATCCCAGAGTACATCTTCTTGGGAGCGGGAATCCACTGCTCCCAGCAGGAACTGGGGCTTTCAGTTGCTTTTCACAAGATGAAAAAAAACACAAAACACTATCAATGTGCTTTGTTCCCTCTTGTTTTTCCCCTTTTGTAGCTCTCCCAAGTAACAGAGAGCTGCTTAAATGAGATGTGCACACTCAGGAGTTAATTAATGGTCTCAGCCCAAACTGGTGAAATCAGCATGCCTTAAGCAATGATTTACCACTTCAACACTGGCTGCCAGACTTTCACCGTCCAAGAGGTCTTTAATCCCCCATATTAACATTTAGCTGCCTGCTGAGGAGCCAATTCCAAGCCTCAAGCTCTTAGGGAGTTTGTTCTCAAGATAGATGCATCGAGGTTCCCTGCTAAGCTTAGGAGCTGGAGTAACCTGCAGAGCTTAGAGGGAACCAGCACAGCACTCTGACAGCAGAGGGATGAACATCTGCTCACACCAACAGAGAGATAAACAGGAGAGCACAGAAGAGGTGAGCTCTCCATCTAATTCCCATTTAGATCACTCAAGACTCATTTTCAAGGTACCAAAGTTTCTACTGACCCAAGTTGAAAACCTAAATTCCTTCCTGCTAAAGCCTGTTTTTGATTCTGCTTCAGCCAGCCAGCATCTTCTCTTGCAAGATGTATTTCCTCATCTTATATCAAAGAAGAGAAGAAAGAGAGGAGGCTTGGGAAAGTGGAAAACATTTCTAAGAGCTACAAAGTTGTGTTTATCCAGCATGCTCAGATTCTGATTTGCAGCAGTCACTGTACCCCAGGATGAGCTGTGCACACTGGAGCAGACTGGTCAAGAAGCCACTGCTGAAGGCTTTGCAGAGGTCTTCCTCCTGCAGAGGCTGAGCCCAGGCTGGGCAGAACATCCAGGAAACTGGTGGAATCATTATCCCTGAAAATGTTCAAAAAACCATGCAGGTGTGGTGCTTAGGGATATGGTTTAGTGGTGGACCTGGCAGGGCTTTGTTAATGGTTTCACTCAAAGGTTTTAGAGGGCTTTTCCAAACATAATGATCCTATGAGATCAGTCTCAGGGAGCTCAAGGAAGACTGGAGCACAGCCAGGTCCTGCTCAGGCCATCAGGGGGTGAAGCTCCTTCCCCTCTTCCACAAGACCTGGCTGATCCCTGAAGATGCAAAGCTGCTTCTCGCCAGGTGGTGACGAGGCAAACCAGGGCTCTCCCCACACACCCACCCCCACTTTCCCACTTCATCTCCAGGGAGAGCAGTACAGGCAACACTCCTGCTCTCTGCCCAGCCACAAAAAAAACCATCTTGGCTGGGACACAGCCACTGGGGCAAAGAGGGGACATGGGGACAGAAAAATCCCAAACAGTGTAACGCAGCATTTCGGTACCTCTGACCAAAGCCAGCCATGGAAACAGTTTTGTACAGAAACCTACTCCAGCACTTGCCCAGTGTTTATCCAATTATGACATAATTTTTTCCTTCCCCAAAAGGATTAAAGCAACAAAGAGGGAGCACAAAGGGAGAGGTGGGAGGACTGCAGCAGCATGAGGGAGATGAGAAACCAGGGACTCCTGCCTTTGATGTTCGGATGATCACATCATCACAATTAGTATGTCAAGGGCTCTGCAGTGTCACTGGTAAATAAATCATCCAAGGAAATTAACTGTGCAGGGAGCTTGCACCACAAGTCACAGCAGGTAAAAATGAGAACAGAGAAGTCAAAGCATTTCAAACAGAGGAGAAACTCCAAAATGCTAGGAAAACAAAGTAAGTTATTTCAAATTCTTTCTCTAACAAATACAAAATCTGGGTAGGTGCCTGCACAGGAAGGATAATAGAGACTTTAGATGCACTTGCTGTTCTTTAGGAAATGAAGCCATTAGTTAATCGTGTGTGCTCTGCTGCAGATGAACAGAGGATAAAGAACTCAAGAATTTGTCCCCTACAAGAAAAAATCTGACACTTGATACCCATCCTGATACAGCACTAAAAACTACACAATACACTGTCTCTGCTCCCCCTCCCAGCCATCACAATGAGGTGATCTATGCTACATCACTGTAACACAGAATTCCATATTTCTCTATGCTATACAGTGATCCAAAGCAAAATACCATCCCAAGCACTCAGTGATGATCAATTGATTTGAGTTTCCTGCTAGAGCTGATGCTCATTTCACAGATGAGTAAACAGATCCATACAAAGATGTTTGCCCAAGATCATCAGTGCCAGGAGCAGCCAGAGCTTCCACCCACCCTCCTCAGCCACAGCACCTGACAGAAAACACCCCAAAACCCACTAGAGCAAATGGCCCCTGACAGCACCTGGGAAGGGATGGGATGGAGCAGACACTAAGGTATGGCTGACCCACAGGCATTCAGCCATTCTCTGTCCTCTGCTCCCATTCAGTCTCTCCAGGCTCAGCCAAATCTAATTTCCTCTCAGCTGTTTGCCTTAAGCACCACTTCATCCCCCCTGCCATGTGCTCCCAGCCCAGAGGTGCAGCTGCAGAAATGCTTTCTAAATGCCCGTTTTGCAATTCAGAGCATCCCTAAACTCCTCCATCAGTTCAGTATTTGCCTATAATCCCCTTTGGATCTGAAGTGTTTATACAGTGTTACTTGCAAGATTTAACTCAAAGATGATTAATTCAGTTCTGTGATTTTTGGCTTCGTTTTGATTTCAGGGCAGCAACAGAAAGCCTGGTTTTCAGTATCTCATGGACTTTGCTTGAACCAAAGCACTTAGAAATCCAACAAACAGTTACATCCCTGACAAGTACTTAGCTTTTTTCTTTTTTTTTAATTCAAGCTAGTTCCACTTTTAAACACTCCTTTTTTTTTTTTTTTTTGCTTAACCCACCTAGCAATGGTGGGAGCACAAATCCCATGATCACATCCATAACAGCTGTATCATGTTTATTTTAATCAAAATCCACCCCATTCCACTTGTGAGTATTTAAAGCCCAAAGCTGGAGTAGGAGAGCAAATTAAAATAAGAACAGCAGCAACAGTGATGGCACCCACCAGCACGAGCAATCACAGCTCTGCAGCCTGGCCAGGGCAGGGGGATGCACAGATCAGGGACAGGGGGAATGGCCTCAAACTGACAGAGAGCAGGCTTGGATGAGACACTGGGAAGACATTCTTTCTTGTCAGGGTAGTGAGGCCCTGGCACAGGCTGCCCAGAGAAGCTCTGGATGCCCCACCCCTGGAAGTGTTCAAGGCCAGGCTGGACAAGGCTTGGAGCAACCTCGTCTAGTGGAAGGTGGCCCTGCTTGTTGGAATTAGATGATCTTTAATGTTCCTTCCAACCCAAACCATTATATGACCACAAACCCACTATTTATTGGCTGAGGATGTTCACAACACATGATAAAAACAGCTCCCCCTCATTTGAATGTTGCTAATTAAGCTTCTAATCATTCAGGGTATGCTTTGCTGTCTCCAGCCGTATCAATGAAGACTAAAGTGCTCCAATTTTGAAAGGTGCCCCCAGGTTGAAGGACCTATCACTGCAGCCTTAACCTGCATTACTGCCCTGCTACCCTTTTACATGAAACCTGGCACCTAAATGACATCTTAAAGGCCTCAAACTGCCTCTCAGCAAGAGCCACCAGCTAACACCACAACTTCCCTCCAAGAACTGTGTTTAAAATTGCTGTACCTTCAAGCACCTCTAATTTCTCAGCCTGATGCAGCACCAGAGTCATGAGTCTTCCTACCCACATGACCCCATGTAATAGAGTCCTCCTAAGAAGTAATTTATCCTCAGAACAGAGTCAGGGAAACCTTCCCTGGCAGAAGCTTTATTGCTTTCAAACTCAACACCAGTTACATTTTCACAGCCGTAAGAAAAGATGAAATCATCTTAGTAATAGATCACAGATTGCTTTACAAACATCAGTGAATCCTCAAGGGCCAAACTCCAACCAAATAATGATCCTTTCAAGAATCTAAAAGGACAAAGCATACCTGAAACAGGCAAAGTGAGGGTGTTTCAGGTTACTACTGTCCCACTAGAAGCAATGGGTGGAAAGCTGACCACGGATTTCTCCAGTCCTTAGCCCTAGATGTGACACAAACCAAGTCCCTCACAGCTTTACAGGATGACTCACTGAACTAGAGCAGTGTCACACTGACAGGAGCACAGCTCACCTTCAGCTGTGCCATTGCCAGCCACGGCTTGAGGACCAGCACAGTAGACAAAGCATCCCAGCTGGAAAACACATTAAAAGCTTCAAGACCCTGGATATGGCCTTGATCAGTTTTCCCCAAAGGGACTACTTTTGCAGGAAAAAAAAAAAGAAAAAGGATTTATTATTTATAGCAGAAAATAAGGTGGCTGACTGCAGCTCAGGATGCCACTTTTGATTCAGTGGATGTCCTGATATGGTGCATTATGTAAATGACACCTACACACACACAGGCTCCTGTTGTCACAGTAAAAAGTTTTCCCTGTTTACCATAAGGAACAAAACCTTCTCCATTTTAACTTCAATGGAATCAGGGCCTGTAAGTTGGACGAGTGACAGCCAAGTTTGGTTCTCTCTACCTGAAGTTTTCAAAGCTCTGTGGTCCACATTCCCCTGTCTGGCCACTTTCCAGCCAATGAAAATGACTTCATTTTCCACTATTAATGCCACATGAATTCAGGGCACACACTGTGACAAGGGACTCTTTGATGTAGCACTTTGTTGAATAGCTTAGAAAATTGGGCATCTCTTAACCTCTCTAGGACTTGACATGAATGTTCAAGCTGTTTATTTTCCACTAACTTAGTGGGCACCAAGACACAGCACTTTCCCTAGGCTGCTGTATTGCCTATCATTAACATTTTTACCATATTCTGAAGAATTACCTGGCTGTGTTCATCACATGTCACAAGCACACACACAGCAGTTCAGTGTGTAAGAATTCGTACCACTGGTTCAAATCTAGTCCCTCTTTTTCTGCACTGCAGTAAAATGCTCCTGTGAGAACAGTCCTTGGGAAGGGGGTACTCTGAACTCCATCTCCATTTCCTGTCCTGAGTGGCTTCACAGAAATCCAACCAAGTTCTCTGCACAGCCACAATGAGACAACTGCAGTCAGGCTCCACACCTGCTGCCAAATGTTTGAACACATTTGCCCCAGTAATAAATATGGCATATGAATCCAAAACACTAATTATTCTCTTCCTCTACCAGAAGAAGTTAAGCAAGCGAAGAGCTCACTCTCTGTATTGCTTTTCTGCATCACTGTCAGCAATTGCACAGTCACAGAAAGTCCTCTCAAAAAAAAAAAATCCAAATGTCTATTTCAGGAAGTTCTCATCCATCACATAGCATTAGAGACACTCAAGGGACTCTGGTTTTACTGTGATTTAACATGGAGATTTACATCCCACCCCACCTCCTTATTTTACAGCCCTGGGTGGCACTATGCTTTGAGGTTCAGTAGCTCCAAGGGGGGCTTCTATTTAAAACCATCTTTTACTGCAGGAAATTTTGTTACATGACCCTTTTTAGAAATACTTTTTGGAGAAAAAAGCATCAGATGACTTGTGACTTGGGAGACATGCAGATGCAAAGAGCAAGAAATACAAATCCTGCTACTTTGACCTAGAAAAAGGCACCCTCTAAAGTTCAGAAATACAGAACATCAAATTGGAGAGGGGAAAGAAAAATTTAAAACGAAGTATTAAAAATCCACAGCTACTGGCAAATGAGCAGGGGGAAAAGACAGGCTTGACATGTGATAGAGAGCAAAAGGATGGGAAATTCTTCATTTTAGCTTACGTGGGTAACATTAAAATACACACACACATAATTACACAGATTTTCCCCTGGGAACCCCAAATTTATGCCTGGTCTGTACAAGAGGACAGCACAGCTGTGACAGAGAACAGACCTGTAATTATGTCTCTGTTGTGCCATCAACAAATCCAGCCTTTATGAACATGCATCCCCAGGGACGCGAATCCCCCGCAGACACAGCTGAAAGCTCGTACATCTCCCGTTTGCAGCCTCACCTTCTCATGCATTTCACTCTGGGTTTGATTATTAGATGCCCACAAGCACCTGTATTGAATAGGGAGAAGAAACCATGGCAGAGCAAATCCCAGCTCTGCTGTTAGACAGGTCCAATAAACCAGGAACAAAGACGGTGGCAGCGAACGCTCACCGTGCTCCTACCAAGGCACGCACGGATCCGGGAGCAAGGATTCTGGAAGAAATGGCATTTGCTCACCTTGGTGGCACACTGTGAAATAGTTTACCACTGCTCTCACTACAGGTGCAAGGTATGGAGCTGTTTTCACCGCTGAAAATGGAATATCTATTGCAATGTCTTTTAAACAAGGGATGCTTAAGGCACAGCCCAGGCAAACCAGGCAGGGCTCCTCAGACACAAGGCTGCTCTCCAGAGGGGAAAACAAAAGCCTACCCCTTTGCAAATCAGAGGGAAGACAACACAACCACCACAAGGAGCTGGGGATGAGGTACAGCAGCAAGTGCATGTCACAAACCGTCCAAAGCAGGGGGGATTCCAGTTGTCCCCAGGAGGTTGGGTGGGAGCCAGAGCGGACAACACCTAGTCCCCTCTTAGGGTGCTCATCCATCTGGACCAGGCACTCACCCCCCAAAATGGGAAAAAGGGCCTGAAATGTTAAATCCCCAGTGCAGACAGCCATAGGAAAGGGGCTATTAAATGCTTTCTTGGACATGCCCTGCAACCCTAGAGCTCCTCTCTCCCCTCCTTCCCTGCACCATCCTGTGCACAGACACTGCTCCCCGGCCAAGGAGACCTCAGCAGAGGGCTGACCTGCTCTTCATTTCCACTGACATGGGGACAACAAGTGCCCCAAACATCCTCATAAAACAGAACCCTTTTGGGAAAATCAGTGACCTTGCTGCTTTTCCCTGCCCAGCAGCCCAAGAAATGCAGGCAGGATGTTGCTCCTGTACCTGCCCTTGGCAGAGACCTCTCTGGGAATATATCACACCTAAGCAAGCTGGTTTCCATGGCATGGCTATAAACTTTCACATCATGTAAATACACAGCTAGATATGAAAGTATAAACTCGTTTTCTGTATATTTTCACTCTGCCCATTTACAGCCAGTGGCAGGGCCAT
>JAYRBT010000023.1:4899099-5002552 GCA_036023395.1 Myiotriccus ornatus | reverse complement strand
CCAGTTGTCCCCAGGAGGTTGGGTGGGAGCCAGAGCGGACAACACCTAGTCCCCTCTTAGGGTGCTCATCCATCTGGGCCAGGCACTCACCCCCCAAAATGGGAAAAAGGGCCTGAAATGTTAAATCCCCAGTGCAGACAGCCATAGATGTCCAGAAGACAGAGTATAAGAACAAGAAGTACATTTTCTACAGCAGCAGCATGTTCCTTGTTTCCTGCCACAGTGACCTACGTACCTGCCACGGAAAGGACCCTTATTAGCAACAAATCAGAGCAGCAATGAGCTTTCTGTCACAACAGACACATGCAGCCCTTTAATAACAACACAGCTCCAGGATTTGTCTGCTGCTTATATTCCTTACCCTGTCCTAAAGGAAGGAAAGGGGCTATTAAATGCTTTCTTGGACATGCCCTGCAACCCTAGAGCCCCTCTCTCCCCTCCTTCCCTGCACCATCCTGTGCACAGACACTGATCCCCGGCCAAGGAGACCTCAGCAGAGGGCTGACCTGCTCTTCATTTCCACTGACATGGGGACAACAAGTGCCACAAACATCCTCATAAAACACAACCCTTTTGGGAAAATCAGTGACCTTGCTGCTTTTCCCTGCCCAGCAGCCCAAGAAATGCAGGCAGGGTGTTGCTCCTGTACCTGCCCTTGGCAGAGACCTCCCTGGAAATGTATCACACCTAAGCAAGCTGGTTTCCATGGCATGGCTATAAACTTTCACATCATGTAAATGCACAGCTAGATATGAAAGTATAAACTCGTTTTCTGTATATTTTCACTCTGCCCATTTACAGCCAGTGGCAGGGCCATGGTAATTCAAACACTGTGACGTGGGACTCCTTTTTGGCAAGTGCCCACACCGATTTTAAATAAGGCAGGCTTGGCCCAAAACCAGCCTACAGAAGGTGGGTTTTCCTTTGTCTCAGCAACGCAGGAGGCAAAACACCCATGAAGAGGGCCAAAGACCACATCATGATGGGGATGGTGCACAGTGAGAGGAGGCAAATTATTCTGAAAATACCTTGTGACAGTCACCAAAACAGAGTGCCTAAAACAAGGAGCCACACCAGAGCAAAGACTGTAAGCAGCAAGAAAAACATATGGGAGTATTTCCAGCGAGTGGATCACTGCAGAACAGCAGAGCCACTAAAGAGGCTGCATCCCCACAGCTGCACTTGCCATGCCCGGCAGCACACGAGCACCAGGATAATGTGCTCATAACTCACAGAAGCATCAGCCAAAGACAGTTTTCCTGCTCCCTGTGTAATTTAGCAAAGGCACAGACACTGGTCTGTCATATTTCTTCTTGTCCCTCAAAGCAGTAGCATCACTTTTTCTAGGGTTATTTTGGAGCTGGTTTAGGTTTTCTTTAGCAGAAAACTCTGGATTAAGCAATCTTTGTATTTAAGCAGCAGCCCAGGTTTGTTGGTTCAGAGCAACCCTGAAAGCTAGACAGCTCCAAACAGGGTCAGATTTCACTAACAGCTTGAATGGGAACACCTTGGCACGCATCCCTGCACAACAGCATTGATGTGCCTGGAAAGCCTTGAGAATTAATACTCCATTTAACACTACCAGGCATTCAGTGATCAGCTTTCAGAAATACAGGGACACGAGAAGATGTCAGTCCGCTTACACACAAGGCTGTGCAACCAACACAGCTGCCTGCAAAAGCAGCTGGATCCATGGGAATTCCTGGAGGTCAGCCATGCAGTTATTCCTGCTCACAGGCATGTTCCTGCACACCCCAAAGAGTGGCTGTGCTGGGCACCTTCACCTCAGACATACCAAGGGGAGGTGTTTGCCTGTTAAATTACCTTTAAACTGAGGCAGTGAAAGATATTGTCAGAAAGCCCAGGGCTTCATCCTTTCTCAGAGCCTACATTTGGCAGAAGAGGAGCGAGGCCACTGTGTCTGTTGTTCAGAGCTAGGACTGACTGCAGCTCCAGGGCAGCGCTGCACAGTCCAGCACAGACACGGGGATTCCTCCTGCTCCATCTCCCCTGCTATTTGCATTCATTCCACGCAGCACCAGATCATTCAAACCTCCTGCTTCACCACACTCGGATCCAGGAGCTGCACCCATCTCACATGGCCAGGGAACAGACTGCCAACACCGCTGGGAGTGCTGGGATCCCCAAGGAAAGCAAGCCAAGGCTTGCCTGCCAAGGAATACAGCACCTACCTCCAAGGCCACTGGGGGAGGTCATGAGCCGTATCTCCTGGTAACACCTCTCCTCCAGGATTTGCCATTTTCCTATTTGTTTCTGAGCAAGCAGTAGAGCCACAGGAAGAGTGAGCTCCAGTACATCTCCCTGCCTAACTTAATGGCTTTGTGAGGCATCCAGGTTTTCATGCAGAGACTGTCAAAACAAGGGCAGAAGAAGTAGTTTACACTGCAGAGCTGTGCATGCATTTAGAGAACACACCACCAGCTTTATGTTAGCAATTTTTCTTCTTTAAATGAATCTTCAAGATATACCTGAGGGGTTCCACATTTCTGCCCAACTGTTTCAAACCAGACTCTCCCTGCTCACAACATGCTTAAACCCAAATAACTTGCACAGTAAAAACCAGGAGGTGCCTGAGGATATTTCCAGAAGTGGAGCCTCAAACCCTTTCACAGACAGGCAGCTGTTTTCTGGACAGACACCTCCATATTCATGCAGAAGAGCTCCCCTTACCTCCTCCTCCACATGCACCAATTTCATTCTACTTGTGTGCCAGACAGAAAGCAAATTGGGAAGATAAGACTACCCTGGCAGGGGTATTGCCTAGTTTAGTTTTTCATTATTTCTGTGAGCCAACTAGGACTTTGTTTGCAAAGCAATGACAGTATTTAAATGATGCTGATTAAAACCATTCAGTCAAGACACCATGCCTTTAGAAATACCAGCTATGTTTAATTTATTCTACAGCCTTTTTTTTTTTTCCATCTCCCTGAATTCAGGAATTCAGACTTCCTCCAGCAAGCCAAACACACAGATGATTAAATTCTTGCACCTCCAAAGCATAAAGGCATGACAATATTTGGCCTTTTCCCGAGCAAGGTCTAAGTAAATTGGAGTTTTACCAGGACTCAAAGTCACTTGGATACTTCTGGACACAAGCCAATTTCTAATTGAGTTGAGAAAAAACTTCTTGGGAAAAACCATCCCAGCACACACATAACTTCTGATAGATCAGCTCCTGAAGGAGCTGGTACTGCCTGCTGTTGGAGATGGGATATTAAACTACCCAATTAATTCATATAATTTCTACAGGCTTCACTTGAGACTTTAAATTTTGTATGAAGATTTCATCACCTTCACAGTGGCCAAGGTGAAAGGGCGTTTACCATGAGAAGCACAAGAATTTCATGGTGCACCAAGATAGCAGCACAGAATGCACTTCATCACACACATCAGACTTGTTAACCCTCCCAGGCAATTGTACTGAGTTAAAAGTACTTGCTGCCTCCCATTCAAATAACCCCCTGTGGTTTTATTGTCTGGGAAGAGGAGTACCTTGCTTTGGGACAGTGATTTCTTAGGAATCAAAGTGTTTCACTCATTCTGTCCCACCGGTGTAAGGCCACCCAGATCCAATTCCAGTATGACAATACAGAGGGACACTCATTTTGGGACCCTCCCTGCCTTCGCTTTTCCAAACTCGCTCTCCATGCACCCCATGCTTCTTCCACGGATGCAGTCCCCAGATAAGTACTTAATTGTATATTGCTTTATAATGCCCTCCCATTTTCCATCACCCGATTAGTTTTTAATAAGGAAACTGCAGCAATCCAAGACACAAGTCAAATAAAATATTCACTGAGTAACTGGCCTGGGACCTGTGACAAGCCCATCATGCCTGCACCAGAGGCTCTGCAAGGCTTGGAGGTGATTCATGGAGACAGGAGGCAGAAAAGCCCAACAGGAGCAGTGCAAAGAGCTTCTGAAAATGTTTTGACAACAGTTGAGAAGCACCACACTCTTGTATTACCTTTAACAAGTTTCTCTGAGTCAGCTGCCTCCCTTCAGCCTAGAGCAAACCTCCCAGCTCTTTTTTCTTACACCCGGTATTCCCTATAGGCTAGGAGCTAATTTATGGCAATTCATTAGGCTATTCTAAAGTCAGGCAGCAACAATTCATGCTTCAACTTTCCGAAATGAATTCTTCACAAAAAACGTACCCCACCCCGGCAAAAAGTTAATTAAGGATCCTTTTACCTGCTCTCTGAAGATCACAGGGCAGATGCTGTCAGACAGGTTTGCTTTCTGTTATTACCAATTTCAGCAGCAATTCATCTCTCCTAATCCCATTCTGAATATCAGACATGCATTAAAATGAAATAAAGAGGATTATTGTAACCACCCAGGCAGTAGCATTGGTTGGGATGGAGCTTGCAGAGAGGACAAGAAACAACTGAATAAATGGGAATGAGTTACTCTCCCTAAAATTTTGGAGGACATGCTGTTCTTCTGAAGCCCCCCCCCCAAATATTTGCTTGTGGTTTGCTTTATATGCAGAGTTCCCTGGTGGAATGGTGAGCATGCAGAGCACATTCCTCTCCTAAGTGTCTTCTTCAAAATTTGGGTAAATACCAGCACATTCCTGCCCAGCTCACACAAACAAGTTTGGATTCTAATCCCAGGAGCAGAGCCTGAAAGCTCTCGCCTTGCTGCTGGTTTTCACTAAAACCAAGGACATGACAACTGATTTTGTCCTCTGCTAATCAATATAATTAAATTCCACTAGTGAACACATTTACCCCAGTAAATGGTTACTCTAAACTGTATTTAGACAAAAGGGTAGCTGTAACCAATGCCAGGAGGTTCTTACAGGTAAAAAAGTGTCCTGAAAGTAAAGAACCTATGATTTATGGTAATGAAGCCATTGTTAATATTGTATTCGTGTCATATCAGTACTGAGAATTTACTGGACAGTGGCAAATTACAATTTAATTAATTTTTTCTATCTATCTTACCCCATCCTGGCATTGAACACGGGTGTCACAGCTGGCTTGAAATAATTACACAGTGAAAAGGTAAACAAAACTTTCAGAACCTTTTGTCCTCGAAAAAGGTAAAAAGCACCATCAATAAATCCCTCTGAGTCCTTCCTCACAACAGAGTGAGGTGCCATGATTTAACCAACACCTTACTTAGGCACAATACCAGGCCATCAGCACTGAAAAAACCAAACCAAAACAAAAAACCCAAACAAACCCCCACCCAAACCAAACAAACAAACCCCAAAACAAAACCACAAAACAAAAAAAGCAAACAACACAGTTTCAAGCAAAAGAAACAGTCATAGTAAACTCGAAGATAACTGACACCGTTACAATTGGCCACTGTTACAAATATGTTTTACAGCCCTGGCCCATCACCAGGAGGGAGATGCTGATGTTGAGGAACTGCATAAAGTCACAAAGAAAGTCCACCCCCTTGGATCCCGTCAGTGCGTCTGGTCCAAGATTAATCTGCTTCAAAGCCTCTGCTCTGCCTTAAACACTCTGCTCGTTTTTCAAGCCAACATCCTGGGGCCTGGCAGGGATTTTTATCTGAAGAATTCCCTAACACAGAGTATCCCCAAAGCAGGCTCGTACCTGCTGCCTCAGCTCTCTGTGCTATCACTCCTCCTTGCACTGTACTGAGGAGTTCTCCTGCCTTCAGGTTTGCCCCCATCCAACATTTGTCATGGTTTTTAATTCACTGCCCTGTGCAAACCCCCTCTTGCTTTGATGTTCGTTTGCAGCCCCAGCCTGTGCTGTAAAGAGCCCCTCGACTCAGAACTGCAGCCCTTAAACTCATTTACTCTACACCAGTTACAAGAACCAGCTCACATAAGAGACCACTAAAGCATGGAATTATTTCAAGAACATCTTCCCAACTCCTGAAAAACAGATTTTACTTTGTTTTTAACTTTCTATGGCTGTTCTCTCTATGCACAAATATCTTTGACATTCCACACAGAATTAAATCCTGAATGTAAAGTCACAAGCCTTGGGGACCACCTCTCACATTCCACTAATGAAGGTACGAGTTGCAAACTTGCAGAATTTCCCAGGATAAAGAAACCAGTTAAGATGAGCTAATTCCCAAGAGCCTTTCCTTCTTTTTCTGGGGGGGTAAGTGATGCTAAAGCAACACAATAACCAGCATCAGGACATCTAGAGCTCAGAGAGGGTGTGGTGTAAGTTGTGTGAGCCCAAAGCCTGCACAAGAACCAGTGACAGCAGGGACTGAATGTGATGTGCAGCCTTAAAAACAAAAGTCCCTCCAGCCTGAGGTGATGGGCATTGCTGCTGAAAGCAACTCTTACACCTGTCTTAGCCTGAGAGGAAGAAAGCAGACTACACACAGGTGTTATGATTCATCTACTACAAACTTCCTCAGACACCACCTCCTCCTCCTCCCAAACCTTTTATTCTTTTCCAGAAGCTTATCAGCTGCTTTGGGCAGAGCAGTACCTGGAGTGTTATCAGACATCTTTTTCTCTACAACAGGACTTCGCACCCCCGCCTGCCCCAGGAGGCAGAGCAGCCCTGAACCCCCTCCCCAGGCCTGGGAGAGGCCGTGGGATTCGATGGCTCCGGGGCAGAAGATTGGGAAGTGCTGCGTGGAGCAGCTGGAGATGGCACCAGGCAGAGTTCCCTCTCCTCTGTGTCCAGTATTTACACACACTCCTGCAGCATATCCCTCAGGCCCAGCACTACTGTCACATGGTACCCAGAACGGTGCTCTTACTCAGACAAGCTTTGCGAAGGTGACAGGCACAGGTGATAAATTGCCAGGAAAATCCCTTTTAACCATAGTATGATGTTGTCATCCTGGTGAAGCACCACTGACAGCCCTTTAGTACCAAATACAGCATAAACACATAAGGTGTATTTTAAACCACATGCCCTGCTGTCCTGTGGGATGCTCAGAGGAACCAAATATCCCATTTTCCCCTTATTCTCTCCAGCTCATTGTGTAAAACAATATACTTGACTACTCCTTTCAGCAGGGTGAACAGGCTGCTGCAGGAACATCTCAGCAGCACAGCCAGTGGTACCACCAGTAGATACTGTGTTAGATCCACCAGTATGTTCTTCTAAATAGAAATGACTGGAGTTCATACCTTTGGCTCCATTTCCTCCTCCAGATTTCAATACTAGTCCTGTGAGAAAGGAACCAGGATCTAAATTTTTGCAAATAGCTTCATTTGCCATTTCCTCTTTACATCTGGCAATTCTGCACAGCCCCACTTGGCAGCTCGAGGATGTGAAGCCACATGGAAAGCTTGTACCTAAAATCCAGGTGTGTAAGGGCCAAGTCCCACTGCTCTGCAGCTGGAGGGTTGTGGAGGACAACACAGGCAGCTCAGACTGTAGTCTCTGACCTTCCTCCTCTCCCAATAACCTACACTATCTCCCTGCTGTGCTTTAAAGGCACTAAACAGCTCCACCACTGAGTAAAGTATGCCCACTGTTGTTTAAGATTAGCTGTTACAACCCAGGCCAACACATCTAAGTGTTAGTCAGGGACTCCAAGTATCCAAGATTTAAAAGGCTGGACTGCAACCACAAAAATTACAGGCACATTAAAAAGAAAAAAAAATTGAATGCAACTTCTGGCACCTCAAAGTAGGGGTTTAACCTGCAACCATTGCTCCTTCATAAGGCACATCTCTAAAAGACTCATCATGTGGGAGTTGTGCTGTAAACTCCGAGGAGACGAGTCCCAGGCTGCAGCCCCTCACCCTGCTCCAGGCAGCCACGTCTCTCCCTGCAGCCTCCACAGCTCAGGTCTCAGCTGAGAGAACAGAACACATCTCCCAAGCCTACCCTCCTTTTGCACAAGTAAGGGAAAGGAACGACACAACATCTTTCCTGACTGATTACATAGAGCCATAAAAGCAAACACATTTCTTCTCCCCAAGCCTGCAGCAGGACTGCACACACCAAGCATAGCAGGGGCCAGACTACAAACCTCAGATTGCCCTTCCACCTACCTGGACTCGCTGGGTGAAGCTTTCTAAGGATACACTGGCAGGCAGTTCATTCCCTGCAGCATTTCCACCCTCGCTACTCACTGAACACTGCTGGCCTCAGTCCCTCCTCTGGCTGCTCTCCCCAGCTCAGTCCCACCCATGGCTAGCTGTTCTTACTCCTTTGGTGGTTGGTTTTGTTCTGGTCTCCCCCCCCAAGTTTTATTTTAGGACAGGACTACAGAACACCACTAGTATGCAAAAACAAAACCAAACAAGCACGACTCTGCAGAGGAAGTGCCAGACGCACAGTCTGCCACACAGCACAACCCGCCACTCCGCACTTCAACGGCAGAAAACAACTGTGAAAAGCAAACTGGAAGCCTGACTCCTGGTGCCACTAAAATCCCACGCAGCTACGGTTTAGACGAGAGCAAAGATGACACGCTCAAATGTATTGGAATAAACATTCCCGTGTCTCAGCTGCTGCACAGCCCAGGCTCTGTTCAAGTACTGTGGAGCAGTTTGGGGCAGGGAAAGGGATTTCTCACACAGGGAGAAGAGGTGCAGGCTTGCCCCCCAAAAAGGGTATGATGCTGTGACAGCGTGTAATTTGTGAAAGACAAGGCGTTAAAGCACTGCTAACAAAACTTTCTGTCATTAAGCATCAAAGCTGAGTTTAAAATAGAGATTCAGGATGAGAATGAGGGGGTTAAAATTAATCTAAGCACCAGCTCCTCAGTGTTCAAAGTGGAACGAACCAAGTTAGTAGCAAAATTAACTCCAGGCTGCAAAATACCGTCAAAGTACTCCAAAACAGTATTAAAAATGAACTTAGTTTCACCTGACTGAATAGCTTTTCCTACAGATTTCCCCAAATACATTTTTTATAAACTTGTTCAATGATAAATTGACAAATCTGATACACCAGATACCAAAGTAGAGCCTTTTCCATTTTCGCTTCCTTCTTTCTTCTTCCTCCAGTTTGATTTTCCACACAAGGATCTAGATTATATACACACACACCCCCAAGACTCTTCCCCTCCCTTCCGAACCCACCATGTACCCACACAGCTTTGACTCACATCCTCACTTAACTAGAGGTGGACAACCATAAAACCCCCCTCCCAAAAGACCACTAAAACAACTAATGTAGCACAACACGACAAATCTTCATGGAAGTGCACAGTACTGAAGCAGAGGCCATCAATACTTTTAAAGAGGTGCAAGGATTGCAAGGGAAAAGTAGGATCTTGCATCAAACCAGTAACCCCCAGCATGCACACATATCCTCTTCCCTCCCCACACCGTCAGGTCGACTTGAGAAAACCCATGGGTTTTCTTCTCCTTCCCCCCATGACAATCAGCTCATTTAAGTGATAACCTGAAGAAGCCTTGACACTGATGTGTTCATCAGGCTCACGCTCTTGCCTACAGAAACAGCTGTCCAAGTTCACTGGTGTTTCCTGAATGCCCTAAACTAACACAACACAATTAGATTTCAACTTAATTCCACCTTCTGTTTCCGGGAAACCCAGCATTAGGTGTCTCCTCTCCCTGGTTTCCAGCAGATACATCCAAGCCTCACAGTGATTTTCTTTTAAGTGCAACGAAGGCAAAAACATGGAAAAAGAGTTAATGCTGTTGCCAAGAGAGGCAGACTCACACGGTCAGCATTAGGAAATACTGACAGATAAGCACATAACCACTCACTCTGTGCCAGATAATGCATCAGCCTGGAGGCTGCCAAGCAGACACCTCCTGGAGCTTCCCATTTCTGCCTCCCATGTAAGCAAAATCAGGTGGGGCTGGAGAAGGGGTTAGAAGAAGTTCCTTCTCCAAACTTTCTCCTCTGCACAAGACTGCAGACTATTAAATCAGATAAAGGTGTAACTGATTTTCAAGGTGAGAGAGACAACAGCAAAGTTAGAAAAATTTCTGTTACCTAGTTAGAAAATATTTTTTGAAAGCAAGAAGGATGAACCAAGGCCAGGCATTCAGAATCTAATACATTAGCTACCCAGCATATACACATCTCTCCATCCCACTAACAAGTATCCTTACAATAAATGCCAATTGTGTTTTAGCTGCTAAAATGTTAGATTCTGTGAACTCTCAGATAAGCTTTTTTGACAGTGGAGGAGGAACAAGTTATTTGAAACACAGTATATTTTACTGTAAAATTGAGAAATATGGTATTGATTAGAAAGACTCCTACTGCAGCACATCCTTGTACAGTTCCCACGCTTCCCATTTCTGCTCCATGTGCAGCTATCATATGTGGTGCAGTCATGTTACCGAAACAGTATTATTAAGATTTAGCTAATTTAAAATTTGCTTTTAACCAGGCCCTGCTGTCAGGCAGCATTCCTGCAAAAAAAGACATTTCCTTGGTATCATGCACAAGAGGGAACTCAGTGTTGGAGTTAAATATGCTTGAATTGTATGGTCTGCAACCCAGAGAGCTTTGTAGTTTGTTTCCTAAACTAGAGACAGACATCTAAACTAGCAGATAAAGAGAAAGTGTCAGAAGAAAGTAAGAAGGAGAAGGCCCCCAGATCATTAGACAACTGCAGTGTTCTGTGCCCCGGGCACTGTTCAGAGATATTTCCCAAGCTCTGGGCACATTTTTTTCATCACTTTCTCCTTCATGAACAAAAAGCTTGATAGATCACGTCAATCTTAAATACGAACACTCCTTTTTTTTTTAATTTTTTGATACTTAAGACATTTTACCTTTATAGGAACTGCTTTCCTTACTGGTTTGACTCAGCTCTTGCACAACAGCTACCAAACATTTGTACATCTGCTTTCCATAACATCCAAGCAGGACTGTTAAGACAGATGCAGTAACCGCGTCCCCGTAACCTACACGTTTAGCACTGCAATGCCTCTAGAGGTATTTTGTCACATAAAATACATCAACGTGCTCTGATCTCAGCCCAAGGCTAGATTTCGGATGGCAGCTGCCTTTTGTGCGGTGCCCAGCGCAGTCCAGAGCAATGACTCTGCCTCACTGCTCTCCTCCTTTTCCTCCTGGTTTATTCTAGACTCTTGTCCCCCTTTCCAGACTGGGTTTTCTTCCTGCTCAAAAGCAACCCTACTACATCTGTCATACTCCACCTCTCACTTATGAGTCTTAAACCCAAGTGAGAGCATTGAACACGGTCATGTGAAACTACTCCACAAGGTCTGACTAAAAGGAACAGCCTCTGCTGTGTTCTTGGGGCCAGGGAAGGCTGACTTGAGTAAAAACACTCCCCAAAATAGGCACTGATTATTTTTATTACTTGCAGACTTCTTTCTAAACTAGACAAAGTGGTCTCTGTCCCCAGATACTTCTAATGTCTCTCCAAGTGCTCCTATGACTTGTTGGGAAAGAAGGGAAAGGATGTACAACTTCTGCTGATCTGTTTCACCTACTGTTTAAAAATAATTGAAATATTCCAGGTGTCTGTTTCCTAATCTTACGCTTGACTTCAAAGGGGAGGGGCAGGGGGGAATAAATCAGCTGGATCATTTATTTATAAAGCTGGAACACCTGGGAACTGGTATTTCAGTAAAACTGCAATTTCACATCTCTAAAAGCACATAAATATAGTATTCCAAGGAGATACTTATTTAAAACTCCAGGCAAAATTCTGGCCTTAAGATTCTAATTCTCTTCAAGAGGGTCAAGATTTCATCATCAATTCTGCATCTTCTGTCGCTTGACTTTCCATAAGAATTTTCAGGATTAAAACCCCTGAAAGTAATCTCTTTCTTGGGAAGTTTTTCGCAGAGAGAGCAGTTCCCTGAAGTCTTTTATTTTGACACCATACAGCAATAATAACCAATAAAATGCATAAGAATGTGTCTGTATATGTGCTTTGTTTCTGCTTTCAAGTACAAGGGGCTTGTTTCCAGTGCAACACGAGGTAAATGGATTTGTTTCTAAACCCATCTCTCTCCTACACTGAGATCGGGAAAAAAAAAAAAAAAAGGATTAATTGTATGAAAGAGATTTATATGTGGGGAGATTAACCAGCCTATGGAACTCTCTTTCAAAGGAACTAAAGATAGCCGGGGCATTAGCATGAGAAAAACTGTAGGGCTACATTTCTTACACATATTAAAAGGTTTTAGATGCCCATCTCCCACAGCCAAGGCACGGCCACACAGCAGAGGGTGACCAGGCTGTGGCCATTGGAACAGATCACTGCTGATCAATAATCACAGTAATTGATCCCCTGCATTCCCCAAGACCAACAAGCAGTGGCTGAAGCGATTCTTCTGGCTCAAGAACTCCACCATACCACCTCAACACGTACCTAAAGGGTTTGAAAAAAATTCAGCTTTGAGCTAGAGGAGCGTGGCAGTGATCAATCCTGTCCTGGGAGAGGAACAAAAGGACTCTGGTGGTTTAGGCCTTCGTAGATCTTAGTTCTGGGGCATCCTGGCAAATGCTCTTGGACAATAGTTTTTATAATACTTTCTCAAACTGACAGATAACCCCAGTGGAACCGCATTTCTTCTCCTCCTTCGTTCCCCTTCCTCTGCACTGAAGTTTTGACAACTGCAGAAAATCTGAAGCTCTTGTCAGCTCTGTGTACAGCTGACCTACCAAGAGCTTGGTCTCTAAACAGAGAGGCCACTGCACAAAAGTATATCCTTTCCTGACTTCACCCTGTAAACAGACTACACACAAAACAAAGGTCTGAAATTACAGTTCACATGTATTCCATGTGCACTCTGTGTTTTTCAAAAATTACTGGACTTCTGAAGGAATTATGGTTTAATGGTTTGTTGTGTTGCTTTAAATAGCAAAAGCAAACAAAAATCCCTTCTTTCTCTAACCTGTATCATTTAACCACAGAACTGCTAACCATTGCTGAAAGCACTGATGCATTATGACTTGGGGCAAGAGGAAGGCTTAATGCTTTGAAATGGTTGCAACCAAACAATAGTAGCTTTGCCTGTGTCTTTTCACCATTACATTGGATGCAAACTGCTTAGCCTGTTCAAAAACTAAGATATACATGCTCCAAGGCTGGCCAAGGAATTGTTCCTACAACTAAACATTGTCATACAACACCACTGGTGATGTACAAGATAAGGACATGGCTCTTGTAAACAATGTCCTGTGACCTACTTACTGCCCTTGACTCTTGGCTTAGTCACGTTCTCAGCAAAGAGTTTTTAAGTATTGACCAATCTTGCAGTATATGGCATGTGCTGCTTTCTCTGGTTATAAATGTGGAGGTGCCAAGCCCAAGACTCCCATTGGTCCTTCCTGGGATGACATGGTGGTCTAAAAACCTTCATCTTTCCTTACCTCTCACATGCTCTGCAACTGTCCTTGGCTGCTCAGAAACCCTTAAATCAAAATACAGCTGCTTTATGGAAACTGTCGTCTGCAGGCAGCTCTTCACATTCACTCTGCAATCAATTCCCAAGTCCAGCAGAAAAACTGTTTCACTGCGGTACTCCAGTTAGGACTGAACAGAACATGAGTCAAAACCTAGTATTAGCTCCTTAAAAATTGTGCTATTTTATTCTTTATGTTTTGGTATATAATCCAAGAGGAAAAGTCTGAAATGTGATTTAACCACAAGGGTCTCATAGTAAGCGACCTCAGGAAAAGCTGTAACTTTTATTGCCATGTAACCAAAACACACAATATCTTTCCTTCCCCACGACATGCTTGGAAGGAGTGACTAAGAGCATCTCCAAATTTGGCTCCTCTCCTGGTGTGCCACTCCTCTGGGCTGGCTGGGCAGATCACAGCAAGGCAGAGCCTGGTGCTGCTCCCGAGCTGAACCTTCAGCTGAAACCACAGACTGGAAGGGGCACTGGACAACACCAGCACTGTTGAGGAACCATGTGAGCTGGAACCATCTCAGCTCCTCTGAGCTGGGTTGGCTCCAGTAAGTAACTCAAATATATTCCCAACAGGAATGGAAATCTACACAGAAAACAAAGACCAAAAACTGGTGGCCCGAGCATCTTCTCATTTATCTTAGTCAGGCACTTCCAGTCAGATGAATCAAGTCAACATCTTTAGTAAGCCATCCTCCCCATCCATCTTCACTCCTATAGATGTTAAAGCTAGGACAGGCCTATAGGAAGAGTAGTGCCACCCTGATGGGGACACTGCCTGACAACTTTGGGACCTATAAATCATTTAACACCCTATCACAGCTCCTCCTCTACTGGTCTTTCCCAGGTTAGCCTGTGCAGCACCACATCTAAATAAAAGGTTTCTTTGAACCCTGGGATTGCTCAGCTCTACAGGACAGCCAGGGCACTCTGCTGTCCACAGCACTGAGTCCCAGGAGACACAAGGGGTGCAGGGTCCTAATTCAGAGCTACCTTACTGTGTCCAAAATCCCCCACCAGCCCACCCTTGGGAACGCCACCGAGGTTTCCCAGCCCTGTTTTCCAAACATCCATGACTCCCCCCACCCCTTTTGCTACTCTTTATACTCATGTAACTGCTGCAAGGCAGCATCCCGGGAGGGGAAAAAAGCAAACAAAAGACATTATAGCCAATTTGTATGGAAAATCAATTAAGTTCAGACATCTCATTAACCTTCTAACCTGCTTATCCCCCAGCTTTAATTTATACTGCCTCTTGCAAATGGATTTGACACATTGGCCCACCGTTTCCCTGGGAAGGTGCAACAGGCACAAACAGAGCCCTCGGATCCCAGAATATTCCATTTATTCAGGTCCTTCCCTCCCTCCTCCCTGCCATTCACTGGATACTAAGAAGCACTGGAGGAAGAAAATAGGATACAGAAAATATGCAAGGGCTCTTTCAAAATTATGTAAGCCCTGCACTGGGCCTCCTTTTTACCGTCTGCTGCTTTCACTACCAGAAATTACAGCAGACTTGCCTATATTAAGAATGCCCATCCACGGCCACATCAGCCAAGTCCCACAGCAGTGGCAAAGCCACGCTCACAGGAGTCTTTTCATGCCACACTTCACTTCCATGCAGTCACAAGACTGAGACAGGTAACACACACACTGAAAATAAGTTATAGGTGGTGCAAGGAGTTCTGTTTTTTTATGTTAAGCCGAGGAAAGATTCCCAATTTCTACAGCTGAGATGCATTCACAACCTTTACTCTGGGGAACTCTATAGCAGTTTCATCTCACTGGCCAGAAAACACCCAGCATTTAGAGAGCACAACATCTCAGCATTCTCACAGGAAACCACAGAAAAACGGTCACCTGCACCTTAGACCTCAGGAATCCATTCACTCCTGACATGTTTTCAAAATTACGGAATTCCAGGGCTTGTTAACACACTGAAAGGTTTCTGTACAGTCCTGGTCTTTTGACTAAGATAGCATGCCTATTTCTAATGGACCGAGAAGCATGTTCTTAGCAGGGGTTCCTACCTGTTCAGTACATCAGAATCAAACTAAAAAGATCAAGTCTGATATGGCTGCACCCATGCAAGTGCAAGATGAATCTCTACATAAAACAGCAAGACCAATCCTTGAAATCCATGCTGTTGCAGGAAATACAAATCTTTCCAAGGCAAGCTCTTCAAAAAGAGGGAAAAGGCAGCTTCGATAAAGTAATTAAAAAAAAAAAAAGAAACAAAACAGAGAACACAAGTGAAAATATGTATATTTTTCTAAGCCTCTGCATGAGCCAGGCATAAGTAAAGCACTGCAGTCTTCCCCAGCCTGCAGACATGGCTCTCCAGCCAGTGCCCCTGCAGCTCCTCAAAGATTTCCCAAGTTATAGCCAAGTAAAAATTGATTAAAGACTCAATATTTCACTGCAGCTATTAGGAATCCAGCAAAAGTTACAAGAAAGAGCTCAGCTGCTTTTTTCCTCCTATTAGGCAAAACTCTAAATAAAGGCAGAGCTTAAAGAACACAATCCCCTAAAGGAAAAATCAACAGCCCCCCAGGCAGCAGCTGTTCACTGCCCTGTTCCAGCAAAGACTCACAAACACTTTCAAGTGGATCTGTGACTGAAAATCAACACACTACAGAAGACGGGGACTGGACCCTTCAGGAGATACCGTTCCAAAAAGCTCCTAACCTGGCCTCTCCCTATATCTCACCCTCTGGCCACTACAGGCAATCCAAAACTTGTTTCTAGGAGTGATGCACTCAATGTAACAGTTTTCAGCTGCATTCAAAAAGGCTACATTCGTTTAGCCAAGGGCCCACCTAATCCCACGTATATTAAAAAAAAAAAAAAAAAAAAAAAAAAAAAAAAAAAGGAGCAGTGAGGTCAAAGGTAAAGCATTACCTTATTTTACATCATATCAGTGATATGTTAGAAAGCCCAGTCTCGAAGCACATCAGTGTAATTGAAACTGATATCAAGTGGTGCATAGGCAGCCAGAAACCTCATCCTTGCTATGCAGCAGGTCCTAAGTGAAGTTTATTTCAATTTAAATTGTTACAAACCCATGGAATGGCAGTTTAAGTCAAACTTGAACGCTCAGGAAAAATGAGAATTTTCTCAAAATAGGTAAGTCTGAACTTAAAACCTCCACAGGGGAGAGGGGAAATGCACGTCAGGGTATCACATCTACAGAGAACCCGTGCTAAGGGACGGGTGGAGGAAGAGAGAGGCGAGAGGAAACACACGGAGAACAATACTGGGAAAGGGACTATTCTGGGCGAGAGGGAGGATGCGAGGCCAAGCCGGGCAGGGAAACAAGTGTAACAAAGGCAGAGGAAGGGCTTCCTCGCTCCGCAGGGATGGATTTCTGTCTGAGCGCGTCTGTCCGCTGCCCTGACGGACCCAGTGCCGTGGCTGAGCCCAGCGTTGCTCGGCTCCTTTCGCCAGCGGAATGAAGGCACAGATGCCCACACCGCTCGGTCTCCCCTGCTTGGCAGAGTCAAAGAGGCTGGGGATGCCCCACGGAACGGGGGTGGGGATGCTCTCGAACCACCCCCCCCAGCCAGACGGTGGTCATCGCCCCAGCCAGAGCGGGTCGCAGCGGCGACTCTCAGCCCATCACTGCGCCCCACTGGGAATTCCACCCTCCCTCAGCCACTCCAGGTTGGCTTTTCCTGGCGGTCCCGCGCTCCTCCACCGAGACCCCGAACTTGAACCAGGAGGCTGCGGGGCCGCGGGTGGGTGGGCGCGTCGCGGTCCCCGCGTCCCCCTCTCGCTGTCACTGCGGGGGAGAACCCCGCGACGCCGCTCCCCCATCACCGCCCCCCCCCCGGAGCCTCCGCATCCCCGCCCGCCCGGAGAACAATGCCCGGCCTTACCTTGGCGGGGGCTCCGCGGTGCGGGCAGCCCGGGAGGCGGCCGCCCGCCGAGCCCAGCCCGCCCCCGGCCCCGCCGCCTCTCCCCGCGCATCCACCCGCGGCCCCGGCGGGGCTGGGCTTAGCGCCGGCCCCGCTCCCCCCCAGCGCTGCCCCCCGAGCAGGGGGAGGGCGAGGGGCAGCTCCGCCCCGGCTGCGGGGACCCCGCTCGCCGCCCCGGCTCGGCGGGGGGACCCGCAGATGCGCGGCCGCTCCCGGCAGCGGGAGCGATGGATGCGCGGGTCGTGTTTACATCCGAGCGCGTGTAGTGCAACCCCCGTGGTCTCACCCCTCGGAGCGCCGCAGCCGCCTCCCCGCGCTGGAGAGGGGAACACGGGCAAGTTAGAGCATCCTGGTCCCCAACTTCAGCAGGAGGCGGAGCAGGGAGGGACAGGTCCAGCCCCGCTCCCCACAAACACGAGTGGTCAACACCGGCAATTCCCTGGGAAAGCTTCCCCCGAGCCGCTGAGGGTCCTCCCCTGCCTTTGTTTTACTCCCAACTGCAACTCGCAATACCGACACAAGACGTGTCATCTCCTCTGAGGTGATGGATGGTGATTTCTCCAGGGCAATGGGAAGGGGCTGGACTTGCCTAAACCCAGACACCTCCGTTCGTAAGGACCCTTTGTCATCCTCGCGATGTGAAGCAGAACAATGAGATGAGTTCAGGAATACCCATACTGGTGTGTTACAAACAGGCTTCTAATTACCATATGGAAATGAGCTGCCTAAAGTAATGAATCGCAGCCTGGCTATTGTTTGGGGGGTGTCAGATAAACTGGAGGTGCTGGCAAGCGATGGTAGAAACCAGGCTTGTCGCTTGCATTAAGCAGCAGCGTAGCAAATCCTGTATATTCCACAAAACAAATCACTGCAGCTAAAACAGCACTTGTGTTAGTGAAGAAATTCACTCTAATACTTCACAATGAACGAGTATGCTGTTATTTTTGGAAAGATCACACAAATCTTTGTTCATTCATTTAACCAAAATTAAGAGGCTTACAGAAGCCTCCTAGGAAAATGAGATTTTTTTTTTGCCATAGAATTATATCAAATAATGGTTATTAACCCCAGCAATACCAGGTCTTCCTATTTATCACATCTACAGACTGCAGTACGAGACTACCTGGTGCTTTTCTGAAAGCAGAGTAATAAACACAGCTTGACTTGCTCACCTACTTTGCATTCATCTCCATCTCCAGTGGCACAGCATTCCTCGGCTATTTCGCACCCATGCCATTTTAGCAATGATCTCTTCGTGCTCTCCTGGTACTTGCTGCATCAATCATGCTAATGATGCTCATTCTCTTGCCTCTCCTCCCTCATTTCTACTTGCACCTGAGGGCCCCCAAGTCTGGTTTTTCCTGCCATCTGACTTTTCTGGGTTTTTCCTTCCTTTAAGTTCCCCTTAAAGGGGTTGTGGCTTGGGGACTGAAGTGCTCCCAGATGCTTCCTGCTGCCAGGAAGGTGACAACATTTGCCTCTTCTGCTCCAAGTTTACACAAGTCAATCACAATGCAGGAACAACTTCAGGTCATCAGGTCTTGTACATCACCCCCTAAACTTTCTCCTGTATACTCTGCGTGATCCTTTCTGCCTGTTTTACTCACAAGTTTCTTGCACATTCATCTGATGGAAAGTTTATCTGCTCCCTAGAAATACCAAATAGATAATTTTAGCTACATATACCACTGTATCAGTAGTCTCATCCCTGCCTGATTTCCAGCCACCATCAACCACCAACTCCCAGTGGGCTCTGTACTGCGGATGATGAACAGCTACTATGCAACATCCCTAAAAAGATTGTTCTACAGCACAAGAAATTCTATCACTACCTACGACTTCAACCATACCCTCCTTCCTGCATGTAATACTTCATTAGAGGAAATTACACTGGCAGATATTTTGATGTGATGCATGCATCCATTTCCCTTCCACAAATAATCCTAAATCAAAGTCTAGAGGTAGAAGAGTGAGCTTCCTCTGAGCAGAAAAGGTCAGGCAATATTTATAGTAGCTGAAATAAATGCTCTTTATCTGGTTTATAGCTGTATTATAATAAAATCAGGAGCTTGCAGAAAATACTGCAGCTGCACCTGAACAAAGTATGTACAGAAAATGAATGATAGCACTGTACAACAGCAGAAAAGACCTTCAGTGTGATTGATGAGGGGATGCCAGGCAAAATTCTTCAGCTGAGTAACCTCTGCTGGCTTTACACTTGATCCTGAGACACCAACCCACACCAGGACCCTGCAGTGGTAGGTGTCTGACAAATCCATGACACCTCTTGCCCTCTACAGCTGAGAGGCCAGAGAAATGAAGGACAGAAAGGAACCTGAAGGCTTGGTTTGCCTGGGGTCTCACAACAAGTCACAAAGAGTGTCTCCCACAGTCAACTACAGCTCACAATAAAATACCTCAGGTTTGGTAAGAAATTTGACTTCTAGTCCACGATAGGGAGCAGAAAAAGTAAGGCTTAACAATAAAGTCCTTTTGCCTTAATGGTCACCAGCTATTTACCCAGTTCAAAACTCCAGCGATTAAACACATTGCAGCACAATTAGTCAACACATCTATTTCCTAAGGGTTTGCAGTCTGAAACAAAACCCCTGCATTCCTAGCCCTGAAACATTATTTTTTTGGATATCAACTTCTTAAGCAAATCTCTGAAGGCTGTGGACGTGAAAATCAAGATTGGAAAAACTGACTGAATTTCTGCTACTTTCTTTACGTGAAAGGTAGACCCATCTCTGACCAAAATCCCTTTATAGCAAGGAAGGAATATTAATGATTTAAAAGGTACTTTGCCTCTCTGCTGAGATCTTCCACTGCTGCTAATCTGTACAAACTGCCAGAGTGGGCATCATTTATTATTTAGGATGAACAGTGCAGTGCCAGGCTAAATGGACGGCGAATCTAACCCATCACAGCACTCTTCTGGGAGACCCCAGCAAAGACAAGCTGTTTATGTAGTTTGGCACTGACATATACAGATGCTAAAATGAGGGATCACTTGAGGAATGCTGAGGCACAGAGTAGCTGTATTTCGTGCCCTCTACACAGCCAGTATTTACACAGCAGGCGCTAGCAGCATGTATCCAGATTTTGGGGGATGTAGGGGGAAGAGTTGCTCTTTAGCTGATACCAAAAATCCTCTTACAGGTTCTTTTGGAGATGGAAAAAAAAGGATAATCACTACAGCAACAAACCACTTTCCATTACTTGGAGGTCCCTCCTTGCAGCCCAACGGAAAAAACCACGGAATATATTCTCATGCAAAATCATCCTGCTTGTCTCCAAATTTTTTGTTGCTGACTTCAGCTAAGTTGGCTGATTTTATCCTAATGCTGAGATGAGCACTCACATGCTGGAGCTGTGCACCTGTGGTGGAGCACAAACCTCCAGAAGAGAATGACAGCAAACAGCTTGGATGTGATCCGCATTCACCTCGCAAACAAGTGGTGGCGTTTCAAATATGTGCACAAATCTTTACAGTGTGGGCACACAGTATGTTAGAAACAATTCAAGGTAGACTACAGTCAGCTCCAAATTCCCACAGCTGCCTCAAAAGAAGCTCCAGAAATGCCACAATCCACCTGTTGTGTTACAAATCTAAACTAGAATGCACAGATTCTAAAAGCTGCTCAATCCTCAAAAACAATTTGGGTGCTTCCATGTAAGATGTTTTCCCAGTTATAAAGGGTGTTTTGCCCCCCTTTCAGAGCAGGTCTGCTGAGCTGGACAGCAAAGCCTTAGCTCCACACATTCCACTTGCATAAACTGGTTTCCCAGTTTTCTAACCCAAAAAGGACTGGAGCCTCCAGGATAGGTAAGAGCCTGAGGCAGCTACAGAGTTAGATGAGGCTGACACCCTGTTAACTCCTGAGCACAACCCTCCTCCATAACAAAAGGAAGAAGAAACCCCCTCCCATCCTTCCTGCTTTCCTTACTTTGCTTCTCCGAAGTGTCCTGGGGTCTGTTCCTCATCAAGACCTTCTGCAAGCAATGCCTATTTTTGTGGTGTGATGTGTTTTAAATAAAGAAGTGGAAGACAAGGGGTTGCTGGCTTTTCTCTATCTGTTTTCAGATTCATATCACGGAGTGGTCAACTTTTGTATATTTTTAGAAAGGGAAATGAGGTAAATAAAATGCAGAAAGATAGAGTAAAATGATGTCATTTACCTTAACTGCCAAAGCACACAAAGTGTTGTTATAAAAATATACCAGCAGCCCTGAGCCCTGAGAAACTCCTTACAAAGCCAACTTCGGATGTCAGGATTCAAATCCAAGGTCCAAGTTCAGCAAACACATTTGTACATGCTTAATCTCAGCTTTCACTCCTGGGGCTCCTGGGGTATCACTGGGGCACCAGTGCACTCCTCATGTGAGCAGCACATTTGCACCAGCCAGTTTTACAAAGCCAGGCAGGGCTGAAGTGTCTTCATCTATATCTGCACCATAACACAACTCCTGTTCTGTTTTCAGGCATAGGTTCTCGTGTATTGTCCAAAATAATTCACCACATTTTCCAGACTGCTTCCTTTTGATGCTTTAAAAAGCTCCTTGATCAAGCCTGCATGATGTCAAATTATTTTTGAGTTATCCCTTGCCTTAAATTTAGATACACTGATGACATTTTAAGGTCCTAAACTACATCAGTACAAAGTTACTTGAACATGGGCAAAACACAGGGTTGATAATTATGTCCAACAGTAAACCTCTTAAATACTGCTGCACAATCTTCAGTTTCTATTTAAATGTGTCTCTGTTCACAGATATTCTTCCCTAATACTATAAAGGCAGCTAGAAATGGTAATGACTGTAAATACCATTAGTCCTGATAATGTGCTCTTTCCTACAAGCCTGAGACTTACACTCCGTGTCCCACTGCCAGTTTTGGTCTCCCCATGCTGCAGAGAGATTTGTGATGATCTTTTCTATCCTCCATCCAAATTTCAGGGCCTAAAATTTCAAGGCCCGGCTGGATGGAGCTCTGAGCAACCTGGTCTAGTGAAAGGTGTCCCTGCCTATGGCAGGGAGTTGGAACCGAATGACCTTTAAGGTCCCTTCCAACCCAAACCATTTTGTGATTCTATGAAAACTAGTTAAATGAACCTAAGCTTTACCCATGCCATTACCCTGCACCTCCACTCCTTGAGCTTGCAATAACCTATTCTATCTCCCCATATTGTCTGTTTTTACTGCAAATGAGATCCTGTCTCCCACATACAGAATTGAGAATAGCTGAGCTCAGAGACTGGAGGTAAACTCTGAAGAGGGAGCCAAAGAACTTTTCAAAGTTCGGGTTTCTCAGCCCCTAATTTTTCCAGTGTTCCTGAACAAGAGGCAGCTCTGCAGGATAACAGCAGGACAAGAAACACACCCAGGTCCCACACATGCTTTCACAGACCTTTCCTTTACCCATGCACAATAATAACAAAGCAAGGTGGAGCCATGGGTGTTACTCCTGTTATCATCAGAACTGTCCTCACAGAAACGATGCTCATTCTGATGGCTGATAGCACAATCTACTGGGCTTTTCTTGTATTTCTCTCACTTCATTATTCACAACCTATTCCTCTTTCCACAGAATTCAAGGCAGATTACAAAGGGCAAAGTGGCTCGTTAAAGCCCTTCCATCCAACCACCCTGCACTCCACCCACCACAGAATTGCATCCAGGAGTCACCGCTGAGCAAGAACGTGTCTTTCTAGAGGACCCACTCTACATCTCCAGCATCAGTGGTGCCAGAAGAGATTCTGCTTCTGAGCATTTCTCTGCATCCCTACATATTTATATCTAATCAGAAATTGTAGAAATATTTTACATCAATATTTCTGCTAAACCTGTGCATCCAGAATGACTTGAAGTATTCATTAGTTTCTTAAAGATACACTTATAAAACAATTCCCTAATTTCTTCCAGGAATTATATTAGCCCCTAAAGATTCAAGCTGTCTTCCACACATTCAAAACATTATCCAGACAGCTCAAAATCTGGCCTTCTAGTGCCAAGGGATCTAGATACATTGCCACGTATTAAAAAACCACTACTCACTATCTCAGGAGAGGCACATTAAGATTAGTATTAGCAGATTCTCTTATTTTTTATAAATGGAGATGGCTGAGGGTCAGAAAGGGAAACAGGCTGACCAGCAAAAAAGCTACACTCATGAGTCCTAGTCCTCCTCATAAATCCATCCCCTTGCACAGACACACTCTGCGTGTCTCGAGCCCAAAATGCCCCAGTTACCTTCCTTTTCAGTCCTTGCTAAACTACATATTGTGAACTTTAGCTGAAACTCAAACTTCAGTCACACTCACCGAGGTAATTACGGACTACACCACTGCACGAGGCTCATAAGAGGAGAGTCTGGTGGGCTCTTTCATCAGTTTTGAAGCACTGGTTTGCTGGAGGCTCAGCACTCATGGACGGGCAGGGCAAAATGCAAGGACAGCCACTGTACACACACACACAGAGTCAGTTCTGGGATGCAGGGGAGAAAGACTGCTTGCAAGATGCTGTTTGTGCTCTCAGCACTTTATCTATTAGTTTCTCTTCCTGCAGAATATTTTACAATGTGCCCAGGCCTGTTCTCCACCACTTTACTGTCTGTGATTTTGTTTGATCACTAGGGAAGGGCTGTCAATTTTTTTTTTTTTTCCAATGCATCAAGAAAAGAATTGCTTTATCCTCATACTGGTTCTCCTACATCCGAGCCAGAGCTTGAGGCTAATTTTCTTCTATAGAAGGCACATTTGAACTTCTATCAGGCACTTCTGTCTCTGGGCATATTTTCCAGCCATAAACCAGAAGCACAGATACTCTGGTAGGTGTCAAGCACATCTTGATGGCTACATGGAGGTCTTATGTGAGGGCTTTTTGTTCTGCCTTTCCACCAGCCAGTCTAGGAAGACACATTAAGATGGAAAACAGCATAACACTAGAGGCATTTAACCAGCTAAAAATACTACCAGAGGGTCAATGGACATAATTCTGGCAAACAGAGTCCTGCTTATTGGAGCCCATTTATTTGATCATAAGAGCTGAAACTGCTCCAAAGGGTTTTGTTATGATGGTGTCAAGGAGGAATAATGACATTGAGCCCATGAGATTTACTCTGTCTCTTCAGTAATGCAACCTAGCTCAGACTCTGACCCTGAGCCATTGAAAATGAACTTGCTGACCTTCCATTAGAGCTTCCAGCCTCTGGAGTGCTCTTCATGGGTACTCCAAAATGACTTCTGGTGAATGAGTGAACTATGCAATTACACTCATGGAGAGCCTTGGCCTCTCCATATATCAAGGGACAGGGCCTATAAACATGTCCATCTGAATGAAACTTGGCTGTGATTCAATGGGGAATGATTCTATGTCACGTAGCTCCATGAAAATAAAGCCATACATTGTGTCCCCCCAAAAAAACCCCAACCAAACAACAAACCACTAAAAGTTATTACGATAAAGTTCACCCAAGCTACACTTTAGCAGCATTTTTATCCTCTGATTCAAACTCCACCTATGCAACCCACACAACCTCCTAGGTTTTTCCTATGAGCTCATCAAAGCCATGAAATAAGCTGAGTTCCATGATGTCTCTAGACATTGCATCAGCAAGACAATGCTCAAAATCTCCCTTCTGCAGTGCAGCAGTAGCAGAAATGCTCCAAATGGTTTAAAGAACAGGTTAGGAACAGGTTTGCCACGGCAGAAAGTGGTATAGGTGATCTTACCTTTGGCAATGTTAGGAGCAGAGAGGGCCAGCAGATCCCTAAGGGACATGGAGCAGAGCCAACCAAGGTTCAGCCCTTGGGTATCTGAGCAAGGCAGGGCCACAGCTGGTGCTCAGCTTCAGGTGGGAATGTGGATGATGAAGTAAAATCATAGAAGAGATGGATCCATGGCCAAGCAGGGAATTCAGTCTCTGTGGCAGGCTCCACGGTCAGGCACGGCTGAGCTCCTCCAGCACGACTCGAGAGTAAAAGTGCGTGCCCCTGGCTGAGTTTAAATAGGCTCCTGGGCCCATGGGAATGGGTGGAGCACTGGGTGAGGCTGGTCAGGGCAGTTAGGGCTAATTAGTGCCTTCAGGGCCCTGCCAGAGACCCTTCCAAACTAGCTCTGAACAACTTCATACAGTGATTTTAAAGCTTGTTCCACAGTCAGAATAACGCCTGCACTTTCTGCAAATATTCTTCTCCATTACCTGTAGTGTAGGCATCTCCACTTCCAGCAGGTTTACAGAAGAGGTCAGAAAAGTGCTTGGGAGGGAGGATTTAGATCATACAGAAGGCATCTCTGTATGGGAAAGGCAGGGGGACAGGAGGCTGTGTCAGGAAAAAAACCTAAAGCCAGCTCTGATTTTTAACCTCTGACTGGAGGGCAGTGTAAGTGCTTCACAGAGTGGGGAGCCATTGCAATGAGACTACTTGAGTCGGAGCCAGCCCCCTTTTCTTCTTTTCTTACGTTAGTGAATAGTCTTTAAAGCCAGCAGACAGTTTTTATTATTTTCTGGCTCATGCAGGTTAGCACAGAAGGCTGGTTTTGATAGATTTTTATGGCTAGAAGAGGAGCAGCATTTACACCTGTTTATGTCGTATAAACAAACAAACAACATCTCTGATTAGAACACATCATGGCAGGCCTTCCAGAAGCTATCCACGAGCCTCTGCCTCATTAAAACTTCAGTTACCTGGGTCTCTACACCTGTTTCTGTGAATCCCACGCTGCAAATTCCGAAAATATTATCTGCTACCAATAGAAAACCTGTCTGGGAAGGTACAGAGAGTGGACAGCACCTCACAGCAGCAAGCCTTTAATTACCACCTGGTAATCACCACAGTGATTAAATTGTCATCAGTTCCTTGCCAGTTCCTCTTTAGCCTCTTTTATCCTTACTGAATTAGTAGGGAACCTGGATCAAAGGACTAGAAGTGAGGTGGCAACTCACTGCCCTTCATTTGAGGGGTACAGTTGTATTAAATCAGCTTTATTTCTTAGGTATGCTTGACATGTTACAGCTTAGAAGATGACAGTTTCATGGGAAAGGATTAGAATAGTTTGGTTTGTGTTTAATGAATGCAGTCTTAGATCTACATTTTCTGCTTTCTTAAACCATAATGTGTTCCCAAATCCGGGGTTTTTCACACATAGCCATTTGTTCAAATTGCTGACTAACCTTGCAACCTGTGTGCCACTTTCCTACTTTTTTTCCATTAATAATCATACACTTTCCAGCAAAGGAAATTGTTGTGTCTTAATCTTAGCTGCGAGTTGATTTGTATTCGCTGGACCATGTGGATAATCCATGAGAGCCTATGCTTAAAAATTGCTGCTGAAGTCAGGGCAGCCAATGCAGATGGCTACAGAGCAAGGATAATCTCTGTGTGGGTTTCATCCATTGCCACAACAGCCCAGTTACAGAACATCCACTCCCAAGGGAACCAATAGGCCCAGGGAGGCAAAAAGAGGCATAAATAAATAAATAAATGCACAAACAAACACAATAAATTGGATACCCAGCCTGCCAGCAGATTAAGTCAAGAAAGGAGTATTAAGTTGTTTGGGTTCCTGTTTAAAAATAAATAAATCAAGTCTCCCAGTCAATCTGCTTAATGTCTGATTGACATTAAGCAGATAAGTAGCGATTTAACCTTATGGGGTAGATTTCTTGCTATGATGCAGAGGTCGTGTCACACTTGGAAGATGACAAGTGAGTTCTTTAATTTCCTGTCCTACCAATGCTGTATTTGATGGAAGGTGAGGGTGCTCCTTGTTTTCTATTTTGGATGCTCCTGGGGCATTCTGATAGGGGCCAGCAGAGTGGAAACTGCACTGTCAAATGGCACAACGGTGCTGTAAACAATTCCATGCAGGGAAAAGTTGGCAGTATGGAAAGGTTTAACTTGGGACATATTTATCTGGTCACTCAGTGTTTTCCATTTCTGGGAGCCATTCTTCACAGGTCCTTGTATTGCACATCCCCACTGGCTCCAGGAGTGCCAGCAGAACCCAATATGCCAAACAATCAAGTGCCACAACAGCCCCCAGGTTTGCTGAAACGTGTTTTATTGTGTTGATTTATCTCTCCATTTCTTACAGACTGACTGAGCTTAAATTGGCTTTCACAGCTGAGCTTCCCCAAGTTCAGCAAGAGGTGATTTTTCACTTTGTATTCAGATGTCAGCACAGGTCCCTGCACCCGCTCCTGCCTTAACCCCTGGGGTCCCAGGGGATGTCCACTCTCCATTACTTCCCAGCCTGGGCAACCCTTCCACCATCCACTTGCCCTTCCGTGTGAGATTAACCCATGCAGCACCCTTTCCTTGGTAGTTTTACCCTCTTATCTCTCCCCTCCCTCCTGAAATAAATAAGTACTAAGCCCAAACTGGAAAGTTTGGAATGGTTATTACGGCCTTCGAGCATTTTGCTTCCTGGGACACAATTTTCTAATTTTTTGACAGAAGGTTTTGTGTTTTTTTTAGTGCTGTTGACAGTTCAATCCATAAAATCAAACCACCTCAAATATGTTGTTCAGTAAGACTTTCCTTTGTTGACAGCTGATGATCCACAATGACAATATGAAGAGATCAGCACAACCCAGTCCAATCCATTACCTTTTTTAATTGCCTTTTATGCTGATGCCAGGCAGGCCAGGCACCCTCAATACCTCCAAGGCAACTGCCAGGACAGCTGTGCTGTCCAGCTGTGCTAAGATTTTTTTCAGACTGAAGCAGGTTAATACTTCAATACTTTCCACTGTTTGATCCAAACTAGTCAGACCAAAGCTGCTGATGTCCCTGCCTGTGCTGGGAACTTGCTGTCACTGAGCTGCAGCATCTCCCACCTCCAGCACCAGCGCTGACAGCAGCCCGGTGGCATCAGGCTGGATCTTACAGCCCAGCTCCACTAAAAACAGTGGAGTTACGCTACCTTGTAGCAAAGGAATATCTCCCTGTTTCTCCCACATCTCCTTGGAAAGCATTCCTGCAGGAATCCCCGGTATGGCCACAGCTGAGCTGCTGTCTTTCGTCTCCACACAGCAGTTTCTCAAGGCATTGAGGAGCCCTCCTGCTCTCAGCATCCCTCAAGCTTTGTTAGCATCATGTAAACACCCTTCCACTTCCAGCCTGCCTTCCTGGCTCAGCTGCCACTTCCCATCTTATCTTAAAGCCTTTAGATTCCAGTGCTATTCCCTCACCCTGTCCTGTAATTCATTTAGCACACAGCTGCAGTGATGTGAGTCCCTGCTCTCGCTCCTCACTTTGCTCTGCAGATAGCAAAGGTGTTTATACATCCCCACATTTGTCACCAGGGAATATCTCTGACTCACTGCCAGGTCACCTCCTGCAGCCCCCCAGTGTCACCCTGTTGCAGGCTGCTTGTGAACCAGCTCCTGGGAGACTGTAGCTGATAACACAACACTTTGGGGTAAGACAGAAACATTTGGGTTGTCTCAGAAGGGGTGATTTAGGAGGTGACTGGAACTTCTGCCCTACACTGCAAGGGGAAGGGGGGTGCTGGGGTGTGCTGTCGTTTCTCATCCCAGAGAGCCCTGAAAATCCCATCTGTGCCATTTCCCATGCAGCAGGGATTGCCCCTGCAATTCCCAGCACCCCAAACACCAAGCATTTGGATCACCAGGTTTATAAACCTGGTGCAGTCTGTAAATGACAACTAAATAGTCCAGCCTACCACACATGAGGATGCAGACACATTAAATGACACAGCACGTGGAACTCCAGGCTGTGGGGAGCACCTGCACTAGAAACACTGTGGAGCTGCTTTGCTTTAGGAAGCACTGACGGGAAACCTGGGAGAGGGCAAAGCAAAAGCTGTTGTAAAAGGAGAAACAGTAAGCCTCACAGAAACAGAAGTTGTATTCATAAAAGAAAGAACAATTTAGAACTAGAACTAATTTGGAGAAGGGTGGGAGCTCACATAACTGCAGCATCACACTGGATTCCTATGGATGAGCCTCAAGCTACCACAGTGTCAGGGGGTTTTCAGCAAGGACTCTATTAATCATCAAAACTTGGGGTCTTGCATGCAAAGCATGTATTTTATGTCCTTGAAACCCTTCTTTTGCTTATCTCATTTCAAGTTTTTTCTATGAAATGCCAAGCTGGAGGGCGCAGTGGGCAGTAGAGGTGTAGGGGCTGCAGGGGCAGCTGGGTGCAATGCCAGTGGTGTCCAACCACTGGCACCAGCTAATCCATCCCACAGAGTGTCAGAGCATCTGCTGGTGGTCCAGGCAGTGAAAGTTTAAATAGCCACACACACCTCTCCCCCACAAATGGAAAAACTCCCATCTCCACGGATATTCATGTGAATATTTACGCTTGTGTGAGATTTGTTTGCGTGTCCTTTGTGTTGGCTTCTGGTTGAGTGCACCAGCAAATGAGTTTCTGATGGACACAGGAGATGGAGAACCCTCTGATGGGTTTGTTGCTATTATTTATTGCTTGTGTTGCCACTGCACCTTGGAGTTACCTCCAGCCAAAGGGGCTGGGAACCTCTGCCTGAGGAGCTTGAGAGCTAACAGGGGAGAGGAGAAGCTGCTGAAGAACCCCAGGGAAGAGGAGACTGTTGTGTCAGTGGTGGTCAGAGGGATCACAATGTTCACACCACATGGATGATTCAGTCCTTCAGCTGTGGCAGGCAAGGAGGGGTTGTGCAGATGACCCTGCAGTTGTGAGGAAGCCAAAGATGAAGGCTGGAGAAGCAAAGTGGGGAGTGATAATGGCCTTCAGAGCTGCCTCTGGGACACTGAACAAGTGGTGGCTGGGGCTGGGTCATCAGGAAAACTGCAGCAGAGATCCGAGGTGTGTTCAGCCAGCAGAGCACAGGCCTGGCCCTGCAGTCTGTGTATCCACGCAGAAGGGCTTGGAATTTGAATTTCAAATGTCAAATATCTACTCTGACTGGGTCACCAGGAAATTCCCGAGCAAGAAACATTTGTGAAAATCATTTCGTGATGTTTTAACAGTCACTGTAACATTTGGGTAAGAACTCAACCTGCTCTCAGGCAATTTGCAGGTGGAAAGGGATGAATAAGTTATTCCTTGTGAATTTTTTTTCCCAGGCTATTTCACAGCTGTTTAGCTGAATTTCCAAACCACTTATTTTTGTTTAACATCCTAACAAAAGAAATATGATTCAGACTTAATGCCTCTAGGAAATGTGTCTTGTGATGAACCTCTTTTATAGAAAATTGTGTGATGTGTCCTCAATTATGGAGTCTTTGAATGAAGAACTTTTGCTTCCCTGTAACTTGCAAATATCAAGAGGAGAATTTACTCTGGATGTTGTGTTCCTAAGCTTAGCAGATCAGGGATGAATTTGTTTTTCTGCAACAAAAAACCCCCCTTCTTTCTGTAAAAATTCAATTATTTATGATGTCTTGAAGGCAGCAAAGCAACAATAAAGAGCAGGAAAGCAACCGAGGCAAGTGTGGAAATTTCCATCATAGAGAGAGGTTCCCTTGGACGGCCAAGGACGTGATTTGTGGCCAGCTGAAAAAATTACATTGAGAGGCATCACAAAAGCTCTCGACTTGCATGCTTGAGGAGCTGGAATTGCCCCTTTCTCCCCCCTTTTCTCCCCACTGTACTTCATACGTGTTTAATTTCAAAGGTCCTCCGGGGCCTGGCCTCTGGCACCGTGACTAAAAAGAAATGTTCTGGCTGGGAGCTGAGGAGGGGGAGATGGGAGGGGTGGGGAACAAAGCCCATGGGCTGTGCTGCAGGAGAGGCTCCCAGGCTGTCAGGGCTCCGGCATGACCGACTGCAGACAGCTAATTAACAGTAGACACAAATAATTAACATCCACGAAGCCAGACAGTGTTGCCTGGGGGCCTCTAAGAAGCAAACCCGCACAGAGCAGTGGGGTCTGTGGGTGCCTGACAAATGCTCATCCCGAAGGATCGAAGTGTCTTGGAGGGCAGATTTGTTCCTACCAGGGTGCTTGTGATGGGCATCTTCAGCAAATGCCAGTGTGATTTTTGTAGCACGGGTTTGTAGACACCAAAGCTGTTACAGATGGCACAAACCTGTGTTGCCCTCCTCATTTTTTTCCTATTAGGTTTAGGAGGTAGAAATTCCTCCCCTGATGCAAACAGTGAGTGGGGTTTGCTCACAGCGAAGAGTAACCCAGGGAAAAACCTGTGATTTCTCCCCAAAAGCCAGGCATGGGTTATCAGTGACCACCTGAGCACACGGGTGACCATCTCTCTCCTGCACACCCGAGTGCCTCGGCAGATGGGGCCTTCAGTGTGTATGACTTTTATGGTGTCATGCTTCGGTGAGAAATTTAAACAAATTACAGCCCTGGAACACAGAGAATGTTTAGTTTTGATGCTACATAATGTGAAGTTGTTGTCCTTAAAGCTTTATTCATCAAAATGGAGAGACACTCTGTCACTGGCAGGGCACCCAGCGGGCACGAGAGGTCAGAGGTGTGGGTTCAGCACTCCATGAAACCGCTCATCCTCAAATCCCAGCACAGGGGCCGTGCTTGTCCCTTCACTCTCCAGTAAGCAGAACAGGACTGTGATAAGGCCAGATTTACTGCCTAATCACCCCTGGCACAACTAACAAGGGTGTATCTCTGGAGCCCTTTATCCAGAGCTGAACTAGCTGGGAATCTCCTGGTAGCACATCCCTGTCCTCGGCTGGTGGAGCGATGCTGGACAGCAAGGCACGTGTTCAGCACAGAGAATCCTCAGAGACTGTCTTCAAACCCAGAGAATCCTCAGAGACTGTCTTCAAACCCAGAGAATCCTCAGAGACTGTCTTCAAACCCACAGCTTTGCCTTGCAGACTTGCACTCGCTAAGAAACAGAGATGGTTTCTCAGTGTAAGCAGTTCAGCTATGGAAGGGAATAGTACCTTTAAAATTCCCTCAGGATTGACTAAAAATGCAGCCCTCCTCCAGGAACCTTCATATATTCCTTTATCTCATAGCCAGGGGCAGCACAGCTCAGGGTGTGACTAGACATGGAAACTGCAAAACATACAATCCGGGCTGCTGAGCCCTGGCAGAGCCAGAGGGGCTGATAAACAAGACCCTTAAATCGTAAATCCAGAGTATCACTATCGAAGTACAAATTGCTCTTTGCATGCTCCATGATCATATAACGCAATAAAGTTCATTTTCATGAGTTTGCAAATAGTTTATAAGACTAGACAAATAGATGTGGAAAATATGGATTTATGACTATTTTGCTTGCGGTCATAAATCCATAATGCACTTCAAGTCTTTACTGTCCCCCAAAATGTGATGTGCTTCAGTTTTTCCAAGTTATGAGCATGCATCTGCAATTCATTAAGTAACCAACCAACACATTTTCCATTTCACAGTCACTATCTTTGTATGACCTCTTTGGTCTGATGACTCAAGCATATTTCATAAATTATTAACGGAGATTACATTATTGAGAGAGGAGCTGTGTAATTAGTTGAAGGAGTGCTCAGAATTGGGGTTGTTGGGATCTTCTGAAGGTGGTCAGAAAGACTCCATGGGAGGAAGGGAAAGAGCATAGAAAATTTAAACCCAGCATATTTTCAGACAACCCACCCCCAGCATATTTTCAGACAATCCACCCCCATATTTTCATATGAAAAAATGAGCCTTGAATGAGTGCAGCTCATGGCTTTTCCTGTGGATTTTAGCTGTCAGATGCTTTAGGGACACAAACCTCCATCCATCTCTCTCTGGCCCTGTATAGGAGACAGAAGATCTGAGGGAACTGGGACTTCCCTGTCCACTGGGAGCAGCTGGGAGTGTGTCCAGCAAGAGGCAGAGGGGATCTGTATTTTAAATTGCAGTGTTTGCTGTATTCCTCCATCCTGACTGGTCTGTTCACAGGTTTCTAGCAGGGTCTAGAGGGGAGTTGTGTGTTCCTGGCTCTGGGAAGATGCTTCCTGTCCATGGGTGCAAAGGTTGGGGTATGGCAAGTGGGTCTGAAGGACACGTGCCCCGGTGTGGGATTAGCTGGTCCAGAAGGGACCTGCTGCCCCTGCACTGGTGCCTGCAGTTTCAGAGTTCTCTCAGTAGCTCTCATTTTTCTCTCGTACATTTTTCATACACTTTGCCTTGCCCAGCTTTAAATGCCTCAGAGTAAATGGGTTTGCTCAGCTCCTGCAGCTTTAGTTTTGTCTAAATCTAACCAGTGAGCTGTAACTCTTAAAGTAATAAACATTATTAGTGTTCTGATAAACGAGGTCAGTGTGGCAGAAAAAGCTGTCCATTCTAATCCATGGAAGGGCTCAGCTTCAATCATATCTTATTACTTTCAGAGTATTCAATCTTCATCTCAAATCATTCAGTGGCAGTTTAATCAATACATCAAAATCATGCACAGTCCCTGCTACTTTAGGGAACAGCTTGCATCAGAAGTGGTTTCTGGGTTGTGTTCTGGAATCAGGCAAATAATTAAATTAAAGAACTAGTGATAGAAACACTCCTAAAGGAACCTCATTATTTTCTTTGTGATTTATCTACATTTCCTGGCCTCAGTTTGTACATGACACTGAACTTCGAATAATCCTCCAAATCCTCTCCACACATTAATTCTGAGAGCATCACTGTGGTCCAGGTGAGCACTACAATTATGTCTCAGAGCAGGTAACCAGCACAGGGACAGGGGTTGCCATTGCCCATACTGGTCACTGCTTTACTGTTTTTGCTGTTTTAAGACTGCAAAATCTTACCTGAAATTCAGGTCTTAGCTCTTGGCTCACTGAAGATCGTAAATCAATGGGCTCCTTTGAAAAAGGTGACATTAAAAATAAATCTAAATTTCAGTGCTACATTGTAAATGGTCCTGGACTCCAGAAGCATTTCTTCTTCTGCAATATAATGCTGCCTTTTCTCCCAGCACTCTTCAGGAATGTTTTCTCAAATCCTCAAATTTCGTCACATTGGAGACAAAACTGAAAAAAATTAGTTTTTCTGTCTTCTTCACCTCTTTTTTTATTGCCTATCTTTTTATTTTAGTTTACTGCTTATTTTAAGGACACTGCAGGTTAGGAGTCCTATTATAAGGATCAAAACAAATACAATCAGTCATGGGAAATAATTATAAATAATTATTTGTGATGAATGGCTTTTTTTTTTTCCCCATTTATTCTCTTTTCAAATATTGTGTGTTGTCCTGGTATGATCTCCTTGTAGATCTGTTGAGAAGCCACCAAAAGCAGATTTCATACAGTAATGAAGAAGACCCAGTCACAGCCTGCACTGAGTGGTTTTCAGATGGCCTCAGTTCAGCATCCCCCAAAGCCTGTTACCCCACATCTTCCCTCCAGATAAAAATACGATGAGATACACATGTAATTGCAGTCAGTGGGAGCATTTCACCTTGCATGCATTAGATATGTGGTAAAATAAGCCTCGTCCAGTTCTCCTGGTGAACTGCAAAGCATTCGTGAGCACCCTGTGAGGCAGCCAGCAGGAAAGCCCCTCTGCTTCCCCCAGCACACCTCACTGTGATAATGGCTTGTTTGGGTTATATATGCCTGTAAAGTGACTTCATAGTGAAAAACAGCCACGGTAGCAGCTCATGGAGGGAGTGCTGTGTCACTCTGAGTTATGCAGTGCCCCTGCACCTGTCTCAGGAACACCTCCTTCCACGAGCTGTGAATCACTTACAGATCTGTGATTATTCCTGTGGCCTAGGCCAGAGGCGAGCAAGCAACATGTATTAGTCTTTCACTAGAACTTCATGAAACTGTCACTGACTTAATGAAATTGCCATCTCTCCGTTGACTTCAAAGAGAGATGGGCTGGGGCCTGCCGTCAAGTTACCATCAAATTACAATAATCCCATTCTTCTTTTGATCAGATTTCCTCCTGTGCTTTTAAAGGTGATGGAGAACACAAGCACATGAATTCTTTTGAGATCAGGTCACTTGCTTGAAGTAATTTTCTTCTGCACTTTGTTCATTTTTCTTTTCACCCTCAAGGAAGAGGCCAGAAGAAAGAAGTGACTTCTCTTTTGTTTTGTTTTGTTTTTTTTCTCCCCAGTATGTTACTCTTTGTTTTGCATATCAGATTATGCACTTAAGAAAGCTTAGCAATAAGCCTTGTGTGTGAGACAGGTTGACCTCCAGCAGTGACAGCATGTGCTGTATTATAATTATTTTCTGCTCTGATGTATTAGAGAAAGATGTGGCCCGTCTCAGAAGGCACTGATGTGGATTTAATGTGCTTAAACTGTTTTATGAGAACAACAAGGCTCCTGAGGCAAGAGGGTTGGTATATTTGGTGCTCTGCTTTGGACAGAGCAGTAGGAAAAAGACACATGTTAGCCTGGTGCCTTGAGTTCCTTCACTGCAAAAGATTCTCTCAGGACACATCAGGTGGTACAGAAAAAACCCCACAGACATTCGTCCCCAGTATTTATGCCAAAAGTCAAAATGTTGATTCCAAAACACTGTGATGCTCCTCATGTAGTCTGAACACCCTATGGCTTCACTCTCCTGTGAGCTGGGATTGCTCAACAGGCTTTCTGGAGCTGGATTTTCAGACCAGCTCCACCTTTTTAGTCAAAACCATTTCCACTTTCCATTTCAAAATACCATTTCTCCAAGGAAAGCCTGTGAGCTCCTTCCTCATGCCTACTCTTTCTTGACAGTGGGATGCCACAAATCCAGATAACCAAATATTGCATCCCTCACCCTTCAGCCTCAAAAGGATGCTTTTAGCAGGATATTTTATTTTCTGGTGTGTAAAGTCCATCCTCGGGTCAAATCACAAGCTGAATGAACGTGGCTGGGTGTGTTGGATGCAAGATCAAACCCGTCACATGGCCTTGAGGAAGAGGGTGGTATCAGCAAATGCTAATGGCCTGGCTGTGAACCTCAGGGCTCTCAGCAGGACTGGGGTTGTCAGTGTTCTGAATTTCTCCTGAGAGCAGACTAAACGCACCCACACTCACAGCAAACCTCACCAGTGCCACCCCTCAGCACCCACTGAGAGCAGAGGAGGAACAATTAGGAAATAAATACCTACTTTGGGGTTACGAGATTATTTTTAACCTTTTCAGAGGAAACCAGCAGAACTGAAAAGATTTGAGATAAGAGCTGTAAAGCTCCACAGATTATGTGTGACCACTCTGGCTATGCATTATTTATCACAACTACATTATTCTGCCTTTCTGGCTTTTGGACAAGTCCAACACGTAAAATGCTGGCATAGAAGAGTATTTTTTTTTTCCCCCTGGGCTTTGCTGTGGGGAGAGAAAATGGTAACATTTGATGGGATCCTGCATAAGAAGACAACCCTAATGAAAAATGAGCAAGCTTGTCACGATGGAGTCAGCACAGTGCTTTCTAAATGAAAAACAATTGAGTGGTTAATTTTAAAGTAAATTGCCCTTGTTTCTTGTGGTAAAGCATTTTGACAGTGTTGTTGACAGTTTCCCGATTAAATGTGAATATTTTGGTGGCATTTCAGTGTAAACCAAGCCAGGTGTTTCAAGGGCTGTATAGATCTAATTTATAGTAAGGTGGATGGTCCATTCCCCTCCAGGCATCTGAGTGGCAGAATTCCATTATTTTTTGTAGACTGAGCTCCCACTGCAAGCAGCAGCTCATGATGTTGCCAGAGGCGCTGTGTAATGTGCATCACAGGTACCAAGGAAAAAAGGTTATCTGCTTCCACTGTAATCTTTTTATTGCACAAAAGCAGCTTCTTGAGCACTTTGTGGGGATTTTCAAGCCTCCCCCTTGGTGGGAGGGAGGGAAGTGAGGGAGGGAATACCCCCAGGAGCATGAGGATATGGCTTCTCTCTGCTCTGGGCAGCACTGGGGAGAAACCCAAGCAGAGAATCCAAATAGAAGGAGAAATGCAGTAAATGGGGAAGGGTAGGAGATTTTAACTTTAAAAAGTGAACTTTGATTGAAAATTCCTCACACTAATAATCCTCAGAAATGTGTGGGGTGAAAGGATCTGGCCATTCCAAGCTGTAGAAACAGTTTGATCTGCTTCATGTTCACAGGGGTTCCAGCACCAGGAGCTGCTCCAGTGATTGCACAGCAAAAACTGTTTTCTCTGACACAGTGGCCCCAGAAATCTCCTCTTAGGAAGCTGCCTGGCTTTGTGAGCCCCTCTTAGTGAAATAACCTTGCTTTTTTATTTCAAAACATAAAAAACAACTGGAATACTAAGTGCATTCACTCAGGATGCCAGGAAATAGCTGTCCAACTTTTTATTCCTACTTAAGCCAAGAGGTTTTCTTGCAAATGCAGCACAAATATGTACAAGCAATAATTTTGACTCTTGTGGGGCCTCTGGTTTATCAACTTCCCTGGACTTTTGCATCCCATATGGGAGTGAGAAAGGAAACAAAACTATTCCTCTTTTGGGGGAAGAGAAACTGAGGCACGAAGGTACCAATTCCATGATCTCTGCCTCTGGCTTGAATCCTTCAGGGTGCAAAATCTGAACCCTGTGCACAGTCAGCCTCCCACCCTCTCTGCCTCGCACAGAATAATTCAGAAAGTTGAAATAACGGGACAAGAGACTGTTTGTTCCCGTTGCTAGTGGCCAGTTGCTATAGGAGATTTCAGCACTCCCCTGCTCTGCCAGGGGGGATCTTTTCATGTGCCTGAGGGATGCATAAAGGATTTGACTTTGCAGACACAGTTCTGCGCTTAAAATCTCTCCTTACACAGATTAAAGTATATCTTTCTGATTTAGCAAAGACCCCTTGGAACGCTGGATGGAACACAGCACGGTTTTCATTCGGCTTCAGCTGCCAGGCCTAATTAGGGAAGAATTAGGAGTTTGCCTGATGGGAATTGTGCTAACTTAAAGGCTGATTTTCCCTTTTCCACTGATGGCTGGTGGATGCTCAGAGCACACCCTGGTCAGATGTGTTTGAAATACTGGAGGAGAAAATAGCAGCCAATCCAACCATAGAATTACACATTTGTCACTTTGCTGTGTTAAGGGGCAGTGGCTCAACTTCCTCACCCCCTGTGTAACCTGGGAGTAGCAGGGTTCACATGAAAACCATAGGTGTGAGCCAGAGGATCTCAGCCTGCCTGGAGCCATGGGCTGGCCCGGGGCCACGCTGCCGAGTGTGCAGCTGGGGGAAAGTAAATAGACATTAATACAGCATATATATATATATATAAATATAAACATATAGAAATATGTAGAAGGATGAGTATTCTTTACTTAAAATCTCTTTGAAAATTACTTTTGTAGTGCAGAGACATTCCCAGCTTTCCCTTATGCCCTTGTATCAAGGCAGTCACACTTTGAACTGTGCCAGGAGCTCTTCTGCTTTTGTATCAGAGTACTGGAAACCACCTCAAAAAATTACGTGAGGGAGAAATAAATGATTGATGACTTTTTTTTTTTTTTTAAGTTTAGCTTCTTCTTGCTCTGTGGAACTTGTCTGCTCTATTTAAGGACTTCATCAACCCTTCAGATTCCATTAGACTTTGTCAAGCAAAGCTTAAACCCCTAATTTTGCAATACATAAAATGACTGTGTATGTTTTATACCCTACAAAAGAAATGTAGAAATTATAACATTTTAGGGTGCATATGCAATTTAGTTGTCTACTCTGAATTTCTAGATCCTTCAGGAATGAGGCTGATCATTCTCTCTTGAGCTGCTGCTTTATTGAAAGTGTCCTGTTCCAGCCACAGGCAAAAAGAAATGTTGCTGAAGAAAATGAGTTTGTACCTTCAGTGCCACAGTGAAGGAAGCCCTGACTGTGATTAAAAGAAATGTTGTTGCAATATAGAAGGTACAGATCTTGCCTTGTACTACGGTTAAGTGGCATAAACCAGCCACATTTTATCCACTGGGAAATTTAAAATGAATAAATTATTACTTGCAGAATAGGAGAATGGAAAGACAGAAAAAGAAGGTGAGAATAAACTATAAATGCTATAGAAAATATGATATAGAAACCAATAATGGAGCACAGCAACACATGTTGCAGTTTATAGATAATTTATAGCTTTAAATGGTATTTTAATTTTATGAAACCCCTGCCTGATTTATTTCACTGGGTGAAACAGTTTTTCCCAAGCAACTCCATTTTATCAATAGCATGTGAGGTAATACAAATTCTTCTGGCAGGAGTATCCAGTGATGAAATAGCAAACATTGCATTACTAACCCCAATAATGCAGGGAAAACATCTTTCTATTGTGCAAGCAGACAGCAATATAACACAGAATTTCCCTGCAGGAATGGATCACGCTCTTACAACAAAAGCCGTGTGGAAGCCTTTGTTCTGATCCCCAAGGATTTTATGATTGTCACACAATCTGTGTAGATCAGCCACTCACCCTGATAAGCAGACTTTGCATTTCTGTGATAGCTGCCTGCTCTTTGAGTAGCAGAATAAAATAGGGAAAAAATAAGGTGCTTTTGATCATTTTGAGAAATATAAATTTTGTTTCTTGCAAGGGCGAAGCGAGAAGAGGTCTGAAATATCTTCACAATGCACAGGATGCCCAGATGAATAGTGTGAGTGTCACTGACTGACTTCAGCTAGACCTCGAGGAGACATCCTGAGTAGCCTTTAAATATCTGCACAGGTTTTTGAAAGTGGGTTTTGTACTCCACTCTGCCCTTACATGAATCTTTACATGGACCCCTAATGTTCTGATTACCTTTTGGTGAGATATATAATCAGCATCCCGTTTATTTGTTGCACATATTAATTGATCTTGTCACATATTCAATGATCAACATCTGATTAAGACATTTTCTCTCTTTCTGGGGAGAAAACAGCAGGGATATTGCTGATGCTGCCTGTGATTGTTTCGGAGCACTAAGTGTGTGCATAATGCTTATTCCATGCAAGGAGCCTGTATATGGCCACTCTCAGAATTGGTGGAGCTGTGTACCCACCACAGTGATACGTTTTTCAAGTGATACTTCCCAAAGACATTTTTATAAAACACAACAAACAGGATCCTGATAGAAATAACCCTGAGCAAGTAGCATCCCTACATCATAATAATTCAAAATCTTGGCTTACTGATCACTAGAGAAGTGAGCTGTGGTCGTATTTACTCAACTAAACCCTGATTTCCTTCAGTGGGCTTCTTGTCACCAACAGGCTGTACCTTGCAATGGTTTAATACATTAAATTCACTTACATGTGTTTTAGTCCAACCAGCAGCCCACACTTGGGGTGAAATAGTAGGAGCTAGAGGGGGAACTAAACCATCAGGATTTGTATTTGACTGCATCTAAGTTACCTCTCCTTGCCATCAGGCTGGGGACCTTGCCCTTTGTGCAAGTGCTGGGCCAGCGATTGCCATCGCTGCTCCCTTCCCTCTCCCACCCGTCATTAGCATTCCCCTCCTGTGCCAGCTCCAGAGGGGAGCTGTAATTAAAATTCAGTGTGACAGATCATGTCAAAAGCAAAGGGTCTCCCTTTGCACGAAGTCTTTGCTAAGCTCCTGTTCATTTTGTGGCTGTTCAGTTCCGTGTGCTGCTTTCCGAGAACAAACGGGCAGGAGAAGGTCGGGCTTTGGCAATATCCTACAGCAGTTTTGTTCAGAGAATTTTCTTGATCATTGAATATCATACACTCACTGGTTGTTTCTTGCTCATAAAAGCAAAGCAACAATCCATGAATTATTTCTCTTCACAGCCTGGATGTTCTCAGTGTAACAGAATATTGTCCCTGGAGTGAGGGCAGCTCTCCCAGGCCAGCACTTTGCAGCCACTACTCCTTGGGAGTGGACGGGGAGAGCAACCTGTAGGAAAGGATGGATGAAAGAAACCAGTCCAGAGCAGAGCTACCCAGGACGGAAAATCTCCTCCAGTTTCACCTGAATGATCTAAGAAAGACTAAATACATGGTAATGCTTCAGCAAGGAGGCCTTGAGATGAGGTTTGTGTTTTGAGAAGGGCTTGCCAAAGTGGTCTGGGGAGTCTGATGGACTGGGGGCTCAGCTGAACAAGAGGCAGTTGAGGACTGGCAGTGGCCCTGCACCACCAGCTCACCTCCTCCCAACCACTGGGACTGAGGAGAGTACACAGAGGACACCCAGACATCTGAGCAGTGCATGCTTCCACCAGTGCAGTGAGACAGGGACAGGCAGGGAGCTGTGGAAGATGAGGAGGATGGAGCAAGTATTAATGGGGCTTTCCCTTAGCACAGGTGCAGGCTCAAGTGTCTTGTTTTATTAGGGAATTCTTTATACTAAGTATGCCAGTCATTAACATGTTGCATCCCGGGTGTCCCACTCTGCTTTGAAGCTGTTGCTGGTGAGACTGTTGACTGCTCTGACCTCAGTACAGAAGTCATGGCAAAAGCAGAGGTTACCACTGTGGGCACATTGCCTTTAAGTAAAGGAAATTTTAAGTACTCTTGAGTAAATGTCCACAAAAGAGTGGGGCAGGAATAAAACTCCTAAAATGATAAATGTCATACTAAGGGATAAAAACTCCCCATGGAGTGAGGAGGATGTTGGGGTGTAGCAGATCACACACCTCAATCAGAGGGGTTCTCCCTGTGCTTATCAGAGCAGAAAAAACACTGCTGGGGCAGGTGGGATAATCAAGGCCATGGCATTTCTGGAAAGGTGGGACATATCAAATCTAATGGAGTGATTATATAGTTAATGAGAAGAAGCTGTGCCTTCTCCTTGGCTGCTGCTGCAGGCAGGGTATTTAGGCAGGCAGGAGCAGGGCAGAGCTCTCCCTAGGCTGTCTGATAGTGCCTTGGAGGAGTGCTCTGCAGAGCAGCAGTTTCCTGTAACAAAGTCCCCCCCTGGAAACCTCAGCATCCTGTGTTGCTCCTCAGGAAGAGCAAATGATTCAGGAAGATGAGGGAGTATCCAGCTGGGATCCCCACTTCTAAGAAGGCACTGACCTATAAGCTGACCCCTGAGGCAGCTGTGTTACCACATGAGGAGCACTGGCTTAACTGTAAAAAGGAGATTATGGATGAAGTGGCAGTGCTGCCAGGTCTTCAGCTTTTGAGCCGAGTCACTGTGGGAGCTTAGGAAGGTTTCTTATCATGTATTCATGAAGAAAAATATAACATCGCTTCATTCTCAGGTATGGGAGCTCTTTAGCATCTGGTGTTGCTGTGCACAGGCTTAATCCCCTGGGGGATTTCTTAACACCCTTTCCACTCGGGTCTCGATCTCACTGATATCTGTAAGGATGAGTCCAGTGATTTAAGTGGGTTTAAATTTATCCTTAGGCTGCTGCACACTCTGAGCAGGAGCTCTGATTCTGTGTTATTTACAGTGTGCTGTCCTGTTTGGGATATGAGGGGGAATGCCAACACCCTCCCCAGCAGATGCCTGTTCTGGGTTTTTCTTCTCTAGCTTTTCCCCAACATTCCTGTGGCACTTCCAAAGAGTGAACACATGGTTTGCCATGGCTGCTGTCACCCCCTTGATTTCAGCTTCACATCCCAAGATAATTCTTGATGTCTGTTTGTACTGTGACTTGTCTTACCCCTGTCAGAGCTGGAATACTTATTTAATACCATCCAAGATCAGCTGCAGGGAGGTTGATGTTTTAGAAGTCTTAGCCATATTTTAATTGCAGCTGCTGTGTTAGCACTTGGACTCTAGTGCACACATATGGACCTACTGGAGAAAGCTCCTTCCATTCATTTATGGGGCTCATCCTCTCTGTATGGAGGAAGGAGACCTGCTCTCAGTCATCAGCCTTAGTCAGCAATGACCGTCTTTTTCCCCATTTAATTTATTTTTTTTACTGTATTTGTGCATGTGAAACCCAGAAAAAGGCCTGAGAGGCAGGTAGGGTTGCAAATACTGGGTGTGAGCAATCCTTGATAAGAAATAGCTCTTCCCTCTCTAACTCCCTTTTCTCTTCTCCAGGAAGGCACAGGAGAGCTTACACCTCTCCCTGTTTGGTTCCAGGTGGCTTGGTTCAAAGCTTCCCACTTACTGACCATGGTCCAAGAAGCACCAAAGGAGCATGTCAGAGTGTGTAAGGTATGTGCACTGCCCTCCCAAAGGCTTCTTTGTTAAATAGAATAAATCTTGTTCACTCTCTCCTTACTCATTTTCTGAGTATGACCAAGCATCATTCTACAGGCAATAAAACTCAGTGTCAAAGCACCAAAGTAATTTATTTTACACACTCAGTCCATACACACCCTCATACTCAGAATGGATTAATGCATACCAGCTGTATTTTGGAGTCTAGCTGGCTTTGGACATTATTAAGATATAAGCCAAATTCAGGAAATTACCTTGCTAAGGGCTCATTGAAGATTTCCATATATGGTGCTTATTACTGTTATTACAAATGAATTCATGGGAAATTTAATTAAGTTCTCAAAAAGAAACAAATGGGTTTCTATCTATTAAGTGTACTGGCCAAGTTTACTTTTGGCATACTTCCTTGTCCCATAAAGGTTTTCAGTACATTATTTTTCTCTGAGTAATCTTGTTACTAATTTAAGCCTTAGGGTCAGCATCAGCTCTCTGTCTAATGTAGGAAATGTTGATAACTCCAGTGTGCTGCACCTGCAGCCAGGGACGCTTTAAATATTGAAGTCACCACTCTCAAATAACACTCACATAGAGATCACATTTATTTTCCCTGTGTGTGGCTCCCCTGTATTTCAGAATGGATATGTGCAAACACATCCAGCCAACGTCTCTGCTGGAGAGCCAAAGCAGCTTCGCTGCTGTGCTCAGCTGTCCCTGGCAGAGCTGAGGCACCTGTCCCTGGAGCTGGTTTTGCCTCCCCAGACCCCAAATCCAACAACCTGGATAAGCTCAGATATGAGCTCTGTTATCGCCTGCCTGCTTCCAGGTAAGGGCTGTGCTGATATGGAATGAACAATGGCAGCAGTGGAAGATGGGGATAATCACTTGCCCTTAACCTGCTAAGCCCCAAGGAATTATGCAGGAGAGCACAGGCCTCCAAGAAAGCTGGAGAGAGAGTGATGGGACAAGGGGGAATGGCTTTAAACTGGCAGAGGGCAGGTTTAGATTAAATTTTTCCCTGTGAGGGTGGGGAGGCCCTGGCACAGGTTGCCCAGAGAAGCTGTGGATGCCCTATCCCTGGAAGTGTCCAAGGCCAGGTTGGATGGGGCTCTGAGCAACCTGATCTAGTGGAAGATGTCTCTGCCCACGGCAGGGGGTTGGAACTAGGTGACTTGTAAGGTCCCTTCCAACCCAAAACCATTTTATGGGTGCATTTGAAGTAGCAAATCCTTTCTGTTGCTTGTTTAGGGAAGGAGAAAGGCATGGCTGTAAATCCAGAGGAGTTGCTTATCTGCAAAAGGAATGTTACAGGCATGAGCAGCAGTGCCAGCTCTTCTGCTTTGAGCTCTCTGTTATCGTGCTGGAGTTTGTAATCTGATCAGTGAGGGTGAGAGGTGAATGTGATTTAGTATCACAGATCAAAATAATACCAGGCATGGAAAATATTCTTCCTAAATCCTGTTATGGCAGAGCAACTACCTGTTCATCAGTCAATGCTGACTGAATCTCCTATGCTGAAAGGTGCTTTGCACAGGCAAAAAGCCTCACTGCACTTCAGTGAGACCCTTATTCAGTGCACGGATCAGAACACAGATGGCTTTGCTGGGCTGGAAAGAAATTCAGCAAATCTTCACCTCAAATGAGAATTTTCATGCTCTGTGGATTCTGCCATTGTTCTGCAAATGTAGGCTGGTCTGTTTTGGAGTCCATGCTGGGGAAAGGAGCTTATAAGACTAAACACCATTGATGCTGCACCTGACAGCTTTAAAACCACCCAGAAAGTGATGCAGAAATCATCTGCTTGGAAAACAGTAACCTGCAGCAGGCGTATTCAATCACTGCTCTGTGGTGTGCACTCACTCCCTGGGACCTTCAAACTGCATATTACATGTTATATCTGTTCCTTGGAAATCTAGATGACTCAGGAACCTTATTTCTAAAATCCTGTCTCTCTGCCTGGGTCCTGCTGCCCCAAATGGACAGGGTAGGATGGGCAGGGGATGGCAGGAACCCTGTGCTTGATCCAGATGACAGAGCTTTGGCCACATCTGCAGGGCTTCCCAGCAGCCTGTTGGAAAAAGTTGAGGGCAAAATAATTCAATGGACCCAAGCTGCTGCCCTGGCAGTGGGGGGATATTGCCTGTAAGCCAGTCCTTTCCTCCCAGGACAGAAAGATGCAGTGGGGTGGCAGCAATACCTCTGCAAAACTGTTACATCACCAGCTGATATCATATGTGATGGTGAATGTGTGTGTAACTGCAGTCAGAGACCTGCCCAAATTAACCTTGTATCAGACAGTTTGGTGAAGGGGACCAGCCTGGGGTAGGACTTGGCTGCTGGAGTACTGAAGCTGGCTAATTTAAAGGAGCATCTATCAAATGTTTACTGCAGGTCCCTCTGAGGACATGGACCCAGCCTGGGTTTGGAGCTGTGCTACAGAAAAGCAGGATTTGCTGACTGATTGTAAGGTAAGGCTCTGTGTCAATTCAGCAACAGATGGTAATTGGAAGTAGGTGATGTAATGCTTTGTGTCTTTGGTCTTTCTAAACCAGCCGTACACTTCTACCTCATTTATTATTTAGAACTGATATGTTGCCTTATGTGGTGAGGAATTTATGTTCTCAGATATTGACTTGGTGAAGAAGCATAGGGTCGTTTTGACTATTTCCATCCCAGCTTGGAAAAACAAGCCATAGTCCAATGTATGGAGGCTCCAGTTGTCCCAGGACATGGTCTGACCCAAGGGTGATGGAGCAGACCAGTAATATTAATATTTCTAGTAATAACAATAATAATATTAATGAAAAAGAGAGGGGGGAATAAAACTCAAGAGAAATAAGTGATGCACAGTTGCTCACCACTGTTGATCAGTGGCTCCTGACCAACTCCTCCCAGTTTAAATACTGAGTGTGATGTTCTCTGGTTTGGAATATCCCTTTGTCCAGTTTGGGGCAGCTGTCCCTGTTTATTGTGTACCTGCTCACTGGCAGAGCATGGGAAGCTGAGAAGTCCCTGACTCCATGTCAGCCCTGCTCAGCAACAACTAAACCACCAGTGTGTTACCAGTGTTATTCTCATCCTAAATCCAAAACTCAGCACTGTACCAGCTACTTGGAAGGAAATTAACTCTATCCCAGATGAAACCAGGGCATTATGGATTCCCATCCTGTCCCAGGGGGCAGGGGTTCAGCTCAGGTGGTGCCATACAGCAAATGAGTGTCTCTTTTAGTATTTTGGTAAGACCTAATCCCAGTTCTCACTGGGGAAGAAGGAGGACCCTAATTAAATTAGAAATGAACACAGTGTAGCAACTCTGATTAGAAATCAGAAAACATCAGGACAAAAGTACTTTTTCTTAGGGTGGCATCCTAAATGTATTTACATCTATATAAAACAGTAAATTTTTCACTCCCACAAAGGATCCACAAACTAGCAAATAAATGGCTGCACGCATTTTCTTTGACTCATCCTAAAATCTACCTCTGCCCAGCCTGCTTTCTAGCTGGAGACTAGCAGGGGTGTAGCTAGTGCTGGACAGACCTTGGAGGGGTGGCAAACACCAAGACTGGTGGGAGACATTGTGCTCGGGGCCCTTTCCCCATCCTAACTCACTCCCGGTGTGTGCCTGGATCTCCAGGCAGGGTGGAAGCGTGTCGGCTCCTGGCGAGTCAGCAGCACCATCTGCTGCAGGCAGCCCACAATGGCAGGACTGGGAACTAAAAATGGATTTCAGGGCTTAGATGCTGACTGCAGGCTGGGCTATAAATCACACAAACGGAGAGCCAAGTTGCTTAGTGGAGCAGCTCGTGTGCTCCTTACTAAACAGCAACTGGACTCAGACGGTGCTCTGAGAGAAACACAAATTTGAATGTAAATCTCTCTTGCTAAAATAAGAAATGTCAAGTTTCCACAGAGCTTTTGTGGCATTTCAAGCGGAAAGGGGCAAAGGGAAATACGTCTTTCCTAATTATAGAAGTTGGTCAAAACTTCTGATTTGATCTTATGAAAGGAGGAAGTTCAGCAGTGACCTCTGTGCCCAAGAACTATGGGGCACAGCACTGCAGTGGCACATGGTGAGGTCATTAAATGAGAGGACAGACTGATGCTGCTGTGCTGAGCTGTTTGGAAACCTCCTTGCTGCCCTTTTCCACTCTGTAACTGGTAAAATGTTTTCCTGCAAAAGAATGGAAAATTAAGCAATACGCTGAGGGCTTGATCCAAAACTTCAGCTTTGGAGGAATCTGGAGCATGCTCATCCCAGTAATCTTCACTTTGAACAATAGAAAACATTGATTTTTTTTTTTTTTTTCAGTAACCATATAAGAAGTTCCAGACAGATATACCAATCAGCTGAATATTTGGGTACCAAAATCTTAGGCTGATCTCAGCAGCTGAAAGTACTATAGAAATGGTGTTCTGGGCAGGACAGAGGGCATTTTCCTCTGAGATCTGTAAATATGAATAACCTAAAAATTGCTGGTAAAAATCTCTTCTCTGGGAAGAGTGGGGGTGTTTAATACCGGGTCCTTGGCAGACTGATGAGCAGACAAAGCATTTTCAGTGACCTTCCCTGGGCACAGAGGGATGGTCTGACTCCAAAACTGGTGATGCTCAGTGGCCCTTGGCCCTGCTCCATCTTGCTCAATGCCCAAGAGTAAACCACAGACAAGTGTAAGGAGACACCCCAAGCAGCCTGATTGTTGCAACTGTTTTCCGACAAGGCTTGCTCTGCACCCAGCAAGGGCAGCCCAGGGCTGTTTGGCCTATCCAGGAATGTGTGTTTCCAGTAAGCTCCTCTCATGAGGGGAAGGCAAGTTCAGGAAACCCAGAGCGATTTTTATTTCCTCATTTCTAGAGATGCACGCAAAAAAACCCTCGAAAAAACCTGAAACCCCAAAAATGCTGTCAGAAACTCCCAGCAGGTTAAAATGTCTGGTGGTAGGGGACAATGGGAAGAAGGGGCTTTTAGGTGTCTCATGCCACACAGGCTTGCTGGACCAAGGAACCCCCAAAGCACCCCAATACCAGGAGAGTGTTTGGGTGCACACTGCAGTACCATGCTGCTATCTGAGACACTGGGACTTTGGAAAGCAATCTCCCAAGCTGGGATGAGAATTTCCTAAACCGCTGTTAACTGAAAGAGCTGCATCATAAATAAGGGACTATTGCAGAAGCAATTTTAAATGCAAAGTTTTGCCTTAACCCTGCACTTTGCAAAGCCCTGTTGATGGTGGGTAGAGGTTTCACTTCAGTCTCAGTCCACCTGTTATGCCCCAGAGGTCTGGCCTCGTGGCTGTGCTGGAAGGGAGACTCTGCCTTATCCTCCAAGTGGAAAGTAGACAGGACTGACTCTTAGAGAAAACCTCAAGTTCATCCTCTCTGTTTACTTTGGGGACAGGGTAAGGAAGGAGCTGAGATCCTGACCTACAGTTACATCAGCTTATTCAGCTTCAGCAGCCAGAGCACGTGGCTATTAGTAATCTAGTGAAAAATGTAACAGCACTTGCTTAAAAATAAACAGCCCACTCAAAAAAGGAAGCTACAATAAATAATCTGCATGAGAGGTAGCAATAAAAACTTTATGGCTGGAGTCATAATTGGCTGTAGAAATAAATGTCTGTAAAGCAGGATGCAGTGAATATTTTCCTCCATACATCTTGCTATTGAAATTGTCCCAGCTGGAAGAAAGCAAGTGCTCCCAGGCCTGAGTGCCGGGGAAGGAGACATCACTGTATTTAGAGTCACTCCGGTGCTTCTGCCCACACAACTTCCTTTCTTGAAGTCACGCTGTAGAAAGAAAATGTTTCCCTTCCACTTGCTCAGCAGAGCATGGTGAGCACATGAGCAGGAGACTTTAACTTTCAGATGCTGAACTCGGCCGAGGGCTGATTTCTCTCATTATTTATGTTTTCTTCAGCAGCTCCCCTGAACTGAGGCACGCTCTGTTAAACTAATCTTGACCAGCTTTCACTCCTCCTTGTCCGGAAAAGTTGTTGCAAGAGGCTGTGGTCAGCCTGTGAATAATCCCCCAGAATCTGCAATCCCAGATAATAGGGACTTGCCAGATGAGACTGGGACAGCCCAACGGGGGGTGGGAGAGGTTGCTGCTTACATCTTCTTTTCGGTGATTTTGCATAATTTCAGCTCAAAAGTGAATTGCTTAAGAAGTGCTCTGAAACAGAGCGGTAAAAGCAGACAAACTCCCATTTGGCTTTGTACCACCAAATCCCCAGTCAGAGGAGGGGACCCAAACAAATTGTCCATTGCCAGGGAAGGGAATGGCCCAGGCCCAAAAGAGGCATGGTAAGTGCCGATCTACTGCAGCTCTGACCTGACAGAGTTCAGTGCAAATCCCGGGGAGTTGTTCTTAACTACAACATCCCACCCCATCTTGCAGAGATGATATCCTCCCACACGTGTTGATATTGTTCTCCAGAAGGCATGTGGTTTTTATTGTGCTGGTAGAGTTAGATGAAGCTAATGAGTCAATGGTCCCACATTTTTTAACAGATGGTTGAGATACAGCACTTTTGATTTTTAGTCAGCTGATGTGCTCTGGTGCCTCTGTTTTGGACTGAATGTTTGGGAGTACACCTGTAGGGAAAAGAGGCTTGAAATGGCTGTGGATGCAGACTGGGGAGTAGTGGTACCTTGCTGCAGGAAGTCTTCCACTGGCTTTAAGACCCTGTGAAGACCCCTCAAGGAGGGGGGTGTCTGGCAGTGGGGCAATGGAATTCTTGAAAAAGAATAAAACTGTGTCCTGAGAATGGCTGGGGCATCCTATGGGGCCCACACCCAGGGTGTGAGCTGCTGATACAGTGATGTCAAACAGGTTACAAGAGCATTGGAGGGGCATTTTGGAGAGATGCTGACGTGTGGTGTCGTTGCACACCTTCACCCTCTCTCAGCCTGTAATGTTCTTGCTCATGTTGAGCAGTACCTCTCTGAGGAAGCAGTCACACTGGTTGCAGCAGGATTACTCATGTCAGGCACTAATGCCCAACATGAGCAAACAGCTGTATGTGTGTGATGGGATGTATGGGGTTGTTCAGAGTCCTCTGGTTTTGCAAGTCTGTGGGCAATGCTAGGAATAAATGCACCCTAGTGCAAAACTCCAGATAAATGTCCTCAAGGTTGTGTTGACATTTCTGCAGAGCTGAAGACAAAGACATCTCAGTGATTTTAGTTGGAAAGATTTCTTCTATTCTAAACCAATTTCCTTCCTGTCATTTTCTGGGCTCTGTTGGCTGACTTAGAAAGTTAGGAGTAGAAGCCATGTGTGCAATATATAGTGTTTATAGACCTCATGGTATCTGAATTCCAGCTTGGAAGTGCCCATACTTGCAGCTCTGAGCATGGCAACACCTCGGTAGTACAGTCTGATGTCACAAACTCAATGTCCGTGTATTGGATGGGAGAAATGAAAATCAAAGCAGTACTGAGCAAAAGAGATTTACATGAGGACTGGAAAAATTGTCAAGCACATTGCCATGCTTAGTTTTGCCACTTTGAGATGATTCCAGTGATTATGTTTGTGAATTCCTGTGTTTTCTGTGTAGCAAAAGCCATTGCAGAGGAGCTGCTTGACATCCTGGGCCCACCGAGCAGAATGGTCCGTGCACTCCAGTGGGATCCAGGGCAGAGATGTTGGGCAGCCAAGTGTGGCAACTCTCAGCTGCAGGAACACCCCCACGCCATGGATTTTGGACTTCTCTAGCACTCAGTCCACAGGTATTTCAGTAAGTCCCACTCTGAAGTGTTCCAGAGAAGCTGGGAATGGGTGAAAGGAAAAACCTTGTTAAGAGGATGGAAAAATCCCATTGCTTATGCCCTCTCCACAGGAGTCTTGAGGTGGGAGGGTGCTTTGAGTGGCATTCGTAGAGGCTGCCAGTCCCACATAATTCACGTAGGAAGTTTCTCACTGTTACAGTCTGCAGGGACATTTCTTCCCCCTTAGTGACCTAATTTTGGTGAATGAGCAACTGTTTGGAAGGACTTTCCTGCCTCGCTTTCTGGCTGTAGCTGGGAGCCAGCAGGAACAGGAGCTCAAGTTCAGAGCTTCCCTGGTGGCACATGGTCCAAGAGTCCCACGATTCTGCCTGAGGGCCCTGGTGCTGTTGGTGTGCTGCTGTGTCACAGGGTGACACTTCATGGACAGAATGTCACAGTGCTGCTAGAAGCAATAAAGCCTTGGGATATAAAGCAGCCTAAAGCAAGCTCCAGATCCCACTGTAAGTAACTAACTGGATGTGGCTTACTGAACTTTCATAGAGCTTTGCCAAAAGAAAGTAACTTTTTTTTTTTTTTAATACAAGGCACATGATTTTCCTTTGAATATGTGTTTACAGAATAGAGCTCATTGCTTCATCAGTCAGTGTATCCTTGATATTTTCATTTATGTGGTTTCTTATTCAACACGTGTTTGTATCATAAGACTTCTGTCCCTTTATCTGAACTTATCTACTGGGAGCATTTTTAAGAGTGAAATGTCAGTCAGGTGCATGCCAAACATGTAATAAACAAAGTTTTTTCTCTGCTTCCTGACTCAGTTCCCTGGAATTCCCCTCTGCTTCCTTCTCATTTTTAATGTCCCCTTTCTAGCAGAGGAGAACAGGTCCAGAGTTTTCTCTGACCAAGGGAACATAGTGAGGTTCTAGGACCAGCTCCTTGCTTAGCGTATTCAATCCACTGACATCACACCAGGAGGTCCTTTTGTCTCCCAGATGAGTCTTTGAAGACTTCTCATATTTCTTCAGCTGGCGTGTTCTGGTTTGGTACTGGAGGAGTTCCTTTGATGGGTCTAAAACCAGACAGCAGCTTGTAGTGCTGCTGGACTGAGTGTTTTTCAGGTGGGTTTTCCCTCTGGCTTTGTTTAGATAGCAAAGGAAGGGAAAATCAAACAGGTCAGGAGCATGGTAAGCTGTGGGCGCCCTCCCAGACCTTGCAGCACGTGCTCCCTGCCCTTCTCCGGTCTGAATGCCTCTTTCTGATTTGTTTTGCACCTGCATGGAGCTCTGAGACAGTGGGCAACACTGGGATGGGAACAGAATGTCATTATTTGTGGCAAATTATTTCTTCATGCTGAGTGTAGGAGAGACTGTAAATATATGCACTGGCAAACTTCTAACACACTTCTTTCTTCACAATAATAATCCAATTTTCTAGAAAATCTTATAGAAATCCAGGCTGAATTTGGATAAAAGAAGTAACTGTTTGTTTTTCCCACTCTTAATTTTTCACTTAAAATAATATACCTAAATATCATCAATAGCATGATGCATGTGCAAAAATGGTGACAAAGAATAAGCATGGGGGTGGTGTGATGCTGAGCAGAAGCAACTTGATGTTCGGTGGTTTAAGCAAGACACGTTTAGAACCAAAACACTGTATCTAAAATATATGATCCTGCCCATATGCCCCTGCTAGCCACCTCTGGAACTTTCTGCTGTGTGCATTGACACCACAGGCAAATGAAGCTGCTGGCATTGATGCCTGTGTCACATGGATTGTATGAAATCAGGGCAACATCTGGCTGTGAGCACTCCAGGCCCCCCATCAGAAAACTGAGAGTAAGAGGAAATGTGGTTGTTCTGTTGTCTCCTGGGTGCTTTAAAAAAATAAGACAGAGACTCAAGAACTAAACTATTTCCTAACGAGGCCTACATGATCTTTCCAGTGTTAACGCTCTGCAGTGAGCTCAGACAGCATCTCCCCAGAGTGCTGATGAGGAGTTTGGGATGTGTCTGCAGTCAGCAAAGGCATCACCCTGCTCTGAGATCCAGGGCAAAGCCCTCTCCATCACCCAGGGAGATGAGGGCCGTGTGAGGCTTCAGCCCATGCTCAGCCACACAACAGACCAAGGGGGCGGAGCAGGCATGGGAAGGTCAGTGTATGGCTACATCTTTTTTCTTTGCATTTGGACGTGCTGCTGAATTTTACAGATAATGCCCAAGCTGGGCAAGAATCCTGTTCACTTACCACCAGTGGGAGAGGATCTGCAGCTCTAAGAGGGCCTGTAACTTCCCACTAATTACAAGGTGCTGTGACTGCACGTTTATATTTGATGATGATGATGACGATGTCTTTCAGAAAAAGGTATAGAGGATTTTACATGACTTTCAGCTGGAACACAATGTCACCAACACTCCCCCTCCCAGGCTGGTGGAGTAGTTCTGATTGCTTGCAACACTTTATTAATAGACTTGCTAACATCAAGAAAAGCTTGATGAACACTTAGGATACAGGGAAGTGCCAGTGACTGCACCTTGAGCTGCTTCTGCTAATAACATGTAGAAATTATAAATTATGTATTTTTATTTTCTCTCTGAGACAAGTTAGTGTCACCAGTGGGTGGCCTTTTCTTGGCCTTTCAGAGCAACATCCAGCAGCCCTGTCCTCTCTGATGCCCACACCAGGGCAGTGACAGTGACTGTGTGCTTCTTGCTTAACAGTTTGGCAGGAGTCAAACCCAGTGCCTGGCAGCAGGAAGGGGTGGGCAAGAAGTGGTGCATTGGAACAGCCCTGGTAGCAGAGACCTGAGGGATTTTCATGCCTCAAATGGAAATGTCCTTTCCCAAGGAAACTCTTGTTCCAGAGGTGCTAACTGACCCTGTGTGCATTGCTCTGGAGGGAATTACGAGAATCAGTCTCAGTCACATATTTGATTATATGTCAGCAGAGTGCATCAAGGATGTCCTCCCAGCAAGGACATCACAGCAGCTTGACATTAGTGCCTTTTGCACTTACAGTGGACGAGAAATGCAGCAGCTGGTTAAAAACCCTTCTCCATGGGGAGGAAGATGATTTTCCATGAAAGGATAGGCAGGTATTGAGATGTCTTGTGATCACCTGACATGAATGAGGCAGGATTTAGCTCTTTATAAGAAGCAGGACTTAGGTTCCTTGGCTTGGATAGCAAGGAAAGCCTTCTTCAGGCTTTCCACACATCTTGAGCTCTGATCCTACAGTGCTTGTAGCTGCCAATACCTCCTTGATTCCAGTAAATCCAGCCACTGCCAGGCAAAATTAAGTGAGGTAGACTTTATCAGCTCCAGACAGTATAATCTGCTTCAGAAATAGCTCTGCCTTGATAAGGATCAGGTGTAACTGATACAGGAACTCCTGCTGGTGTATATGGGAACCTCTGTGAGCTACAATGTGTAGCTTTCTCTTTGCCTTTATTGAAATTTAAAAGACTTCTGGAGGTTATAGCAATGATCAGGGCTAATTAGCTAGATGAAGACATGGGTGTCAGGCAAGTACTGGGTTCTTTGATACTGGTTTATAGTTTAGGACCAAAGCAGCAGTGGCTGTTCTGCACTGCTTGGAGGTCCAGGGGCAAACAGAGGTCTTGTAGCCAGGACAGTGCAGATGAGCACGGGGGGGAAGGTTATGAAATCAGGTAACTTTGGCTACTCTAGACTAAGCCCTTCCAAGCAGACTTGACATCCTGCTGAGCAAAGCCTTTGTGTTGCAAATAACTTCACATTAAGACCTGCTGGGCAATGACTTTTCATGGAAATCACTAGGAAGTATTTCCTCCATTCTCCCACATCTGTACAGAGTGTGTTTTTTATTTCATTTTGCCACAGTAATGGCATTAACTGCTGGGAAAGCAGACAGCATGAGCTCCAGGTCTGGCATTCCTACTGACGAGCTCCTTGGAGAGGAGGCAGCTCACTTTAGCCATATCCATGGAAGCTGCTGTGCCAAGTAATTAAGGCCATCTGAGGCAGTTTGAATACCCTGTTCTCATGCACTACATCATTGGGCAGGGTGTGGAAGGCTAAGCCATGTGTCTGCTCATGTATTTGAGTCACTTAGCTGTGTACAGTTTGGTCCAGGCTGTGCTATTCTTTACCAAGTCTCCTAATACAGAAAATAGCATTGGTGCTTCCCAAAGGACTGGCAAAAGGAACTCTCCAAAGCAAGCCATGGTGGTTCAAGCCATACTGCTGGGGCCGTGCACTGTGCATGCCTGACCCATGGCTATGTGTTTTGGGGACACTGATGCTCCCCCCAGGTTTCAGAGCTAATGCCAGGCCTTGGTTTTATGGTCTCACAGTCAAAGGGGCCCTTGCCAAAGAGCACCTGGGGTGATGGGGCAGTTCAACACTGCTCCCACAGCTGGGTGCCCTGGTGTTAGTTGGGTGAGCAGAGAAGATCCAGGTGAGATCTGATATGAGCATTTTCCCTGCCTCTTCACAGACTGGCACCGATGGGAATGAGTGCTGGATGAACAGAGAACTGAGGAAGTGTGGGGTAAGAGCTGATGAAGGGATGCAAATAGAGGGGCAAAACCACAGAGGCACATTATGGGGAGCTGCCTCATTTTCTGCTTCTTGTGTGCATGTATTTGAAGTAAACACTTAAACTCCTCCTCGGATTTGAACCAAGGGAAGGGGCATCCTTTGTTCATGGCTGATGAAGGGCCTTCCCTCACAAGCTGGTGATGGGGCTGATGGATTCATGTTGAGCATGCTGGACTGGGCTATCAGGCCTTTAACTTCCCTCTTTTTAACAAAGCCTCTTTAAAGAAAAAAAATTATCTGGCAAATTATCCTTTCCAGGTAGATGGAGGCCATACATTGCATGTTCACATCAAATGGCAACCTGCTGAGATGCAAGGGGGGGGGGGAAGGTATTAAATCCCTGTGGGGATCTGAAATGGGCACACGTTATGAGTAAAGCATTTAATGATCACTCAAGAAGAGTTTTGGGAACTTTTTTTTTGTACGGGCAGTTTTGATCTCAACTATACATAGTTTTGGCCCTTGATGCTACCAATTACCTCTGTATAATACAGATTTAAAATACTTGCCACACTGTCTTGCTAGCTGAAGGCATCCTTTTTGCACATCCAGAAGTGTGAAAGGTAAGACAAAAATTCAGAAAATTGGCCCTTATCCTTTAAACCCTCTGCTTTAAAAACCCCACAAGTCTCAGCAGGTTTTATGTACTAGAGACTATTTTTTTTTTTTTTTGCTTTGGATTTCTGATTCTGTCAATGCTTAATTTTTGTTTGAAGACAAACTTATGTGGTGAAGTAGAAATGAATTGCAGTAGAAATACTGTAGATGAAAGAGAGAAAGGGATTCTGACTTCAGGTGGAGAATATTTCAGTATTTATTAGAATAATATTTGATATTCTGGTTTCAGGTGATTAATTTAAGGGTATTAATTTAGGGAGGGTTTTTGTTTCATGACATGTGTGTAAAGGCCTGATATAAAGCCGAAATATGAAGGTCTTGGTATTTGAAGTCATTGTGAATACTAATGTCCATATTTCTAATGTTAACAAAAAGCTTTGTTCTCTTCAGATAGTGCTTGTAATGAAGTGCCTCTCAAAAGACAGACCAAGCACAGGAAGCAGTCATGGGACTGTATCAACACAGAAAGCCTTAGGAAGTTTTCACTGAAAAATCCATGCTTTTTCCATTCAAAACTATTATTGGACAGTGGGAAATGAAACAAACACCTTCCCCCTAAATTGATGAGATTATGTGTGGAAAACAGGCTGTGATTTGGGTCTCACCTTTTATCAACAGGATATTTGGGAAACAAATTTAGACCTAAGTGTTGTTGATGTGAAGATGACAGTTTCTCAGGAAAGCTGAGAATAGGGCACCAGAGAGCAGGGCTGCTGGGTCAAGTCCTCTGCTCTTAATGCACTTTGCTCCTGGTTAAAAGCAGTTTCTTACATGTCTCTACAGGTGGTACTGGTTTAAATACAACAGGGAAAATTTGGCAGAGGTGTACAGTTGGCTTTTCATTTTAAAGCAGTCCAGTTAAACCAGCACCAGTACTTAGGGCAAATGTATTTAAACCAGTTAACTCTCTAATCAGTTTAACTAGCACCAATGCTGTACACAATTAACATTAAATCAGTATAAGTGAGAGTTTAACCTGGTTTATCTACGTCTGCTCTGGCCTTTGCACCAGTTTAATTAACTGGATTTGCAATGCCATGCTGGCCAAATGAGGTTTGCCCTCACAGACTTCATTCCACAGACATTTACTGAGTTCCAAGTAGATGTTCCCAGCCTGTCCATGGCCATGTCTGGGTGCCAGTCAGTGATACCTGCTGGGGTCCAGCTCTAGCTGCTTCTGTCGCTTCCTTTCCTCCCCAGAGAGCCTGCAAGAACTCAGCAGGATGAGTCTGCGTGCCTTCTTTGAGAAGTGAGACCCAAATGATTTCCCACTGGAAGAATAACCCTCTGGTCCTCAGGAGAATCTGGTGACACATAGCCTGCTGCCAGCTCTTCTGACCGTGGTCTTGGCCTTGGATTTGTCATTCCCAAGGCTGCAGTTCTTAGAGCTGTTCTAGCTCAGGAGAACCTCAGCTTTCTCTTGAAGGAAAGGCCAACTCCCCACCTCTCCACTTGGAAATGCACAGTCACCACTTCTGAGGGCGACTGGGTGTTACTGGCTGGAAGCCCAGCTTAGAGCCTGTCAGATCCTGCTCTCCAGGCCATGGATTGAAGGCAAGAGTCTTCAGGCTCTCCTCTCTATCCTGCATATCCCTTCCCTGAATACCTCCCCAGACCAGAGAAGATTGACCATTTGTCCCTGCAGAGGCAGTTGTGACCCCCACACACCCTCTGCTTGGACCCAGGAACATCTGCCTTTAGCACCAATTCTCCAGCATGGAAATCATGAAGACTATTCTTTTGATGAAGAACCAGAGGGAATGACTTAATCCCCAGACTAGGCTTTTTTTTTTTCACCCTAAAGCCAAGTCAGAATGACACTGCTCTTCCAGCTTCTGTTTGCACCACCACTGCTGTTGGTAACCAGTGTCATGAGTTAGCATCTGGAAAGAGGAACATGTGAAAATCAAAACAAGGATATTGAACAAGAGAGACTGTCCAGTTCCCCCTTGAATTCTTCCATTACCTATCCAAATATGGCAGAGATGAAGAAAGGGAGGACTAGGAATTAGTGGATGACTCATTAGAGTAACATAATTCATTCAGGAGCCCCAGCTGCAGAATTAAACTCCTTCAGTTCTGCTGATAAAACCATCCTGGGACTGACAGGGTTTCAGACTTTGTTCCAAACTGATGACACATTCTTAGAATCTATATTTTAAAGTATGAATTATCCTTATTTCTCCTGGGGTATTCATGTAACAAGGGGGCTCATTTTCAATCTGAGAACTCCAAACTTTTTCTAACAGAAACAAATGCAAACTTTGCAGTGAAATTATTAGACCTGGCAACAGCATCTTGCGTGGGGCAGGCTTGGAGAGCAAGGCTGTCCTGCTGAGACGTGGGGTAGCTGGCCTGTTGTTCTCCCTCATAAAATGGTTTTTGGATTCCTTCTCAAAACATCTGGTTGCTTCTGCCTGTCTAGTAAAGCTCTGCATGAGAAGTGACAAAGCTTGGAAAAATTACCTCGCCCTATGTGGCTGCTGGTTTTCACGTATGTCAGAGATATGCCATGTGCTGCTCTTGTGACAATCAGGCTAAAAAGTATTCTTTGAAAATCTGTACCTGGTAGATGCACAGCAATGCAGCAGTTAAATTTCCACGGGTTTCATCCCTCTTGGGCATTTTCCACCCTAAACGGGAGCAGGATTTTCCCTTCCGTTACACTTCCGAGGTGCTGTCTGTAGGGAGCTGAGCAGCTTGTTTGGTTTTATCTTCCTCAGTGGGGAGAACGAAAACCCTTGATTTGAAAGCAGAAAGGATGAAAACTGCACCCTATTGAAGACAGAGCTCAAACAGCACTCAGGGTAGGCAGCAACTGTGATCTAAATCTGGAGTAAATGTGTGAAAGTATCACTGGGAGGCAGAGGGTGGTCTGAAAGGGGAAACGTGTCTTGGGTGGGCAAGGAGGTGGGATGGCAGCTGGGGAGGGAAGGAGATGGGCAATAGATTGGGGGTCTGCAAAGAAACAGTGTGGCTGGAGAAAAAGGAACTGGGACAAGAAATGAGATATTGGGGGTGCGAGATTTTAACTGGTGATACATGCAGCTGGTGGAGCAAACTGGACAGGGATGTTCCTGTGAGACTATGTAATCTCCCATGGGTACTGGAAGTTCTTACTTAAATGCCTCCTTTCTTTTGTATTCAATGCTGAAAGCTTTCACACAAGTCTTCTGCCTTGTAGGGAGACAAAGAGCAATAACTTCTTGTCTTTTAGTCTGCAGGGGTGAATTGCATTCTCTTCACGAATTTCACAGTGTATCATACAGAGTATGAATGCAAAAGTCTGGGAACTTTCTTCAAAATTAAATCACATGTCTGTTTATTTTTTTGAATAGCAGCATTGACTGCTTCCTTTCCTCTTCACATGAATGCACAAATAGTTGGTGCGGGGGACTTCTTCCAAACTGGGAACTCTGCTGAGTTGTGTGTCAATTTTTTTGCCTGCTTATAGAGATATCAATCTATGTTGTTGCTCCCTGCTGTCAACTAGACATCCCCAGACTGTGGTTTGAGTAACATTACTGATGGGAGAATCATTTTAAATGGTGCTTGTAGGGCAGAAGAAGAAAGATATAAATTATGAGGATTATAAGTGAGGATACTACAAATAAGGGAATTGCAAAGAGGAATCAAGGTGGGGAAAAGCAGCAGCTCTGCCCAGTGTGCTTGCTGCACATTAAATTGTGCATCTCATGGTATCTTGAAAATCATTGCTGAAATCACAGGAAATGTTGGTTCAGAATGAGGAAGAGCTGTGTCTTCTGATAAACCTTTCTGGAGAGCCCCACAACCAAAGTCCTTCAGTCTGCTGAACCTCTGTGCTGCTTTCGCAGTCTCGATGAGAATCCAGTCTGAAAAGGAGAATTTGCCTAATAAGCTGACCCCATTTTAAAGGCTTTAGCAAAATCAGACCCTTGAAAAATAACTGAACAATGCTGACCAGAGCAAAGATGTCTGCATGGCACTGGGGAGCCCAGACACAGTCACTGATGGCTTTTGAGGGTGTTATGTTAACTTGGGTGAGGAACAAGACAAATGTGTCATATAAGCACTGCAACTGCCTTTATTGCTGGAGATGTTAATTTGCAGCTCTGGGAAGGACTAAGCAAGGCATGAAAATTTAATTCCATTTGAAAAATGGGAAAACAATAAATAACATAAATGTGGGCCAATGGGCTATTGCCTTCAAGGGAGCAAACTAACACTCAGTTGTGGTGGGGTGACTGGTTGGATGCCTGGTGTCCTCCAAAGCAGCTCCATCACTGCCCTCCTCAGCTGGCCAGCGAGGAGAAAATACACTGAAAGGCTTGTGGTTTGAGTCTTCTCTCTCCTCTCTCTGACTGTAATTGCTGTTGTGCTGTTTTCCCCTCATTCTTAAATTCATATCTAGTGATTCCTTTATGGGAATACAAGACTACCCCCGATGAAACCTGACTTCACCTCCTAAGGTGTTTGGGACTCGCTTGTAGGACATTGCCCTTGGTGGAGCGACAGTACTACAGAAATACCAGCTAGTAAGACTCTTAGTAGGGTAATGCCCATAATGCAAACACTAAATTGAAGTTCATGTTCTGCCACTGATCTGATGTTTGACAAATGACCCTTTTGTGTTTTGTTATTCACTTTGCTAAACTGGATAATCATTCTTGCTCACCTCCCTAAAGCAGTTTGACATCCATAACTGCAAAACAATCAACAGAGCCAAGCAGAATTCCAGCTATATGGAGTAACTTAACAGAAATCTAAACCCTGCAGCAGCACAACAGTCACTTCATCTCTAATTTCACCTAGTATGTATTTTTGGGGTTAATTTTCTTTATGGCAATTTAACTGCAATATTGGCATAATAGTATTCACTTTTAAGCATCATGTTTGTTTTGGGGCATGCTTATATATTAGTATCCTGCTTAGGCACAGTGGAAGTATTGTTCTTTCACCCTGAAAGATAAACTCTAAGAAGATATTATAGACATGAATGCCATCTATTATGAATAGAAGAGCACTTTGTATTTCTCAGCAAAGGTCCCAGTTAGCCCAGGTGCAATGAGAACCTGCCCCCATCAGAACACCAGATGAATGGGTTGCACAGAGAAAGGATGAAAGAGAAATAAAAGATTCACAGTCTGCTGAAAAGCAAACCAGCTTCCTCTCTCCCTGGGAGCTGCACACGCCGGCCCTGCCGAGGCTCTGGTATCTCAAGTGAACAGCATTGCCAAGGACAGGTATTTGCGTCTGAGATCTTTGCTCTTTAGAACTAGTGCTATAATTAAAACGGAGCTGAAACCTCATAAGCTGTACATTTCTAGCAGCAGAAGAGAATATCTCATTTTTACACCTGGAAAAATAGAAGCAAAGTCGTTGCGAAGAGATGAGTCCTGCTGTTTACTCCCTTCATCAAATCGTGGAGTGATTCCTCACTTGTGAAAACACAGTTCCTCAGCAACACCCCCTAACCCACAGGGGCTGAGGCTATAAATGTAGCTTAGCAGTGGGTTTATTCTAAGTTGTTTTTAATTGTTTGTTTGTTGGTTGCTTTTTTTTTTTGCCCAAAGCACTGTTAGCAAGCCTACTCCTCTGTTGAGCCGTCCCAGCCATCTGCCAATGTGGGCTCAAAAGAACATTCTTCAGGGCCTTATCCAATTTATTGTATCTGATTCATTAAAGTAATTACTTGATACTAAGTCATTGCATTGAGTTTGGCAGCTTCATAATGACCTGGGACTTAAATTTCTAAACCAAGCTGAAGTTCTTGTGCTTATTTTATTATTATTGTTATTAAATCTCACATTGCCTCAAATGAACCGGGGTCTTGGCTGCCCAGTGTGAGCGTTCCCTGGTGCAGCAGTCCTTGAGCAGCTTTGGCAGGTGTGACAGAGAAAAGCATGTGTGCAAAAGCTTATCTGGTCTATTGGAGTTAGTGATGCTCTGCTGGCACAATAGGAGTGGTGTGATTTTAGCTGGGAGTGATAAGATGGGACCAGAATTATTAGGCATCAGTTACCAACAGGATCGTCAAATGTCCTGGGCCTTTGACTTGTGCCGTGCCTTCGTTTACTGCGGTCAAAGCTCTGGGGAAATGCCATGAATCAAATTTCCTGTGGCATTTCTGAAATGGGGGGTTCCTGTCACCCACATGTGGAAAAATAGAAGCAAGTAAGGAGACAGGACAGAGCTGAGGAAGGTTTGTGGATTGTGAAGAGGAACCTCCTGAGAGTCAGTGCTGATACACAGCTCCTCAACACGGAACCAGAGCCCCATTCCTGAAATCCATCTTCCTGCAGCACCAAACCCCCAAACTGAAGAAAACAACAAAGGCCAAACAGGATCATTTAATAAGTCTTGAGTGGGGACCCTCCAGGGCCTTTGAACCCAGGAAGGGACCAACCCCATCACTCACAGGGCTGAGCAGACACAAGGCATCTTTGATCTCTGACGCCATCCCAACTCCTCTGTGCCAAGACCTCCTTGCCACCCTCCCACCCAGTCCTTTCTCCTCAGCTCACACTGGGACTGTCATCTGTGTGGGTACAATGGTGTTCTGAGATTATCTGCTCTTAGTATCCTAACTGTGCCAGGAGCTGATCTGGAAGATAAGGTAGCTTTAAAATATTTCTGCTGCAAGTAACTGAAGCCCAGCTGGCTTCAAATGTTCCATTTTACTGCACCTTTCTTTGCAATGTTTATGAGCTTTGGACTATTTATAAAGGCAGATAAAGTTCAAAGGAGGCCTTTTAGAGCTGGAGCTTCTCGTGCTGGGAACTTAGTTGGAAAAGTGCAAAGTCCTGGGATGCGAACGCCCATTGCTTTTGTACCTGGCAAAGAAAGTTACCGTAAATGTCTCACACTGTCATCAGTTGATCTCTGCTGTTGGCATTCAAACCTGTCACACCCTCCCCTGCCTGAGTTAGTCCACTCCCCTCTGACTGAAACCCTGGCAAGGCTGATTCCCGAGTCTGCAGCTATGTGGGAATGTTGTTTGCAGCTGGACACCTGCTGGCTGTGAGACCCTGCGCCAGATGTTCCCAAGGGGAGATGAAGAGCCCTTTGTGCTGGTCCCTTCCAGTACCTGAAGGGAGCTTACAGGAAAGATGGGAGAGGGAGTTTTTACAAGAGCATGTAGTCACAGGACCAGGGAACCCTCTGTAAAGGGAAATGAGGCAGTCTCTGTCTGTGTTTCCCTCTTTTGTGGTCTGTTAGGGACTCACTGTGCATCCTAGTGCTGGAAAGTCAATGGTCTCCCACACCTTGAGCATCAAACTAAAAGCGAGTAGGTTTAGATGGGATATTAGGAGGAAGTTCTTTGCTGTGAGGGTGGTGAAGCACTAGAAGAACTTGCCCAGAGGAGCTGTGGATGCCCCATCCTTGGAAGTGTTTAAGGCCGGGTGGAGTTCTGAGTGATCTGGTCTAGTGGAATGAGGCACCCATGGCAGGGGGTGGAATGAGACGGCCTTTAAAGCCCCTTCCAACCCAACCGATTCCGTCCACCCGCGATTGCCGGGGACACCCTCCGTGCCGAGGGGGAACCCCCGCCCGGGCATCTGCGGGGCAGCGTGACGTCACGCGCGGCACCTCTGCCGTCAGAGCCGCGTGACGTCACGGCGGGGGCGGGGCCGGCAGGTGGCGCCCGGCCGGGATGGGATGGGATGGATGGGAAGGGAATGGGGCGGGATGGACGGGGCGGGCCGCGCTCCCGGCTGACAGCGGCGGCCCCGGCGCGGCCCTGCCCTCCCGGGCGGCGCGGCGGGAGTTGTAGTGCGCGGCGGGCGGAGGCGGCCGGGCCGGCCCCGGGGCGGACTACAAGTCCCAGGCGGGGCGGGCGGCGGCGCTGTGTGTGAGCCGAGCCGAGGCGAGCGGGGCGGGCGGCGCGGCGGGGCTCGCTGGGCGCCGCGGCCGTAACCTCCCGTCTGTCCCTCTCGCAGCGGCGGCGGCGACGATGCAGGCGGAGTCGGGGATCGTGCCGGACTTCGAGGTGGGCGAGGAGTTCCACGAGGAGCCCAAGACGTACTACGAGCTGAAGAGCCAGCCCCTCAAGAGCAGGTGGGGCGGCGGGGCCGGAGCGGGGCGGCGGGCGCCCGCCGAGCATCCCCGCGGGCGCTGCTGCGCGGCGGGGCGGCCGGGAGCGCTCCTGCCATAATAGCGGCGTTGTTGGCGGAGGGCGGGCCGGGCCCGCGTTATGTAAAGGGCATTGTTGGCCGTGCGGGCCCGGCTGGCCCCGGGGCAGCCCCCGCACCTGCCCCCGGTGAGCGCCGCGGCCGAGACCCCCCCCCGGCGGGGCCAGCGCGGAGCGGCGAGGGGCTTGCCGGGTCTTGTAGCACCTAAGGTTGTTCTCGGTGGGCTTTTTTCTTAATTTTTTTCCTTTCCCTCCCTCCCCCCACCCCCGACTTTGAGAGTAGGTTTGTTACTTGCAATTGCTTGGGGACTGGAAACTTGCTAGGTAGGTCACTTTGTTACTAGAGTGTTTTTTTTTTTCTTTTCGCCGAGATAGACCCTGTTTGCTTATCTGGAGCGGCTGCGTCGCGTAGATATGCTCTGTAAAGGGAAACGAGGCGGTCTCTGTGTGTGTTTCTCTCCCTTGTGGGCTGTTAGGGACCCGCTGTCCGTCCTAGTGCTGGAAAAAGAAAGTCAGTGCTCTCCCGCGCCCTGAACATCAACCTTGTCAGCGATGGCACGTTTCTCCCTCCTCTTTTTCCATTCAACGAACCCTCCGTTTCACCTCAGTGTTATCCTCAGCAGCACTCTGCTGAATGTAAGGTCATTGCTGCAAGTGTATTGTGTTTGTAATCATGTCTGTTGTTAGCCTGTCTCTATATTCATATTTTCGTTTTGAACACTGCTCTTTGTACTTCTGTGTGCAGTTGAAAAAATGGATAAGAAGGTAAATATTGAAAAATAATTGTGCTAGAATGACTTAGGTTGTACTGTCTGTCAGACACACTTCAAAGTAAATACATGAATTTTTGATAGTCCTCTGAATGTTTCAGAAACACTGAAAGTCTTGTAGTAAAAGATGTTAAAGATTCTCTCGCTGTCACAAGGGCTGACGGATCTGGGGCCACCTCCTGTGGCCTGTCTTCACAGCAACCCTGCCTCACACTGAACCTGTGGTACTGCTGAGGAAGGTTGCAGGTAGTGGTGATGTGCAGACTGTGGGGCCATCCAATCAAACCAAAGTTGCCAGAACTCCTTTGCTCCCCAGGGTTATGCAGGGAAGATGCCATTATCCAGGTAATTAGGTGGGGGCCAGGCTAATGTGCAGAGGAGGGCTCATCAGCAGTTCCAGCTGTGATGGAGGCAGCTGGAAGACCCACAGGGCTTGAGGTTCGGTGCCTGTGTCGCCAGTGGAGTGCAGCAGTCTCAACAACTGTGCTGTGGTCCAGGAGCCCTGTTTGCACCAGCTGCGGGTTCTAACTGGTGTGCAGGAGTTCTCCCTTTATGGTTGTCCACTTTGTAGTCAGCAGTTTGTCTCTGCTTTCCTGGTGTGAGCAGTGGAGCGTAGAAAGCAGGTCTGCATTGGAGCTTAGGTGGCAGGTCTGCATTTGACCTTGCACAGATGTTGCAAAAGCTTTTAATTCTTGTGACTTGGTGCTCTGGGACCTGAATATATCACTGTGTTGTTCTCTTCTCTCAGGGGCATGGGAATAAACTCTGTAATGAAACACTGGAGTATTTGACTATCTTCTAAATGTTGTCACTTCAAATTTCCCTGTACTGAATTTCCCCAGTACATCCTTATTTGATACTTCTGCACAGCCAGCGCTGCCCACCCTTTGGGTTTAAAGGGACCCCTGTGTCTGTCATCCTGATATCCTGTTGGTGCCTCATGCCAACATCTGTCCTGATGTTCGGTAGGAGAAGTGACCAGCTTGCCCCCCCTCTGCCTCGTGTCCCTCCACACGTACCCACGTATATGAGAAGAGGGAGCCCTGAGGGTGGAATAACAATCCATGGTTTTTCTGGCAGACAGTGAACTGACATGTTAACCTCAGCATGGAGCCTGCCCAGCTCACGTACCGCTCTTACCTCGAGGTAGAGTCTCAGTTGTCTTCCTGGTCTTGCGGGAGATGAAGATGCAAAGGAGTCAGGGGCCCTGCTGGGTCTGTATAAACCTGTCCCTGGAGCCAGGCTGATAAAGCCTGATGATAACAGGAGGCAGAAGTTGCTCACAAACCTGTTTGCTTCGTGATTATATCTCAGAGGACTTCTGTAGTCCTTCAGCTTTGCTGAGGCCTGAAACCAGTCTGACTGACGATTATCGAGGGTATCCAGCATCACCCTGCTGCTTTCTCTTGTGGATGTAAATCAGGAGTAATTGCACAGCAGTGAGTGGAATAGCAGCAGGTCAGTGTGGTGCAGCTGTGGGACTGTGGCCGTGGGAATTGCTTTCTTACCCTCTCCACAGCCTGGCTCTGGAAAGGTGGCTGGGAGCAGGTAAGCCAGAGGCATGAGCTGATGTTAGGAGCTGAGTCTAAACAGCAATCTGCTCTCTTCCCTGGTGAGATCTGCTGATTTCCTAGCAACATTCAGGGCTTTCTCTGATCTGGAAACTGCAAGAGGTGAAAAGCACCCTTGGCTTACCATAGCATCTGAAACTGTGAGTAGAGAGAAAATCCATCCCACTTAGAAACAGGTAAGAATGTCAGTGCTCTGAACCAAGGGAAAACATTTTTGTTGCCCAGTTTAACTCAGCCCTGCTGATATTGTTGTCCTTCACTCAGTGAAACTCTCCTATTCGCTTCCTCCCAGATTGCTTGTTTTCCAATACATGACATCCAGTTAAATGTTTCTCCTCTCCAGTGTGCCCTCACAGTTACTCTATCCCTATTTCATAATTCAAGTCTGTAATCCAAAGCCGCAAGGGGTCCAATAATAAAAGGTTTTTGCACTAAATACTGTACTAACTCAGGCCAAGCCACAATTGAGTGCTAGAGGCCAAGTTAAAATGTAAGCCCAGCAAAAGCTTTAATCACAGGGGATGGAGAGAATACATGGGGCTGAGATAGATCAGTTCCACCCGTATTTCCCAAACCCCTCCGACTCATCAGAAGTTGGCTCCTTGGGCAAAACCCTTCCTACATTCAAGGGTTCTCTGGAATTTGCTGTGGTTGATTCTCTTTGAAAACTGAGAAGATGTTTCAGTTGCTTTGGTTTCTCCAGAGTCACTTTTCACTGTGGGAGGAAACTGGACTTTAGGACTAGCCAGTAAGACAATGAGCTCTATTTTTTTCCCCCTGATATTCATACTTTATTCCTCTCCTGCCGTATTCCCAAGGGATAATAGTTTTAATCTATAAGTACATACACTTAAATATGTATGTGTTTGTGTAATGAACAAGCAAATAAGATTTCTTTCCTGGTACAAGCAGTGTACAATGAAATCGATGGAGTTTTATTACCAAAAGTAAACACAGACCCTGACATGTCTGCACACAGTCAGCAGGACGCTGGAGGCTTAAATTACATCTGTCATATTGCTAATGTAGAGTCTTTAAATCATTTGGCTTACTGTAGTGATGTTTTGGGTATCACGCTGGCATCTGGAGGTAAAGACTGTACAGCCTGCCTCTGCACAGGGCAATCTGAACTAACCCAGGTGTGCCAAATGCAGCAAAAAAATTCTATGTTCAGTTGATTTTTCTCTGTATTTTTTTGTTCTCTGCAATGTGTGCCCACTTGGATTGTCTGTGCGACCTCGCAAGTGCCAGCAAATTACTGTTAATTGTTGTAATTTACTGCCTTGCTCTTAATAAAGCCTGCAGGTAAATTGCTGCTATTTGTGCCCTTTTCTGTTGCCTATATTTTCAGACTGGTTAAAAAGCACCCAAATGATGTAGTTACTGAAGTATTTTTAGTGGAAAAAATATTAGGAAATGCATTTAATTTGCATGATAGTTTCTTAGGCAGTTTATTTTTGTTTTATGAGCAATAGCATTGAGATGTAGAGTTTGTCATTATTAAAGCAATGGTGTCTTTATAAAATTCTCATCATTCCTACTGTCCAAAGGCCTTTTTTTTTTTTTTTATGCAAACCTTCAATATTTTACTTAGCCAGTGCCTTGTCTCTATCCATTTAGGATCCTCTATAAGGCACTCCTTTTTGTTTTTTCCCTCTTTTCTGGTGCTGTGCTAAACATTGAAATCTTGATTTAGTTAAAACTTCCCTTTTAATACACAGTGATTATTGAGGAAATAATAATTTCACCAAAGAGGCCCACATTTTTGAAACGTGGGCTTACTCTGGAACCAAAGAGGACTCTTCTAAAGTGCCTTAGTGCCTTAGTCTGCAGATGATCAAATTTAATTTTGTAAATGAACTTTGCAGCGTGATTGAGTTTGAACTTGATTACATTAGGCTTAACATTGAGTTTGTGCCTGTTGGAGGTAGTCTTTTCATATTACTGCTATTTATGGATCTTATTCAAGTGTTTTATATTCTGGTTGGGTTCTGCAATGCAGTTTGTTCAAGCTACTGCTTATATCTGTTCCAGTTGTGCAAGAAGTGGAAAATATCCTTTATTTAGAACAGGTCACATGTTCTTGCATCCAGGAACCGCGTCTCAGTGTGATTAAAAAAAAAAGAAAAAATGTATCTTGGAGGAACAGATTTAAAAAGTTCCTGAAATATTTTTCCGTCTGTTACAGAGGAACATTACGTATTTTAAACTGAAAGGTAATAATAGCTGAGCTTAAAGTGCTACGTAGGCCAGCACTGCCTGAAATCAGTGGTAAAAGTCTTAGCCAACGTCAGTGGGAGTAGAGCTAAGCCAAAAGTATGTCTCTGAAATCTCTCCGGTAACATTTTTGTGAGTGAGTCAATAATTCCATGTTTATTCTGCACCTCAAATTCGCTTCCCTGGGAAGGAAACCCTCGCCACATCTTTCTGTACTTTTTTATTTCTGAAAACAGTCTTAAAAGAAAAGGCTGCAATTGGAGTGTCTGTTGTATAAACATGTGGAGACAATAAGTGGTATTTCCGTATATTTCTTTACCCAGGGAGCTGGTGCTGCTCCATGCCTGTAGCAGAGCATTTTCCATGGTGAGAGATCCTGGGTGACCTTTTCTCTCCTGCAAAACTCTCACTGTTATTTGCAGTAGGCCTTTGCTATTTAGCAAGGAAACAGAAATAGCCCATGAAATTCAGTTCAGCATTTGCTTTGATACGAACTATTGGACGTCACCTTTTTGCTTCCCTGGCCTGCTTTCCTCGGGAGGGTTTTGTTTGGCTGCCAAGCTGATCAGAGAGGGCACAGATATTTTGAGGCCGAGCTGGCTGCACTGACTGTGCATCTTTTAGCAAGCACACGTGTTTTCTTTTTATTTATCAGACTGCTGGCTCCATTAGTTGTGTGTAAGTACATGTGCACTCTGCTTGAAATAAATCCACACCTTTCTGGTGAGCAGGAAGCGTCCCTATCTATTCTGTTGGATTTACAGAATCCAGGTGATAATTTGAATCAATATATTCTGTCCCTTAAATGGCTGAAAATAAGCTTGTGCAGTCCTGCTGATGGATAGCTGGGCTGCCCCTGCTCCTGCTCATTTCCCCACGTGTAGTGGAGGTAATTTTACAAGCTGCTGGTCTAGAATTTTTGGGACTGCTGTGAACTTACCCACTGTCATTAAGAAGTCATTGCAGCGCCTTTCTGCGCTGTATGTTTTTATTTGGCACTGAGGGCAATGTACCAGAGGTCCTTCCCAGCACGGTGGTAGGCAGCATGACTAATTCCTGCTGTACGGTTTGGTCGGGATCTGGAAGAAAACTGGGAAGCGGGAGCAGAGGAGACCTGCAGATGTGCTATTTTACAAACAAATTCAGCCTCTTACCACGTTCTCTGATTAAAAGTTTAATGGGAAGAAATCTGTACAGCTGCTTAAAAATGAGGGTACACGAGAAACCTGTTCTGGTGCTTAACTGTGCAGTGCTGTTTCTAGGTTTGCTTTCCAAAGCAACATACTTTAAGACTTTGAAAATGAAACAGAATGAGTAATTTTCTGTTTACTTTTCTGCTAAAAATTTTGAAATTGTGTGTTGGCTTTTAATTGTCTTCCGAGAACGATCTGCTGTTTCAGTGTTGAGAACAAAATGAGAGTCCAACTTCCATTAGCTGGTCAGGCTCTTGGCCATTATTGTCTGTCTCGTTCTATTTTGGATTCAAAAGGTTTTTGAAATGTACTGTCTGTAATGTTTTTGTTTGGGAAAAATACACTGTCTTTGGTGTAATTTTTTGCTGGAACAAAGACAACATGATTAAGCAGCATGGCATAGCAGATTTTGCTGGGCAGTTAACTGTTACATCACTATCATATCATACTAGAACTGGGATTTTTTAATTATCTCTAGTTAAACAGTAACAGCACAACTATTGGCTTGTTTGTAGTTTTACACTTCATTTCATACTGGGGAGAAAAACAGCACAGGACAGGGAATATTGTTGCATATTCATGATATAACAATGCTACTGCTTTATCTGCAACAGCTGTAAAGAACTGACGCTGCTTTGAGTGTCCAGAGTGAAATACTCAGGTTCACTGGAACCAAAGACTTGAAAGAGATCAGCCTGTTCTCCAGCCCATGTCCAAGGTAGAGGTTCCATGCTGTTTTCAGTGTTAGGCACCCCAAGGCTCTGCTCGCTGTGGGTAGGCACTTGCAGTTTTGGGGTGCCTTTTGAAAGGCTCTGTCCCAGTATCTTTGCCCAGAATTTTATCTTGTGACTGACATAGGCCCCAGTCATTAATGTCAGTGGGCTTCACCAGAGAATAAGGGTTTAAGAGAGGTCATAGTCGTGTCCAAGTGCAAGAGGATAGTGTGAGTATCACTGGTACAAGCAAAAAAATGGAGAAAATTGCTAAGGAAGGCTTGCAGTACAACTTCTAGCTAATACTTCAACCACTAACAGTGCCTTTGGATCGAGCTCATTTTTTCTGGTAACATCTCTGCTGCAAGGGCTGCTGTAATGTTTGTGTTAGCAGCTTTCTGCCAAGCATGCAAGCCAGGGGCTGGTGGTTTTTAGCTTTTTTTTCTTCAGTGGTAAGTGATTATGTAGAAACACTCTGTAGGCTCCCCCCACCCTGACCTGCTGCTCGCAGCTGCTGCATGGACTGGACTGGCAGGTTGAAGGGCAAAAATGTGTTCCTGTGATATATAATTACTTCTTCCAGCATGAGCCAACAGAGCTGCTTGCTGTGATGATTGTTACGTATACTGCTATGTAAAACAGAATGCAAGTGTAATGTGGGGTTCGGGTTAGTATTTTAATGTTGTAATTAACAGCCTCTAACAGTAAACAAGTGTTTTTTTTTTTAAATCAGTTCTCATGAAGATTATTTCTTTACAATGCAGGCACACATACATCTGCAGATGTGGAGTTTATGAATTCTGTGTTGCTTGCAGAGATGAGCACTGAGAGCAAACAAATGCCTTTTTTTCAGACCCTTTTTCTCTTGCTCTAGAACACCACAGGTACGGTGTCAGGTGGCTGGAGACCAGTCCTGCAGTTGGTATTTCATAGGGACGTTACGGCTGAGGGAAACAGCTGCATTGGAGACGATGCAGCTGTTCCCACCTCTGGGAAGAACTGGATTCATCCTTCTTAGCTGCTCCCCAAAAAACGGTGATCTAGAGGCACAGGTACGTCGCACCTTCGTTTGTGCTGCTCTTCTGACACAAAGTGGGCACAGACCCACCTGAACCTGCTGTTTAAGCTGGTGGGGCTGGGTGGAGCACGCTGGGGATCTGCTCTTCTCAGACCATCTTGTGAGACTGATTGTGAAGAGACCACGGAAGTTTTGGAGGGTTGGAAGGACGTTTGTATCTGTTCAAACCCACAAAGGCCATCTTTGTGTGCAAGGATTATGTGCCTGGTTTGGCCTCCTGTTACATTAAAGAGTTTATTTGTGGTGAATTCTGAGGAAATTCAGGTGAATATATTAGTATTTTGGGTTCCTGAAAAGACGTTGATCATCTTTGAGGTATTTAGGTGCTGGAAGCTTGGCAAGTTTAATATGTTTAATGTGTTTAAAGCAGCACTATGATAATATATAGCCTGTAACCCAAATGCTGAGATGCTGCTCCTTTTCTTTGCAAATATGTGACAACACAAACTGTGGAATGAATGGGGGAAACCTCGTAGGGCAGAGACTTTGGGATCTGGAGATCTGAAAAAAGTAGTAGGAAGTGGGAACAACTGGATTGTCCCAAATGAAGGATGCTTGGTAGAATGGAGATGGGAACATTCAATGATTGTTACTAATCTTACTGCCAGGCATCCTGTTGTAACTTGTAAACACATAAAGAAAATAGGAATTAGTGCGATCCTTTCTGGAGGAGAGGCAGCCAGCTAGGAAACTTGGGACTGGAGGTAAATCTGTTGGGAACTGTTTCAGGGTGAGAAGATGGGACCAGACTTCAGAAGCTGTCAGATGGTGAGAGATTGGGAATGTGGGCAAGGGGGACATGTGGTCCTGGAGCTTAACTAGGAGGTTGGAATAATGTCACAGAGATGGAGAAGGGTCATTGAGATATCCGAGGGGGAGAGCCTGGCTGAGCATGTTTTGTGCACATTTACTGTTTCCTTTCAGGATTCTTTGGGCTTTATCTAAATAAAGGAGAGAGTTTGTATAAAGTATGACTTTGGAAATGCTTTTCCTGGATGTGTCTCTGCATGATAATATGCAGCTGTAAAGCCGAATTAGGAATACAAACCCTTTCTATAATGTTTGTGAACTTTAGCCTGGATAAATAACAGTTGCAACTGGAGAGAATGAAATCAGAATTATATTGACATGTGTACACATGCAGGAAGGAATGATCTTACAGAAAGCAAAGGGGAAAAAACTCCTATGGGCTGTTCATTGAAAGCTGGAAGGAGTTCAGGGGGGTGTGGATCTCTTCCACTGTGTCCCCTGGGATGCCGTTAACCGCTGTGTTTGGGTTTCTGCTCTGTCTAGCAAGCTTTCTTTTATTTGTACCAAATATTTACAATTCTACCCAAGCTCAGTCAGATGTCAGTCTGTCTAGTGAAGCCACAGGCATGGCTCAGAAGAGTTGCTGAGACCATTTATTTATTTATTGCTGTTGTAACATGAAGGTTGCTATCTGATAAATAATTATTCCACCCTTGGAGAAGGTACATTGTAAATCTGCTAAGCTGCTCCTTTGTTTGTTGGGCTTGTGCATAATGAGTTTGGAATTTAAGATTAGTAGTGTGCTGTGCAAACTGCTCATTTCGTGACCTCATCCCCCACTCGGCTCGCCTGCCTGTCCACCTGTCACATCCTGTTGGACACTTAGGGCTGCATTCATTAGGGGAGCTTGGGTTTAGCATTGCATCATCTCATTTTTATGTGTTCTTCTGCCTAGTGGAATTTAAAAAAAAAAACAAACCCATGAGGCGGTTGTCTGGGTTCCTTAAAGAACTCTTGAGGGAAAGGTGGATTCAGTGAAGGCTTGTGAAAACCAGCCTGTGGAGTTGGGGATTGGCCAGGGAATGGTGCAAGAGGCTGGTGTTGGTGCCAGACACTGTCCCTTGAAGATTTGGTTGTTGCTTCTGGGTGAGCTGTTGCTGAACCTTCCTCAGAGTGACGTGCCCAAGGCAGGTGTGCTCTTACAGAAATGAGGAAGAGCAGGTAGTATGACATCCCCCTACCCCAGCTTTACCCACTCAGCACATAGAAGTTTTGAGTTCCAATCCTGGCTGTGACTCAAGACACAGGGTTGAAAGTGCCCACCATCTTTTGAAGTGCCGAAGCCAATAAACTTCTTTGAGGTGTCTTTTTTTGCTGAAGCTACTCTGTTTTGCCTTGTATACTATTGATTGAGCCTGGTAGGGGCAGGAGTGACTTGATGTAACACAAGGGAGTGAGTATTTGCATGGGATGGTTCTCACCCTCCTCCAGAAAATAGCTACTTGTACAAAGTGGAACAGCTCTATCAGGAGGCAAGTAAGATGTGCTCAGAAATTAGATAGTTTTCAGCTCCATCTGTTTCTGAAAAGTAGTTTTCCAAATCTCTGTAGTTGAGGTCACAGCATGAAATACGGGGACCTGCTTGAAATAAGAGTGGTGATATTTGGGGCAGAGAGAGTTGGATGCAGGGAGGAAGTCTTTAGGGTTATGGGAACCAGAGAGTCCTGAACTGTTGCAGGAAGGCAAGGAATTTGAAGGGTGGTATGAACTCTGATGGCCAGAAGTCCTCTCAAAGAGGTATATGTTGGTGAGGAAGCTTCAGGCAAAGGTGGATATTAAGAGTGACAACAAGTATATGTTATTTCTTAGGAATGCTTAAATTTTTAGGAATGTGAAATCATTTGTGGTACAGCAAGAGAAGCTTGAATCTGTGTAGAAGTGAGTTACAAAGGAGCGATGTGAGTAAGGCAGGAGATGAAATAAGATTACGTCTGTATCATAAACTTGTTTTTTGATTTAGCTTGTTGCATAATTTACAGTTTCAATCTAATTGCAAAACTATTCTGCAAGTGATAATTTGGTTCCCAGCTAATGCAGCTTTTGATACTGTACAAAGCTGTGCTGCGGGAGCTGTGAGCCCTGAAGATGCTGTGGGCCACCAAGGACTTCGTGTTTTTGAAGTGTGTTGAGTAATGTAGAAAATCATGAAATGGATCTGCTTGTTAGGAGGTTCTCAAAGGTCCTGAAGCTGCCCCTGCAACAAAACCAGGGCTGGATGGAAGGGGCCTGGTGCTGCTGCACATTTGCAGAGCTGAGGACGGTCTTGCAACGTTTTTGATATTTCCCAAAGGAATCAGCCACCTCACAGCATCTGGGAGAGATCCCTCTGAGCAGGCAGTAATTGCTGCCTTTCCAAAGGAGTCCTTGTTCGTGGAGGAGGGTTAATTATCCCTCACTTAGCCTTACTAATGAAGCTGCTTGTAAGAGTTGTGCTGGGGTACCGCGATCTCCACAGGACAAAAATTCCCTCCTCTGTGTGTTCAGGGGTCTCTTGCTCTGATCTGGGAGGTGTGTTCTTGGCTCTCAATTGGGATCGTGAGGGACCTGCTCTTTGAAACTGTTGACCATTTGGGCTTTTGCCTTGGAGCACCCCTTGAGACTATAAATAGACCTGAAGAGGAACAGGTCCAGTGATCTTGTGTTCCCGAGTGCCGTTTTGCTGTGCCGGGTGTCGCGCTGGGCACGAGCTCCGTGAGAGGAGGCTGGTGAGAAAAAATGCCTCTTGCAGTGAGCTGGAGCACCTCGATGGTGGCTTCAGCAGCAGGTGATCGCACCATTTTCGTACCCAGAACTTCTCCTGGGCAGCTATTTTGGGTAGGCACAGAGATAGGGACACATGGATGCTGACAGGTCCTGCCCTCCCCAAGGACTGCAAGTGGTGCAGCGTTCAGCGGGTCCTGGTGATGGTCTTGTCTCTGCCTTCCTGGCTGGCTGATGAGGGAAACCAGCAGCACTGCATGGAAAAACATTAATGATCTACAGAAGAAATGCTTTAGTGATTTCTTACAGTTTAAGAAACTCAGTTTAAGTGCTGGGTTTACTTAATCGCCTGTTTTCTCCTGTTGTTTTTGAGGTGTACTCTGGGCTCCAGGTTTATGTGGCTACCAGTCTCCTCCCCTGCCAGGGGGTAACTCCTGCCCCGTGCTATGAAGCATTTTAGTGAGATGCCGTGTAAAAGGAATGAATCCATCTGTAACTGCAGAGAGATTTTTTTCGTGGCTCATCTTTTGCTGATCTTTCTGATCAGGTTTCGGATTCTGCTGGTGGTAGATTTGAATGATTTCAGGTGTTGTCATATAATTATGTGATGCTTATTTCCCATCTGTAATTAAGTTCCTTTGCATTGAGATTTATTAAATAGCACAGCATAGAAAATTGCAGTATCTGTCCTCATCTCTTTTCAGCGGGTTCGTGTTTTGTGGCAAGGACTTTCACAGCTCTTGAAATTCTAAATCTCTAATCACTATTTAATCTAAGACAGTTTCCCCTGTATTTAAGAGCCACAGAATCAGGCTGTGCTGTGGAGAAAATAGCAAATTTGCTAAATTTGGCTGCTTGCAGAGTCATCCAAAGTACATAAGTTATTCAGTAGGTGCTGTTTGGCTTCTTGTGCTATAGGGAATGCTGGGGTTTGGGAGTTTAGTGGTGGGAAGGCAGTTCCTTCTTTCTGCATGTAGCACAGGAAGAATTAATGGTTGAACTAGGAGCAGTGTGCAATTTATTTGGTGGCACTTACGGCTGCAGAGTGCCCCTGGCAGCAGAAAGATGGGTGCTCTAGAACTGCAAGATGGTATTGATTGTGCTGCATTTCTGCTGGAACAAAAATATAATGGGCTCAGCATTTGCACTTTCCACTTGTGTATTGTTTTCTCTTTATTTTGTGTATTTACAAAATGCTATGCTATGCAAACTGCTGGTTTAGTATTTTCTGTGGAATGAAAATCATCTGGATAATTTTACTGAATTTTATCGAAGTTTTTGGGAACAGGCTCTTTTCTGTTTCCCGGCATCTTTTTTAGATGAAGATGAGAATTGGAGTTAAAATTCAGGGAGGTGTGTATGTGCCAGAATTTTAGAAACAATTTGGGCTTGTTTGAGATTGTAAAAGTAATTGAAATATTAAAATAATATGTAGTATCTCCAAAAAGCATTCTTCCTGAGCAAATGCCTACACTCTCTGTCCTACCTCCCAAATGTATTTTAAATCCTTGGTGTAGTGCGAGCTGCAAGCTAAGAAATCATCCAGTGTTCAGGCTGAGGCTATTTTGAAAGAGATCAGCATTGAATGCCAGCTGAAGTTAAGCATATGTTTAAAGATCTACCTTGATTAGACCTCTGTCCAACACAACACTTCCATATAGTCTTTATTTCAGAATACTGAATAATTCAATTGGTTTTGTACTTGTAGATTTGAACACAAGAGTGTTCTGTTCTGCTCTATTTGTGCTTCAGTTCCAGCTCTTGGTTTGAACTGAAATCCGTGTTGTTGGATTGGGAGAAGAGTGTTCAGCATATGGCAGGCTGTTAAAGCTGAATGTACTTCTCAGCCCGACGCTGTGGCTTTAATATGTTCCACTTTCATTGAAATACTACTTAGAAAAGTAAAAAATCCCACTAGAAGAAGATAAATGCATAATCTTTTCAACATGGGATGCAGAATTAACTGACTTCCAGTGGAGTCTGTTTAGCAGGGGATGAGCACTATCAGCTGGGTTTTTTGTTGTTTTTTTTTTTTTTTTCTTTTTCTACCAAAAAACTTCACTGCCCATTGATTTGTGATGTCCTGATGAGCTGGTTTGAGATGAGTATTTAGATTTGCATGTGCTTCTATCACGAAGAACAGTTCCTTTAGCCCTCACAGGTGTGTTTGCCTACTGTGTGATAGCAAGTGCTTTTGTGGCTCCTCTGGAAAAGGAGCTGGATGTGACCAAAGCTTTCTGGATCCAAACTGGGTTGTTCTCAAAGCCAACCACAACACTGTCAAGTCTGTTACTGGGTGTCACGTGGACAGGATCTGAAGGTTTGGAATAGGGTTATTTCCAACAGTCTGAAGTTTTTCCCAGTGGCTTTGCAGACTCACAGAGTCATTGAGGTGACACCTCTGGAGATCATCTTGTCCAACTCCATTGCTCATCATTGAGTAGTGGCTCAGAGGCATGTCACGTTGGGTTTTGAGTATCTTCAAAGACAGAGAATTCATAACTTCTCTGGGTGACCTGTTCCAGTATTGATGACCCTCAGAGTAAAAAAAAAAAAAAGTGTGGGGTTTTTTTGTTTGTGGTTTGGAAGGGGTTTTTTTGAGTTATGCATAAACTGTTTTCTGACTCCTGTGTCACAATGTGGAGCATGCAGGCAGCTGCACGAATTACACTCATTCAGCTTTGCTATTTGAAGTAAGACAAGGGGTTACATTTCTTATCTAAACTGTTGGGATTTGCCCTAAAAGCAGTAGATTGTACAGGTTTAGTTAAAGACCTCGTGGGCAAAATTTCTCTGTCCTTTTAAGTCATGGCTCAAGGGCTCCCAGGTTTTTTTACTCCTTTTGATTCAGTCTTGTTTGACACGGACTGGTTTTTAGCTCTGTCATTCCCCATTGTGGATGGATGCAAAGCACTCTTCAACATAATGTTGCATTTAATAAGCACTTCAGTGCAGAGGTTGTGTCCAGTGCTGCAAAATTGTTCCTTGGCGTTGTTTGTGCAAAGCATTTGACAGATGCTCATCGCTTGTGATGTTATCTTGGCTGTTTAACATATAATAATTCCATGAGGCTGTTAACTAAAATATTCCTGCTCTTTGATGCACCAGCACTAACTTGTCTGCTCTGAATTCATACGCTGAAGTTGAAATTACTTCTAACATAGTAAACATGAACTTTGGCCACTCCATGCTCTGGGATAAATCTAGAAGCGGTTCCTCAGTGTGCTGTGCACAAAGTGCCTTTTTGTGGCCTGTAGCTCTTTCTGTTCATCAGGACTGCATACAGTGCAGTTCAGCCAAGGTATATTAAATAAATATCATGTGGAATTGAGTATCTAATCTTCAGTTGGGACTGATCTTGTCTCGACTGTCTATATGACTGCTTTTCAGTTTTGTGCAGATTGCTTTTGGCAGCTTCAAGTGCCAGCAAGTCAGAGCTCTAGCAGAATATGTTCTTTAGCTTAAAGAAAAGTTTACTGGAATGACTGGAAAATTTTACTTCAGAGGTTTCTTCCAGGGTAAAAAAAAAAAGTGTAGCAATTAAATAAAAATCTTTAATGACACTGTCAATAGCAAGAGTCCAGTCCTAGGCCGTAGCAGTCTTACTTGATTTACTTGGTTTCAGATGCTGAGATGACCATGTCCTACAGTCCTCAGTCTGTGTTTTCTGAGGCTGCATTCGTTTCTCTGTATTCTCAAGTTCTGACATGTTTGGATAATTGGAGTTGACTGGCAATAGCATAACGTCAAGTGTAGAAAATAAACCATGTTTACTGCTCCAGACTTTGTTCCTTTTGCATTTACAATAACTGTTGAGAAATAAGCAGAAAGTTAGAGGTGGTTTCCCAAAGTGGCACTTTCTGGGGAAGAGGCTTGATTATGTAATACCATCTTGAAGCTCCAGACAAACCTGAGACACAGTAGACTCAGTGGTCCTTCTTAGTTCAGGTTTGTAGATGAGGATGATGTCTACATTTATGCAGTCCTTTCAGGATTTTCCTGTGTAAATGAGAGTGACTTTGGATGGTAAACAGTGGACAGCAATAGCTGCACTCTGTGTGTTTATGGCATAGTTAGCTGTTAGGTGCTTTGGTGACAGAATTAACACCCTGTGAATGCTGAACGTTGGCAGATCTTGACAGTAGTTTTTGCCTCTGCGTGTACGACCTGAAGCAAGAGCTTTTTTTACCCCATTGCTTTTGTCTTCCCTCCTTTATTCTAAGGCTCAGTGGTATGTTCCAGGCAGGTGAGAAGCAGATGGGGGGAGAGGTTCTGGACATCTGCTCACAAGGCCATCACAAAATGCCACTGGAGTATCTCACTTCAAATGCAAGATTCCAGAGCAGGAGGAATCCTGTCAACTGGATCCTGGGAGGTCTCGCTGTGTGAGCTGCTGCTTGAATAAAGCTGTTGGGGCAGTTTAACTCTGCAATGCTTAACTTCAATTAAGTTGTCAAGTTTAGCATTGCTTTAGGCATTAATAGAGTTTTACTCTCACTTAAAAATCTGGTTTAGTAATTAACCTCCATTTTATTCTGGAGTTCAGAAGGTGCTCATTTAGTGCAGCAAATCTAATGTCATGTGAATTAAAACATGAAAGATATGCAGTAATGAGAAGCTGAAACAGGGTAGTGCAGAAATTTGATTATATGCAGTTTATGGGGAGCTGTGCTCGATGCTGGGTTCTTAATGAAAAGCGTTCTGAAGGCACCGCCTTGCCTCTGCATCTGCATGGTTAAGGGATGTTCTGAATTAAATCGGGAATTAGTAATGGAGTCAGGATTTCTGGTGTTGCACATTGACTTTTTGTTGCACTTAGGTTTATTGTACAGCTTTTTGTGAAATCTGGGCACGGGATGGCTGTGACAGTACGAGTTCCAAAAGGTGTGAGGCATTTGCAGAGGTTGGGAGAAGAGTGTATAAAGATGGAGGGACACCTGGTTCAGCTGGGTGATACGGACTAATAGCCGAGATCCCCTTCTCTGCTGGAACTGAAGACTGAACCGAAACTCCAGGATATTCGGCAGAGTTTATTGTGGGAGAGAGGCACAGAAGGGTAGTACATGGAGGGAGAATTACACCTGCAGGCAGCAGAATTCCTTCACAAAAATTGGCCTGGTCTTTGTGATTTATTTGATAGTGCCCATATTTTACATCCTACCACAGCCATTACTGTTAAAAAGAAAAGTCCCCCAGCTCCTCTGGCAAGAGGACTGTTTAACTGCTCTCAGCACTGAGTACAGCTGTGTGCTGCAGCAGAGCTGCTGTGCAAGGGCAGAGGTGTTTAGTTTTCCCCAGAAAGTGTCAGGTTTATTGCACATATGTGTGGAATATGTGCCAGCTGGTAAGTCCCGTGCTTTCCAGGGCTGGACTGCTGGCATCGTACCAGTACCATACAGGCTGACTTGCCTTTGGATATAAGGTACAGTCCTTCTGACAGCCTGGAAAACTGCACCAGTTTGTGCTGCCCAGGAGTTTTGGGTGACCTCAGGGATAAGGGGCAGCTTTCCCCTTTTCTACTGAACATTGCATGTGCAAAATGTTGATTACTCACCTTTTTTTTTTTGGTCAGGGAATCGGAGACTGTGTAAGAGCTCCAGTTCAGAACATGAACGCAAAGGAATCTGCAGAGCAATGCTTTTGCCCTGTAATATGCATTCCCATACCGAAGTGCACTTTTACCAATTCTTTGTCATTGTCTGCTTCAGAAGATGTCAGAGGCAAAGATGCAGAAGGTTCAGTGTTTTTCTGGCTATCTCCTCTGTAGCTTAGGTATGTGAAATCAGGGGCTTTGTCTTCTCTATCATTTGAGGGATTCAAGGGAAGAAATAGCCTCTTATCATTTACTTGGCTACTTTATTTCCAAGGCAGTAATGTGGGGTTAAAGTTCACCTTACAAATGCTGGCAGAAGGACTCTGCACTAGGTGGGGTGTGGTTTTGTGCTCCACCTGATCTCCTCTGGCCGCTGCTGGAAGGTCTGGCCCTGCCCGTCTGTGCCTTGGGCCACAGTCCTGTGAAGGAGCTGGCTGCTAAATGGCTGTAAGGAGAGTTGGTTTATCTTGCTGATTCAATGGGAAAGGACCACACATGCTCAAAATAAAAAAATTTCCATCTGCTTAAAGAACGGACTCGTGCTACGGCCACACAGTTACAAGACCCAACCCAGGGGAGAGTTGAGAGCCAGACTGTGGGCAGGATTCCTCCTGCTGTAGCAGCAGTTATGCTGGGTTAGATGGAACCCGAAATCATACTGCTGACCTTACAAAAACATGATAAAAGTGATGTGTGAGTTGTATGGTCGCTGGCCTGTGGTTGTTTTTTTGTATGCGGTTGAATGTCTTAAAATTAGCATTCCAGCAGAAAGTGTGACAGGTGCCTTACAGCCAGTACATACCTTTTATCAGTGAGTCCAGTTTGATGTCTTTGTGACTGATTCTTGACATACTGAATTTCTTAAATGAATGAAAAGCATATGCCAGTGTTCTGTTAACCTGCCAGGACTCTCTTCTTGAGCTTTATGCTTACTCCATAGGAACCATGACCCAAATATACTGGCTCACTGAGCTAATCATCTTACAGCTCAAGCATAGTTTAGTTAATTCTGACTAATAATTTACTGCTGTCAGCTCTGCTGCAGTAGTTATCTGTGTGCAAAGTCCTGGTTTGTAGCAAATATCACGTAATGCAGGTTAACACAAACCTTTCTGACCACAGACTAAGCTGAGCTGTCTTAGTACACCTTGGCTGTCCTCTCACAGCACATGTGGCTGCTCTGGCTGCTCAGCTGCTGAATGGCAACTTGTTTAGCCAAGGGATTTTGATGGGCTGCTGGAGCCCTCCTGCCACCCCTGAGGCCTGGAATCCTTTGGACTGACTGAGGCTGTAACGTCCAAGTCTTCCTGTGTTAATCCATTTTCCGTGGAAGACAGAAAATGTAGATAATGGATGAAAGGGGTTTAAATTCTTCCAGTGAGTAGCTGCTGCTGGTAACTGTGGACTAGTTTGACAGGGTTCACATCTGTGTTAACTTTCAGAAGACAACATGAAGCTATTATGCAGTTACTACCCACTCCAGGATCTGCACATCAATTAGGAGAGGCTGCTTACTCATGCTCCTCAAAAGTTGTGCCAAAATAGCTATTACATTATGTCAGAGCCCATATTTTCATCCTGAACAATTAATCAGAATATAAACCTTGTTTCTCCTCGGCAGATTTGAGTATAGACCGACGACTGATACAGGGTGCTTTGGAGCTGTGCTGGTTGCAGAGGGCTCCTCTGTAGTTGGCACACATCAGGGAAATTATGATGAAATGTGACATTATTTTGTCAACAGTATATCTGGGAAGCTCAACAACAACGTCTTCTGTAAACAGCTTTTGTTCTGTGTGTTGTGACTTATTCTACTGTAACAGCAAGGATCCCTGCTGGGACCCAGTGTCCTGTGCTGCTGGTAGGTGCTGTGTGAGCACGAAGGAAGGTGGTGGGCTGCTTCACAGCAGATCTGCAGTGTGAGAATAAGGCATGAGAAGCAGATGGCTAAAGGGGGAAACAATGAGGCAGAGCTGTCAGCGTGATGGGATGGAGTCCTAGTGCACCCACTGCCTTGCTGTTGGCAAAACCCTGGTCGGTGTCCTGCCCAGGAAAGAGCTCTTGGCAGACGTGGTGGAGGGTGGCAGGGCAGGTACACTTGGAGGTACCTCTGAGGAGGTCCTTTTGTAAGTGGGATAAAGCGCTGAGCAGATGTCATTGGGGAAAGGTGGCATTTCTGGTGATCAGCTTGCAGGTTTTCTTCTCGAGCATCAGGAACCCGTGGGTCTGGATCCCAGCCCTGTCCCCTTGGGTAGTTCTGGTGGTTCAATATCATCCGGAGATTCACAATAGCAGGGCCGTGGACAGGTGTAGGATCTCAGTTAGGATGTGACATGCAAAGGAAGCAGTGTCTGTGTTGAAGTGACAAAACCTGTTGTAATGAAACCAGAAAAATACTGACTTCTGGTATTAGACAGGAACCTGGAGATCTGTCTGCTGACTTTCCAGGCTGCCTTCCTGTAAGAGCTGCCTGATAGTGCTGTCCAGGAGCTCCTTTTGCAGGAATATTTGTACTGTGCAGCACACAACTTGAATGAGGATTCTACAGAGAAAACAGTGCCATCACACTGATGGGAAGGCTAAGCTTTGTGCTGTAATTCTTGCTCCTAATTCATGGTTTTCTGTCTGTTTTGCCAAATACCTTTAATGCAGGGAAAATGATAACTCAGAAAAGATGGTGTATGATAAAAATAGAAGCGCTTGCTCCAGTTCCTCCATATGTTAATGGCTGGATTTCCAGGCAAGAGATTCCAGTAAGGTGTGCCAGCAGTCTGAATACCTGCATGTGCTGTGGCTCTCTTTCCATGAAAAAGCTGTTTGGGTTAGAGACAAGGGTGAAGTCACTGGGAGTGTTTGGTATCTCTGTGAATTGAATCCAATTCAGTGTGATTTTTATTAGAAGAAACGAAGTATCATAATTCCTGAGGTACTTGCAAGGTTCTTGCTTTAGAAATCCTGTCTTGCTTCCATTTATTTCTTCTCCATTGGAAAATTCATGGAGAATGCATAAATTCATTGCGTTGGAGGCCATCTGGAAATAGCTACATCAGGCTAAATTATACATTACATTTGATAAAAACTTTTCAAAGACCCTTTCTCTGGGGAAAGGGAGGATGGAAGCCTGGAAAAACGTTTAATAGGAAAACCAGACAAATAAATAGGAAACTATGGTAATGTTTTCATTCAAAAAAATACATAGGCAGAGAAGTTAGATGATGATTGAATACAAATGCTGAACCATCAAAGTGGTCCCTTACAAATGGCTGTTCTCTTGGTTTATTCTCTCTTTTACCAGTTAATGACTATGACTTCAAGATACTAACCAGTTTTCCATTGTTCAAGATACTTGCTTAGATTAAAATAAAAGTAAAAACAGGAAATAAAATAATACAGGTTTGTAGGGGGAAAAAAAAGAAGCTTAAATGGGTAGTTAACACATGAATTGGATTGCTCAGGAGGCTCTGGAAGTAGTCGGTGCTACTGGACTTAGAAGATGGGGCAGTTTCATGGACAGACCGGACACTGAAGGGAACTGGACTGGGGTTACTGTCTCTTAGTAGCTGTGGATGCTGGAGGGTTGCAAGGGGAGAAGAGCTTAGAGAGTAGCTGGACTTGAGACGTGGTGCTGAGCTGGATGGACTATGACTGTGATTATTCCATGAATTCGCCCAGCAACTGGAATTTGGGAACCAATCGGCCGAGCTCTGGCAGGTTGGAAGTCTAGTTCCTTCTTTCTCTCGTTTCAAATCCGGGAACAAGTCGTCCAAGTCTGGACTAATGAATCATTGCAAATGCTTGATGTGTTGGCAGCTCTGTGCCACCCAGCTTCACACTGTTCTGCTGCTGTAATTTTAAGAAACTATTGGAACAGTGCCCTCCCCCTAAAAAAGTATACCCAGAGATCTGGGAACTAATGTATGCAGCCCTCCCCCAGTTTATTTGTACCAAGCTGTTTGGGTAGGCCTTGGTATTAGTTTTAGCTGCAGAGCAGGTTTTAGTCAAGGAATCAAAAGCTTGGATATGGTTTACTCTGAGAGGATAATTGAGCCAGTTAATCCAGAATTGATGAAAAAAGAAAGGCACATCTAAGTTGGGAGAATTCAGTCCAAGACATCAAAATCTCCTGAGTCCAAAAAAAAGAGCTTTGCTTTACATGGGTTATTAGTCATTATCCTGTCAGTCATGGTTTTTAGTTTGGTTTAGAATTTATTTAGAGGTCTGTCATGCCAAGCTGTCCTCATGTTGGCACGTACAGGAGACTTCTTTATTCTCCTAATGTATTAGTTCAGTTGATAAACTGAAATCTGTACTTCCATCAACTATTTTTCATATTATATTTGACTTGCAAAGGCAATGTCATGATGTACTTCACTCTACATGTTAAAACTTAAAACAGCTTAGTACTTCTAAAAGGCTCCTGCCTTTGGGGAGCAGATGCCTTGTGAGGGGCATCTGCTTCCCCTGGTTTGGCTGAGGGGTCAGTAGACTGCATTTATACTTTCAGCAGAGAAGAAATGGGGAGTTATGGAAGTGAGTGGTCCTGTCCCAACTGGGTACTTACGGGGTTAGCCTGGCCAGAGGAAGGGTTTCCATTTTACAGAGGGGTGAAGTCAGGGACAGTGTTTCATCTGCAAGTTGTGAATTGGACCATTCCTTCAAATCCAGAGGAACAGTCCCCTTCTCCAAGAACTTAAACCTTTTTCCAGTATTTGAAAAGTTGTCTGTTTGCCTCTGCTAGCGTTCCTGCCTTTTATTTTTCTCCAATTTCTGCAGTGTCAGGAAGAAAAAATAAATCTGTAATCCAAGTAATATTCTAAATATAGAAGTGCTAGTTTACAAATGAGAAATCTTTCTGATGGCTTCAAAATGGGTTTTGTAATAAAAGGAAATGTATTTGACACTGCCAGAATTTACAGTCCCACCAGAGACTTGTGAAATAACTGCTATACCAAACAGCCTGGGCTGGAATGGAGCTTGTTGACACGTACGGGTTACTGAAGGGTATTTCTGGCTGTTGCCATGAGGATGGCTTAGCAGGAAAAAATACATTTTCTGCAACTAGTGTAGGGCCCTGTCTGTACCATCAGCTTTTAGAACAAGCATTTTGACAGAGGGTGGTTAAAGAGGGAGGCTGTCTTTCAAATTGAGTATCAGAATATGGCTGCTGGGAGCCAGGAGAAGGGGTTATGAGCAAGTCTGGTATGAGTGGTACAGTCTAATACTGCTTTTGGCTGTTTAACCGAGTAAAAAACGAGGTTTTTGCTGGAGTCCCTACAACTTTCAGACCTTTTTCAGGCTTTGACCTCTCTACAGCTGCTCTACAAATAAAGGTCCCAGTTATTCCTGAGTGGGATAATGAATTTTTTTTCGTGTTGTCACAAACTGCAGGAAAGTGTCACAGGGGTCTCAAACACAGAGACTGCTCTCAGCCATTTGATGAGATTTCAGCCACAGGTTTAGAGGTGAATGGTCTTATTCCATTTGACAGCAGTTATTTATAGGTGCATCCAGAGGTCCAGTTCTGTTTGGTACACAGAGGCATAACCACAAAGGACTTAGAGAAAAAGAGTACTGTGCCGTGGATTCTGCTTGGTGTAACTTAGGAGGCACTGTTGATGTACTGGGGAGAGAGAAAGCTTCTGCCCAGCTTCTCATAGTGCCCCAAAATAAAATGCTATGGGGGGACCTAAAAAAATGACTAGAAGGCAAAACCCCTCCTCTGTAATGAACATTTCTCCTACCAAAAGTTAGTTTTCAGATTGAAATAAGGCAGCTAAAAGAAGTAGTGAAGCTTGATAAGTTGAATTGTCTATTAAACAGGGGCTCTGATGCTTCATTGTCTTCAGATGAAGTTTCCCATCTCATTCATTGTCACACATGAAGCTTGCACTATATTATTTTCATCTGCAGGCCTTTTAAGGGCCCTGTTGGTTACCTGTGAGTCCCGTGTTGCTGGAATGTCATGGTACACTGAACATCATGGATTTGCTTAAATGTTTTGCTGCAGATCAGTTCCCCTTGCTGAGTGACAGTGATTTAACCAGCAAAACCCCAGTTTTAAAGCCACAGTTTTCAGCCATGCTTAGGCCTGTGACTGTGTAACCTGTTCCTGTGGGTGTTGGGGCTTTGCTCTGCCTTATTCTGTGTTTTTGATGTGTGGGCTTCTGCTGCCCTCACACCACCGGCCCTTGTTTGTGAGTCCCTGCTGTGCTGGGGACCACCAGGCTCTGCTCCTTCTCGGTACGCAATGAAAATACCTCCATGAGCTCTCAGAGATGTTTCAGGTTACATAAACCAGAATTTAAAATAGTATCTTTTTCACAACATTTGGAACACGTGTTCCTGAATATAAATTTTCAGCGCAGTGCCAACAGAGTTAGTTTAACAGATGCAGAACTCTTGTTACTAAGAATAGTTTCTGCAGTTATCTCCCCACACAAATTTTCTCCCTGGGCATTTGCTATGCGCTTATCAACAGTGCAGAAGATCATATGCATGTTCTTTTTTTTTTTTTCCCCCCAGAAAATAGTCTGCAAGCTTTCTGCTTTCAGAAGCTATTGAAAGCATGTTCTTCTGAAGCCACACTGAGTTTCAACTGATGAATCAGAATTCTGCATGGAAAGATTTGGGTACAAACAATAATGAAATTTAGCAATACCTTTTTTGTTGTTTTTTTTTTTTTTTCCTTCCTGCTTTCCCTTGGTAAACAGCAACACTTGCTGGCAAGAATGGGAATAACAGATCAATCTGCTTATTTTCAGTTGTTGGATTCACATTTGTCAGTCATCCAGCTCTTTTCCAGCTGTTACCCAGGGAGGATTTACCTGGGGGGGGGAAGATAGAATGTCTTGGCACAAGCTGCAGACTCCTTCCTAGTGACATTGAGCCTGTAAGACCACCTAAATTCAAATTCAGATTCTATTTGAATAAAAGCTGAATTCTCAGAGTTTTCCCACTGAAGTGAAGTGCTCTCATGAGTTAGGCAAACAGGATTTGTTCAACAGTAAGCCCAGGAAACTATATTGAAACAAGAAAGAAAGAGTTAATTGGAGGTTGCCTGTTCCTCTTTTGCCAAGCAGCAGAACTTTTATAGGCTGTGAAAATGTGGTTATTAACTAGAGTTAATAGGGATTGTCTCATTCATTACCAGACACTGTTAAGAGTAACTGTTGGTTCCTCTGTTCAAGCAATGCTTCTGTTGCCAGTGATGTCAGGAGATCTGCTTCATTTAAAAAAAAACAAAGACCTGGGCTTGGTATGTTAGTAGCCATTGAAGGTGAACATAAAAGAAATACAATAGGAACAACATACTGAAAAGAAAAACATGGTTTTTAAGGTAGCTGAGTGTCAGTTCTCATCTCCCAAATTTGGGGTTCAGTTTGTTGACATCACCAGCTGTGGCAGGTCCAGCCTCCCTGGGTGGTGTCCCTAGTGCTTTCACTGATATCTGGATTTTTCAACAGTTAAGGTTTTTTCTGTAGATGGCATTTCTTTTAGCTCAGCTTTTACAGGCTTCAACATTTGTGGTGCAAAAAATCTCCGCTGGGGTATTTTAAAAGATTCCCTAAACATGGAGCTACTGCTCCAAGTCTGGCTCTAGGTGTTACAGCCCCTTTCCTTGCATAAAGACCACCAACATACGGTTGGATTCTGCCTGGATTCGCCTCCGAAAGTAATTTTAGGATCTGCTGCTGGGAGAAGAAAACACAGATGGGCCATGGGAACTGGAGCCTGCTGTCATGTACTTTGCTTGTCTGTACCTGGGAGCAAAGCTGATCCCTGAAGTTCTGTAGGACTTCCCCCTTGAAACAGGGAGTAGGAATATGGGGAGGCAAAGGAAAGCTTGGGATTTTCCATATTCTTGTGCTTAATTTAAAACAGTGATTCAACCAGCCGAGGGAGACAGTTTATCTGTTCAGCTATGGCATAGGCGTTGCCTCTTCTTGTGCCAAGTACCTTTGAGGATGGGAAGAGGCAGCGTGGTCCTTCTGGAAACCTGAGAAGAATTTCAGTGGTTAAAAAAATGAAATAAACTTGAGTCTGCTGAGTCTGTGCTGCCATTTACACCTAGTAGAATGGAGTAGGGATTATTGTAGAGTTCAAGAATCTGTGTGCATGTTATTTTAAGGAAGCCTCTTATTTCTGACTGATCTGTGTAATTTGGTATTTTTATGTCTTCTGGAGAAGGCTACTGTGTGTGGCTTGTCCATCCAGCAGCTGTGGTAACCTATAACCATAGAGTGCTGTGCTGTAGGTCTGAGATAAATGTTGAAATTTGCATGTCTATTTCTGAAACATGATAAAATGTAATAACTTCTGAAGATCAGCTATAGATTAGCAAATACTTGGTGAGTCATACCTTCCCCTTGCTGCCTTTTTTTTTTTTTCTTTCTTCTTAAGCGTGTCATAAGCGTTTAGGAAGGCTCATTCATCCCAGATAGGTGTGAAATCAATCTTTGATGCATAGGGTTGTGACTCAGGGAGTGGAAACAAAAAGGCCACTTGGTGTAATGTCTGCTGCCGTGCTCTTGCCAAATGCCTCGAGCAGAGGGGGAAATCTCTTCTTCTCTAGTTTGTTTGGGAGATGCTTTGAAGATTATGGATCTCTTCCATTTAGCAGACACCAATTAACTGTGATTAGGAGTGTTGTAGGTAATGGCTCTGCTATGAGGATGAAAAGACGGTGAGAAAGATGAATAGCACAGGATATGAAGGTATTGGCTGGGTGCGTGAGGGAAGGTGATGGGGTACTGGGAACCTTGTTCTGAGGGGAACAAGACAGCAGGGAAGTGTGGGACAGTCCGGCCTGGAGGGAGCCTTTTCTGGAGGGTTTCTTGGGCAGGTGTCAGCAGCTGGCTGGGGACTGATGTCAAGGTGAGTTTCCACTTAATCTCTGTTCTCTGGCTTCACTCTCTCTCTTTGTTGTGCGTGTACCTTTAGCCCTTCAGATGGAATAACTGGGACCGCATCCTTATGGGATCCTTTGGGTTTTTTTATGCAGCACAAAGAGGAACTCAAAGCCTTTAGACTCTGTCTCATGCCTATTCTTTCTGGCTTGAAGTTAAGTATGTCAAACATCTCCTTAGCTATGAAAACTTTTCCTTATCCTTCCATGTCCATCTTCTGTCCCTCAGAACCCAGCAGTGCCGTGAGACTCTCCATCCCTTTCTTCCCATGCTTGCTCTTTCAACGTGGAGAGTTTTTTGTCAGTTAGTAAAGTGATCTGGCTGCCATAACTTCATATTTGTTCTTCACCCTCTCACTTCCCACCTTGGAAGTCACTATTCCAGATTTTTCCTGTGTTACAGCACATCTGCTTTACCTTCCCAAAGCTTTTGCTGTGTGCTCATCCGCTGTGTCCAACAGAGCACTGTTCCATGATCGTTATCAGTGTGAACCTTTAAAAATGGCTTTATTAATGAACTGTGCTTTAAAGTTGATCAATGGCAGGAAGCTGATGTCATGTTTTCAGGGCTCTTGGTGGCATGCAGGAGCCTCTGCACAGTTCCCAGTGGATATCACCTACTCCAGAGGTGTAGCCAGCCTCTTGCAGCCTGGCAGCTGAGGCTGATGGAGCAGCTCTCAGGGCGCTCTTGTGTGCTGAGTGTGTTTGAGCAGTGTTGATGTTCCCGTAATTGCGACGGGTGGACAAACAGGCTGCTTTATTGCTCCTGTGATTGCCCAGGAAATGTTCTGTCAACTCCACCCTTTTTTTCCTGATGTGTAGCACATCCCTGTGATCCAGTGTTGGGCTAAGCTGGAGAGGGGAGCAGAGCTCTGGGTGAGTCATCTCACAAAGCTGTTACAGCAGGTGTCTCGCTGAATCTGCTTACCTACCTTTCTTTTCTCAGGGTCTTTTTCTTCCCCATCTCTTCAGTTTCTTTGGGTTGTTGTTTGACAGGGTGCTCTTAATAGTAATAGACTTGTTAGCTCTTTTTTTCCCATTTATCTTCCATTTTTTCCCTCAAGATCTCCACCTTGCTAGTGCAGGGGGTAAATGATGCTTTCTCCTGCAACACTGCTATGGCAGCATTACATAAAATCGATTTCATTCAAAGGAAATGAAGGGGAAGGATCAGCAGAGCAGCACCTGGAGAGGAAGGACTCAGTTACAATACTGTTTCAACTGAAAACTGTCTGTTGGCCTTGTTGCATCAAAGTGAGTTGACTATTTCGTGTGGAAAAAGTATTTCTCCCTCCCAAATACTTATCTTTCCTTCAAAGGGAAGAAGAGATCCGTAGTAGGAAGTGGTTGGGGGTTTTTTATTACGATTCTTAAAAAATACGAACAACCTCTTTGGTATTGTGAGGACTGCTGCTGTCTGCTGGCACACTTCTGTCTCCCCCCATATTTCTTACGTTGTCTGTCTTCTATAATTAGGGTTTTTCAGGACATGAGTGGTCATGTCTGCTATTTGTGTACTGCTGTTTGGACAAGATGCTGATTGATGTTGACTGCTCCTGTGTGCTGTGGCAGTGCAAACAAATAATTAAATAGCTTCTATGTGGCAGATAGAGACTTAGTGTATATATGAGGGAATGTGCTTAAAACCCCTGATGTGCTGATATACTGGGGGTGGGGGAGGTGTACACAAAGCTTTAACTTTTGTGACTTTGATAAATAAAATGTTTTCAGGTAGTGGGACAGAGAAATCCCATTCACAGTGGATAAAATACCCAGTATGCTCAAGGGATTGTAGCAAAATAGAAGCCTTTGGGTACAGGATGTTGTCAGTCAGAATTGTAGAAACAAGTCATTCAGCAGCTGCTTTGTTTAATAATTTCAGATGTTATTGTGACTTTAATACAGATGGGCAAAACGTTTACCCAATTAAACAATTTTTCTTGAAATGTATATAATATAGTAAATTAACGCTTTTGGTCTTCATCGGTGTTTTACCTAGTTTGAAAGAAAAAGCTGTAATAAGAGAGGTCTCCAGTAAATCCATTTTGACTTAGACCACTCTTCAGCTCCTCCATCACTGGAGAAATGTTGTATGGTTTCTTTTTGCAACGTAAATACTTAAAGGGAACATAACTTGTTGGTGGAAACTGTCTAATTAAAAGTGTTAGGAGCTGTGTTTATTTATACCATGTATGAATAATTATTACTCAAAGTCTGAGTATTATTTTCTTGGGAAGTCCCTCATTAGAAACTCTGCATCATCAGGGTGAACTGTACTGTTACTTAACTAGTTTCGGTTCACATCTGGGCAGAGGCGTAAGAAGAGAACTGCAGATGCAAATGCAACATGCTGTGAATGTGAAAGCAAATTTTCCAGCATCCTGGTGGTTTTCATAATTATTTTTCTCTGTTGTCTGGAGCTTAAGCACAGCCAATGCTTAGCTGCTCGTGCAGCGGAACGTTACGTGTGTGGAGCGTTGTGCTGGGTGGTGCTGGGAGGAAGGGGGAGAGACGTCAGGGAGGGGGGGTGTGTGCTTCCCCCCTTGGTGCCAGTGCTGCTGGACATCTCTGAGCCTGCCATTTACCTTCTGCCAGACTGCACTCCCTTGGTGCAGCTCTGCTTGGGTTATACATCCAAATATTTGGCCCCTCTCCATTTCCTTTAGAACAGGGACCATTGTTTGTGCCTGGACAACAGTGGCTGTGTTTTCTAATTCAAAAAATGCCTTATAGAAGAGGCCTTTATTATCATTCCTGCCTTGCAGATGGGGAAATAAAAAACAGGGAAGGGAGCAGCTTATCCTCAGGTGATGCAGAGGGGCAGCACTCAGGAGCAGCATCCTCATCCTCACCAAGTCCTATAGTTATTTCTCTTGATGTTAGTGCCAACAAGTAAAACTCTCCTGTGAGCTTCTGAAAATAAGAACATGAACAACTTTTCCCTTAGTGCAGCCAGACCTGGCTTAGTTGCAATTACTGATAATCATGACCTTAAGCTACTGGCAGGGATATTCTTTGACAGGTAGGGATAGCTCAGTAGTCAGTGTTGGAGACATGTGGCAGACAATAACAAGATGTACAGCAGGCTAATTTTCATCCTTCAGATTACTGGAAAGGGAAGTTTCTCTACTGTCTGCTCGTGCCTGGGTCTGGGAAGTGCTCTCCTGCATGGTCCCATGCACGGAGAGTAAACCCTGACCAGCCAACTTCTTGAAGCTGTCATTTAGTTCTTGTGACACAACACTTGACCTTTCCTTAAAGAGAACAAAACCAAAAGCTGTTGGGGTTTCTTGTTCTTATTTTCCTAATTCTTTGATACTTTTTGTTTTACATTACTTCCCTTTTTTAAGAACTGATGCTGTTCTTCCTAGACCCATAAACATGCATCTCTTGATTCTTTGGTGTTTTCAAAATATAGAGGAATCCCAGCTATAGTTCTCTATTTCATAGTGTTTTGTACAGCACAAACCCAAAGATGATCACCAAAACTCTTGTTTCGTGACGTTACTTAATTTGGGGTACAAAGGGTAGAAAAGTAAGTAATACAGAAACAAAGTGAGAGTTACAAATTCAGGATAAGGAGAGACTGCTTCCTGTTTGGAGAACTTCTTGTTAACAAATGGAAATAAGGATTTTGCTAACTGGCTGTTTCTGAGACCTGGCTAGGATGGGAGAGTGTGCACTTGTGGCAGGGCATGAGTTTGCTTTGCATTCAGGATGGGGGGATGAGGAGTGGTTCTCTGACCTCTCTGCCACTGTTTTCTTTTATCCTCTGTTTGCTATCCATTAATCCTTATGCCTATGAACAGGCTATAATGTGTGCTTTGTAGCTGGCGTCTCACTGTGATTTATTTTTGCCTGTTTGCTTCTGTGGCTGGTAGTGGGATAACCAGGTTTTAGCATGAGGGCTGTACTGCATGATGCTGGTGATGTTAAAGCCACGCTGCTTGTGCATCTGTCATGGAAGAGGAGGAATTCAGATGTGGTCACTTGATTTAGCATGTTTACATCATACAATAAAGGAAAACATGTCAACTGAATTGGAAGTTGTGCCTTGGTTACATTAGGATTTTTCTTTTCTGTTCATAAACGATTATTTCCTGACTACCCATCCCCCTTCCTCCCCAAAATGAATCGAATCTAAGCAGAGTCAGCTTTGCATCTAAGAACTGGGCTTCTGAAAAATGCAGTGGAAAGGAATCAATTAATGTCTTATAATAATTTAACCATAAAAACATGTCAGTTATTCCACAATAGCACCGTTTTTCTTGGTTTATGCAACCAGTGGCATGTGAACAATCTCTGCATTGCTGAAAATGATCCATCTGTTGACATGCTATTGGAACAGCAGTGCACTTCATGGTGCACAGATTTGGTCGACCATTTCCTTACAGTTTGGTAGCTGTCTTTAATCATGTGAGATTGTAGATGCTGGAACTGCTAGACATGGAATATAACTGTGCTGAGCTCACAGGAGAGAAGTGTTTTTGTCCAGTGTCCTGCTGTTGTTCTTGCCCTGCTTCTGTCTTGTGTGAGAAACAGCAAAACAAAAAAGGTATATTTTAGGGGTTGGTGTTGTTTTGAGCCATGTGAGCACCTGGAAGCCTAACAAAGAATTTGTCAATTAAAAGCTTATGCTTTTCCCAAGTGTTTCTGTTGATCTAATGAAGTAGTCTCCTTGCAAACTCTTGAATTGCTCATGCCCTGTGATCATCGTGGCTGCAAGCACGTTGCTTTTTGTTATTATAAGAATATAGATTTTGCTGTTCCAGACAAATGGGTTTGTTCATCAGCTGCTTTAACAAGTGCTTTGTGGATGCACCCCATAGTCATCTGTCCTGGTTTCTTTTATATTTAGGGAAGGCAAAGGAGCTGTACTGAATACTGTCAAGATTGGCCAAGGGTGGTCTGGGCCATCTACTTTGAGTTTCTGAGTTCTGGCCCAAGATCTTTAAACAGTGACTTTTCTGTGTGAATGCCTGAATCCAGGTCATGGTATCTGCAACTTGTCATCCTGAGTGTGGGGCGAGGGGTAAGAAACACCAAGCTAGAAGAAGAAAAGAAAGGATAAAGGAGGGCAGGCAACTTTCTGTCTTGAAACTCATAGCCTGACTTAGGGAGGTGATGAGAGAAATGGAGGCTTCTGTTGGATTTTCAGAGAGGGACCACACTGACCTTTCTGAAACAGAGGAAGATGGTGACTCAGATCTGTTGGCTAAACCTGTAGCTGAAGCCAACTTGCTGTCTTCATGTGGCTTTGCTGTCTTTGGTGGCTTTCTCTGCAGCCTCTAGAAGCACAAAGTGTTGGTGGCATCTAGGTTCGGGGAGGAGGCAGTACTGGACCTGGAAGGGCTGAATTGTCGCCCTGTTTCCTGCATGGAGTGTCTCAGGGAAAGCTGAAAGAAATGATCTCCTGCAGACCAAATTCTCAACCTTACATTAGAGAACAAGGTGGACAAATTAGAAAGGGATGGTTTCTTTGAAAACAAGTGCAGTGGGACCTCTCCTGTGGTAATTTCTTGTTGCTCCTGCCAGGGACAGACCTATTCTCTCAGCTCTCCCAGATAGAATGTTTTATTATCAAATAATGAGCAGATTTTCTCCAGGTCTGACTTTGCCTGCGTGATGTAAAGTTACCCAAAAATGTGTGAGCCTGAGTCTAAGAACCTTACTGTAACTGTCCCTAAAGCCAGATTGCTGTTATAAGGTGGTTTTTGTCACGGGAATAGCCATCCTTTGGGAGAACCTTTTGTCTCTTCACCCAGAAGTTCAGCTTTTGGTTCTACCTGAAATTTGAACCCATGGTAGTAACATGGTGAATGTGCTTTTTGTTTCGGATTGTGTGTGGGTTGCAAGAAAGATGCGTAGTTTGTGTGATAGTGCGCCTGAAGTAGATATCAAGCAGCTAAACTGAAGTAATCCGTTCTTTATTTTTCAACATTTAGGTACTATTACTTATCCCTGTCCTGATTACACAGCTGTTTGTTTCTGTCTTGTCTGGTTTTTATGTAGAAATTAATACTTGTGCTCTAGTCAGTGACAATGCAAGTGAAATCAGAGGCAAGTGCTGGAACACTGGGGGTCTCCTCTCTCCCCACCAGTGCTCTGTGCTCAGCAGTAAGTGGAGAAACGATGAGTGTTTTCTTCAGATGTTTTGGGAAGACTTGCTGTGTCAAGATGTCTGTGCTGCAGTGCCCGATGGCTTGAATGACACTGCCAGATGGACTGGGTGCTCGAGTGGCTCTGCCAGGTCATGGCATGTCTAAAGGCTTAGTCACCTATTAAATGAAGTTTTTGAAATATTGTTGGTTTATTTTAGTTTAGCGAACAAGGCTCACTAAATAATTCTAAAATCTATTGAGTATTGTTTGTTCTTAGAGCAATAGAAAGAGTTATTTAAAAACGTTTGGAAGTGTGTTTCTCAGTATATGCTTTGCTCTTTCTGTTGACTGAAATTGTTTATTAACTTGATGATGCATCTGAAATAGATCATCTAATACACCCCCTACTGCTCTGCTCAGTCAGGGTATGTTTCCTTTAAAATGCTACAAGAAGCACAAATATAGCTGGAGCACCTAGTCTGGAGTCAGGGTCAAAAATAAACATGACATTATTATGTTAGACTTGGCCACGGTTCTGACTGGTGGTGCGCTTTGATAACTTTGATATCTAATACTTTTAAGCTGACTTTAAGGTTCACAGGGTTTACTAGTTTGGTGGCCAAGCCTTTCTCAGTCCGTTTTTTTCTTTGATGTTCTTGTTTTGGTGTTTGTATCCATCCCTAAAGCCTGCTATAACAGAAAGCCAGGGATGTGCTTTTCCCTGCTCATACCGAAGTGGTGTTTGGATACGATGCCCCAGCTGCCAACTGCAAATGCTCTTTTCTGTACAGCAAGGTCAAAATTACACAGGCTTGCAATCAGCTTGCTCTGTTATCTTACTAAAGCATTTTTTTTTTTAGCTCCCTTACCTCTTTTCCTGCACAGAAACTCCTAAATTTAGTAACATTGAAGCCCAAGGGTTAGATTGTGCTGTGAATTTGCCACAAGTCATTTCGTGTGCATTATGCCCATTCAGACTTTTAAATGGCTGTTCCCTTTCTTCTGCTTGTGTTTTGGGAAGCCACTGGCAGCTTGCCGGTAGAGTTTGGCCACTGGGCTGCTCTGGGTCCGTGTCACTGCTATTGCTCCCACCACTATACCCATGGCTGTATTTATATTTGCAGTATCACCAGCTACAACCTTTCTATTTTAAGAATCCCTGGCATGCTGTAGCCTTTCCAGAACATGATTTGCACTCGTAGGGAAAATGAAGGATGCATCCAAGAGAAAGGAGCAAGCTTGCAGAAGTTTGGATGTACATCAAGTTTCCTTGAGGCGTACCTTAAGAGAAATGATGGCTGGTTATGAAATATGACTGCTAGAAGATTCCTGTCACTTACAGAAAACTAACGAGGAGAGATTGACTGATTCTGCTTAATTTTTTCCAATGCATATACATTGGCCAAGTACTTCTGTTTTCAGTGCTGAATAGCTGTTAACTCAGTATTGTGGATTTGTCCCTGAAATTAGTGTTCGGTAAAGAAGATGCTCCTCCAAGCTATAATATTTCCCTAAACCTGCCTAAAGGTAATAAAAAGTGATCCTGGACACTGGCACTGTTGTTGTAGAATAGCACTATGCTAACCAGCCTCTGTGTGTGTGTGCATGTGTTGAGCTTGAGCAGGGAAAATATTGCTCAACTCACTGTTGTTTTGGGGGGAAGAAGGGGGTTCAGCTACTCACTGTTCCCTTAAAGTGAGATTTGATCTGTTAGTGTTTTAAGAAAGCCGTCAGGAAATTTTGCTGTTTCTACATGGAGTTCTGTGCTTGATGGGGAGAGGTAAATGTACAAGGGCTCAGTGGTTTCTTGTTGGCTCAGCTAACTGAATTTTAGTACTTGTCAACATTATTAAAAGCTTACATGTTATCTCTAGTTAATTCTATTAAAAGAGTTTGGCTGGTATCAACATTCAACCTCTGAATCTCTTAAAATTACAGTAGGTCAACAGACAAACTTACAAGGATTAATAAAGAATTTAACAACAAGGGCCCTGTAACTAAATGGCTTTTGTAGAACCTGTGTAGCAAGACATGCACAGAGTAGTTACTGAAGAGTAGTAACAGTCTTGTTGCAACTATAAATGTTCTTATTGCTCTTTCCAATGCGTGATGCAGTGCCTGGGCCACGTCATTCTTGATCCCATCTGCCACAACTGAAACCTTTCTAACGTGTATGAATAGAATATTTGTAAGTACATGATAAGTAATTCAAGAGACAAAGATTAAATGTCAGAAATAATTTGAGTTGGAAGGGACTCCCGAAGGTCGCCTGGTCCAAGCCCTCGGTTCAGTATCCAAGTCTGAAGCTGGCCAAGGCTCTAAGCAGCCTGGTCTAGTCAAGGTTTGCTTTTCTTCCAGGGATCACTAGTGAAAATGTTGAGCCATGCTGATCCCAGTGTTGACCCCTGCAAGGACAGCAGCTATTTACTGTCCCTCCAGTGTGGGTTGACCTGCTGAACGCTGCCTGGAGAGCTGGGCACTCTGTCCAGGTTTCCTCACATCCACTGTGGTCGTGTCCACGGTGATCACTGCTCTCCACTGTGTCCTGTGAGCCAGCCACAACACCGTGGAAGGCAGGCAGTTTGCTGAGGCACTATTTGCCTGGTATGGGAGCCATCCCATCACCTCTCCCCAACCCCAGTGTAGATTACACAGGCATTTGACCTGTTTGCTGTGCCTTTCTACTAAAAACCCCAGACCTAAACCACCATGGCAGTGAGCAGCCAGTCAGGAACCAAGGCAGAACAGAGGACTGTTGGTTTCTAATGTATTTTTTTTGTGTCAGAGGGCTTAGCAGTGCCAGGGCTGTGGGGCTTTCCTTCCGGATGCCAGTGCCGGGCACTTCCCAGTGTGCTTCACTGCCTGGATGTTCCAGGCTTCAGAACATTCTCAGCTGTACTGATAGGTACATTGTGGGTGGGAAGAATTTGTTTCCCATTGAAGAAATTAATTGCTGGTAACTTCCCACATCCTTCTTTCTCAGTTTTGACACTGAATATTTTCCAGGACCTGTTTTTTTTCCGGTAACGGTTTTGGCTGGAAAAACTATAGGCTGGTTTTTGGTGCTGTTCACTCAAAAGCAGCTAATATTAAGAGGAAAGCTCATTTGCATTTTCAGAACTTGTAAATGGTTAAGTTTGCAGCAGCAGAGATTTTTTAATTTATTTATTGAAGTGCTAACAAAATATGTGCATGCACAAAAGCTGTGTTTGAGTGCACAGAGATTAAGGCAGCTATAAATAGCATCTTCTGTGACCCTGCTGGAATTTTCTTTAAGCTTGGAAACACTGAAGTGTGTGTTTTGTCAGATTTGAATCATGAACCTTGAAGAAGAGCTAATGACTTCTTATTTCTCAGCCCTAATCTTCAACTAGAGCATTCTTTATATGAACAGCAGATCAGTCTGAAACTGTACCTCAGGCTTTGTTTACCTTACTTTACTTCATTTACTTGCTTTGTTCATTGTAACATTTTTTCTGCTCCATTTGGTGTGTGTATGAAAATAATTATTTTCAACCCTTATTGTCAGGCCCATGCAAGCTGTGCAATTGTTGCTGGGGGTGACAGTTCCCAAAATCTGCCTTATTTTCTGTTGTACTTAAAATCAAGCTTTTCGTCTTGAACATCTTGTAACTCTTACCCTGATGAAATGTGTGGCTTTCTCTGTTACTCTGTTTTGTTTTCCTGGTAACTGAATGAAGAGCTATAGCTGGGACTAAATGATGAGCTCTTGGGACAAAATCCCTATTCTTTGCTACCTGTCCTGGTGGACCTGGTTGTAGGCAAGGGGTGTCGAAGTACTTGTTTGCTTTTGGGGCTGAGATTCAGTTCTGGGCTTCACAAGAGTTCCCAGGATGTGCTGCACCCGAAGCGTCTGGGCTGCAATTAGCATAACTCTTAATTATGTTTTACCAGCAAAACAATAAAAACTGATTAAATCCCTCCATTTGGTTGAAATTGAAGCATTCTGTAGAAATGCATTAGCTTTGACATATTTGGTAGGAAGCAGTCATAATGCTTTGCACATCCCTTTTTGGTGCCAAATTTCTTTCAGCATACATTAGTACTTAGACTATAATAGAAGTTCTGGTAATTAGTTGAATCCTTGCTTCGAAAATCTTTTCTTTAAATTTGTCTCTGTTTCTGTGTAGAACAGAATTGCAAAAAAAAAATTCCAGTGCTCCACTAGTTCTTGTTTGGCATGAAGTTGTAGAGCACTTAAAATTCCTCATACAACAGCTTTAATTGCTCACTAATCTTGCCTAAAGATTGGCTGAGAATGTCAGCTCCATTCTCCTGTTGCTTATTCTCAGTAAAATAGTTGTGAATGCCTGGAGAAAATGTACTGGGAGCATTTACTGTAGAACCTGGGTGAAGGGATATGGAAACACTTGCCTAGAGGTCAAACTGTTGACATTTTAGTGGCTGGTTATTGATCTCTGTCACTAGTCCTACGGTTGTACAGCTGTTGTAGAATGAGTTAATAATTTCTTGGTGTAATGCAAAATCAACACCCAGTTGACCTGAGCCCCTGAACGCGACCCCCGTGGAAGGGGATGGTGTGAGATGCTATTCCCAGCACGTCTGCTCTGCTCCACGGAGCCTTCCTCAATGAACAGCACTTTTGGACAAAGTCTGACTGATAGCTGTGCCTTCCTCTTTCCTTTCTGTGTTGGGCTTTGATGAATGCGTTAGTGCTCATGTTGTCGGCTGTTCCCTTTTTTTAGAAGCAAATCTTACCCGCAGTAGCTCTGCATCCACGGTGAGTAATGGAGAAATCATTGCTCGTTAATGATTCACTTGCAGGTTCCTGTATTGCTGTTGCTCAGTCACTGGTGTTGCTGTTGTCTCCAGCAGCATTGCTCAGCCGAGCACTTAGACCTGCTTTTCATAGTTTCAGTAGGTTGTTGTAATGACAGGGTGGCAGGTGTCTGCCTGTGGTTACTTACTGGTCCTCTGGTCCAAAGTATATCACCCCAGAGCTCGTCCTGCTGATGCTCTTGGCAGGATTGTAGAAATTCTGTGCTGCTGAACCTACTTAAAGACCATTTGTACCAGTTATTTTTTGTTGGTTTGTGGAAGCTGTGCTTGGGTATTTTCTTAAAGAGTAACTCATGGTTTACCTATCCTGCTGTCTCCTGTACACTAAAAAGGATAAATACAAAACTTGGACTTTTCATTTTGAGCTGTATTTTCAGGTGAAGTTCCCATCCCAGCCTCTCCAGAGTGTTTGCTTTCTGCGCACTTTGTGATCTGCTTTCTCGGGTAGTGTGTGTGCTTTGCTGCAGTTACAGGAATGGTGCTTCTAATCAAGGAGCAAAAGCAAACTTCAGCTCTTAATAACTCAGCTGCAGAAACAGTGTCCTGAAAGATGCCTGGGGTCATGGAGTCCAGTCCTTTGTCTTAGTCGTGCCTGTCATATCCTCCCTAGGCTGATTGAGTTACGCAGACAGAGCTTGCCTAATAATTCAGCTTCCTATTTTGTAACAGTCATTATTGTAAGCTGTTTCATGGTGCCATTGTTCGAATAAACTATGGAAAAAAAATAATAAAAAGGGCTCACACAAGAACAAGAGGATGCTTTCGCTGCTTCTGGCTTGGTTACTTCCTGTGAAAAAAACACTTGCTATGTGATGCTTGGGATTATTCAGCAGCAGAATAATAGAAATTAATAAGCTAAAACCCCCGGAAGCTTTAGGATGTGAACAATGTGAAAATGCTGTGGCCTGACTTTTGAATATTCAGTATCTTTTTTTGTTTTGTTTTGTTTTGTTTTTGTTCTTGATGTCAGCTCACCTTCCAGCGTGGGTGGCCAAAGCCCAGCGGCTCCTCCGAGTCATTTCCCAGCACCTCTGTGCAGGATAACGGAGGCCCTGGGCTTGGCAGTGCTGCATTTCAATCCAAGATTGGTGTGAAACCTGCGCCTCAGATGAAGGAAGGGGAGAGACACAGCCTCTACTCGGCCATGGTCACAAGCATGGGAGGAGCAGGAGGCACTGGCAGATCCCAGGCCAAAGAGGATGTGTGGTGGGAGGCTCCATCAGTAAAGCATTGCAGGCTTGGGGTGATTTGGGACCCAGTTATTTTTATGGCTTTCAGGAGTTCCTGGAATTGATTTATTGATTTGATTGTAGAGAGGAAAGGCAGAATATTGTAGCGGAAATAGTTTTTGTGAGGTTTTTTTCTTCTTTCATTTTTCCTTGCAGTGGTGAACCAGGCCAGGTTTGTGCAAGGGAAGGCTTTCTCCCACTGTCATTTTCACAGCAATGGCTTCGAACCCTCTCCATTTTCTGTCTCTCGTGTTGCCCTTCTCCACTTTCCCTTCCCTACACGCTGCCCTTTCCCTCCCATCCCACCTGTTTGCTCCTGGCGCAGTGGGAGCTGGCCGTGTGCCACTGCCCGGAGGGTGGCTCAGGGCTGCCTTTGGGTTTCACTTTGTGCAAAAAGTGGGAATATCTCTGTCCATATTTATTTTTTAATTGAACTCTCGATGTCTAAAATGAAGGAGCATAGAACCTGATTATTTTTATTTTTTTTGTGAGGGATCCCCTTCAAGCACCCTGAGGTTGCTCTGCATCATGTTGATCCACAGAAATTGTTCGAGAGACCTGGGCCTGAGCTCGTATGGGAAGCTGCTCTGGATCAATGAAAGCATTTAATTTTTTTTTTTTTTTTTTGGGTTTTGTTTAGTAATAAAAGGAACAAAGCTATTATTAGTGACCATGGGCTTGGGAGTTTGCTAAAGCAGCAATAGTTACTCATCTGTTTTCATTTGCAGAAGTATTCTAACAAAGGCAGCCACAAATGCAGTGGCAGGGTTAGGAGGTGGATGGTAGGAGTGGAAGTGCAGTTTCTGGAAGCCGGTGCTTACTAAGACCTTTCTGACTAGCCTTGGTTTGGTGGCCATCAGGAGCCCAGGTCCCAGTGAGCTGTTGCTGGATTGGAATGTGAAAGAATGAATCCCCTGGGTAAGTTCTCAGTCCTTTTTCTTCTCTGAGCTGCAGCAGAGTTGTATAGAGCAGTTGTCCCTCTTGGTGCCAGCATGGGGTTGTGCCTGCACGTCAGCTCCTGCAGCTGGCTCGTAGGAGCTGGAGAACAAGCAGTAGGATATGGTTATTTTTGTTTTAGTTTTCCCCTTCCCCTCCTGGCCCAGGTGGGAATAAAATGGAGAAATCTGACTTAGAACAACAAAACCAACAATATTTCCTTGCTCATTTCTTCTTTCTTTGCAAAGCAGCCAAACAAGCATGTACAAGACTTTTGCATGTGCTTTCATGTGCAGCCAGCTGGTTTAGGGTTTGCTCTGTGGCAGATCCATGGGCTGCAGAGCTGACTCTCTGGATGGTGGGATCCACGCTGCCTGCCAGGGCAGTTTCCTCAGGTGCAGAAGGGCAGGTGAGTTTTCAGCTCAAAATGCTGCAGAGTGTGTCCAAAAAGTCTTTGGGAAATAAGAATTAAATGCTCCTATTGATTTCCTTGGGTTTAGGACCATGTCCCAGCTAAGTTTGGTTATGATGCACTGAATATATGCCTGAATTTAATGCAGTGAAAGTTGCTG